>JAWNKX010001059.1:0-484047 GCA_035041755.1 Cacoxenus indagator
TGCCTCTGGATTAGCTTTATATTTGATTTTTTGGCTCCACATGTCCAAATTGGTTTAATAATTGTCTTATAGATTCAGGAGCTTGTTTTCAAGTGAAATGTTTGTATTTGGTTTGAGCAGCCAGTGCAGTTGTCTTACTTTCATTTTGATTTGATCACGCTTTTTTTGTATATGGTGTTTCCAGATTGGTTTACTGTCAATATATAATCCTAAGTACTTGGCTTCTTTTTGAATGATGACGTCGTCTCCGCCAATATTTATATGGATTGGTGTGAATCTAGTCTTAGTAGTGTATATAGCTTGTACTGTTTTGTATTTGTTTATTTTAATATGCCACTTTCTGAGCCAGTCAAGTGTTTTATTAAAGTCTACTTGCAACATGGATGTTGCAGTATTTATGTTTTTATGAGCACTAAGGAGTATTGTCTCATCGGCGAAAGTTGCAATCATCGACGAATTGTGAGTGGGTTATGGTATGTCTGCTGTGTATAGGGTATATATTAAGGTCCTAGCACACTTCCCTGTGGAACTCCTGAATTTATTTCTCTAAGGGTTGAGTATTCGTCTGAGTATTTAACTAAGAAGTATCCACCTGTGATATATGATGTTAATAGATATGCTATGTTTTGAGGGAATATATTGTTAAGTTTCCATTTGAGTCCTTTATGCCAAACCTTGTCAAAAGCTTTTTCCACGTCCAAGAAGAGTCCAATACAAAATTTATTATCCTCAATGTCATTTAGAATTTTGTGCGTAACTCTGTGCACTTGTTGTATCGTTGAGTGACTTCTTCGGAAGCCAAATTGGTGATTTGGAATGATGTGCCTGCGTTCTATTATTGGCAATAGTCTACTTCTTAATATCTTTTCGAAGATTTTTGAGATTACAGGGAGTAGACTGATTGGTCTATAAGACTCTGCTTTTGATGCGTCTTTGCCTGGTTTCGGGATGGCAATAATCTCAGCTACTTTCCAGACTCTCGGAAAATAGTATAGTCTGAACATAGCGTTAAAGAGGTTTCTTATATATTCTATAGCTTTTACAGGTAGTTCTCTCAGTAGTTTCCCATTTATTTTATCATATCCAGGGGACTTTTTTTTCATTATGTTATTATTAATGCATTTTCTTATTTCTCCTATGGTGGTCTTTTCATGTTTTATATGTTCTGAACCTCTGCTAATATCTGCGTTCAGCTGTGGATCATCTCAGTTGGTGGCGATTTCTGTAAAAACCCTTTCGAAATAGTCCGCTAATACTTTAGCTTTGTCGAAGTTCGTCTTTGCCCATAACCCGTTTTCCATTTTTAGAGGAGCCTGATGATTACTTTTATTTGTCCATCCTTTAGTAGCTTTCCATAAAGAGTAGTCCGTTTGACTCGTGGGTGTTAAGCTCTTGAGATATGATGTTAATTGTTTGGTTTTTAATACCTAAATCATTTTTTTAACTTCTTTAGTTGCCTTGTTGTACTGTCTTTTTGTCTCAGGAGATCTTGTGGTTGACCAGGTTTTCCGTAGTTTACAGTTTTTATTTAATAGCCGTGGTAGTTGAGGTTGTGTGTAGAATGTCCAATTTTGCTGCTTCTTTTTTGGTGTCGATTATATGACTGCTTTCATAATGGTGTCATTCAGGAATACTATCGCTGACTCGATGTCCTCATATGATTTAAGAGGGATGTCGGTCATTAAATTAATGTCAATGTATTCCTTACTCGCCTGTACTCAAGTGTTTAGAGTTTGTGAACTGCATAGCGCTGAGGAGATTTTTGCCGTTTTTGTTCGTTAGCCTCGATCACCACATAGTGTGTTTCGCGTTGTAATAACCGGCTGCAATGAAGCGTTGTCTAAGAGAGTTGAGAAAATTCTTATATTCTGTGTCTGTAATATTATGTTTTGGTGGTACGAGTTCATTAATTTCAATGTTCGTCGCTTGTATGTAGTCATGCTGATAAGGCTCAAGCTCGTCGTGCTTTATGCACTGCTTAATAATTATGGCTGTTCCACCGTGCGCTGTGCCATCGGGATGGTTTGTGGTATACACTTTGTACCCTCTAACTTGTATAAAGTGTTTGTTTGTGCAATGTGTCTCCGAGATTAGGGCTATGTCAATGCTGTTATCATGAAGAAGTATTTGTAGTTCGTCAATATGGTTTTTCAGTCCGTTTGCATTCCAAGTTATGATCCTTAATTTAGTTTCCATTTTGTTTGTTCATCTTCGATATGAGAATTGTTATGACGTTTATTATATTTTTGACTTGTTAAAACAATTGTTTCATTAGGTCTTTCATCTCAGTAATATCAGTTTTTATGTCAATGTGTCCACTTATGTATTCATTGGTTGGATTCGTGAGTTGTTCCATCTTATTCTTTTCGCCATTATTGTTGCCATTCTTATCATTAGCTACTTGAGCGTACGATAAACCGTTCTTAATTTTGTTTATGTTTTGAATCTCGATTGGAGCTATTGCTACTGTCTCAGCCGGAACTTGTTGGTAGTTTCTCTAAGGGATGGAAATCTTTTTATTTTCAGTGCCTTGTATATCTCACAACCTTTGTAGTTTGCAGTGTGTGCAGCACAGCACAATGCACATTTTATTTGACCGTTGGCTTCAATTTTTCAGTCGATTGTTTTGTATTTTTGACAATTTGAGCATGGCGATATTATGCGTTTATGGTGTGGGGGCTCGAAAATGATTTTCGTGCAGAGCAGTGTGGTTTTTCAATTCAATGAAGAATAATGGAAGCGGTTTGTTCGTGACTTTTTGTTGTGCATTATGGATGTTTATGACTTCATGCCCTAGGTCGAGAAGTTCATTTTTTATTTTGTTAATGTCAGTGGCGTGGTGCATATTCCTGAGCACTACTTTAAATCCACGATCTTCCTTCGGTTTGAACGTGTAGTATTTCGTTCTGTGCTCTTGCAGCATCTTATTAACTGTGGAGTAACTGTTAGAATCTTTTGTTTGTATTCGCACCTCATTATTCTGCAGCGTTTTTAAAATGTAATTATGTTTAATTAAATTTTTTTAGAGCATTGCTAAGAACGCTAATTTGTTCTGCTGCTGCATAAATTGCGGTGAGAAACTTGCTGCTTGGAGTAAGGACTCCTGAGTTTTCAAAAAGAAATTAAACAGCCTAAAATCCAATATATCAATTTCGGTGCGTGGCAGCAACAGGGAAGATTCTATGAGAAGAGTAAGTTATATCCCGGCGGTAATGGTCAAGGGAGACACCTCATATACAGACACACTACGTGCTGGTTTGCATATAACTAATCCTCCGAATGGATATTGCAATGTTTACAACAGAGCTGTGCATCTACAGCAATCGCCACAGACCCCTGACAGCATTAGCAGGTTAGAGGCTGCAATAACAGCCCTCACAGCTAAAGTTGACACAATTACATTAATGTTTAATAAACTGAAGGAGAGCAATCAGTTCCTCAAACAATTATGCCTCAGTTTCGTGAATGCCCGTAAATGATGCCCCGTCCACTCAGCCTTGGATTGTGGAATGCTCATGGAATTTCTGGGCATGTTGAGGAGCTTAAGCATTTCCCAACCGACCATAACATTGATATGTTGCTCATCACTGAGACATGGCTGCAAACTGGAGTCCAGATCTTTATACCTGGCCACAACATTCACAAGGCAGACCATCCCAGCAACAGGCCTACAGGAGTAGCGGCTGTGCTTATTAAGCAAAAAATCTGCTATTCTTTACAAGAGCCAGTGAGTACAGCAAAATTGCACATGGCCACCTTCCAGATTTCAACCAGTAGGGGCGAGTTAATAGTCTCTGCAATATATCTACCTCCGCATCTTTATAGGTCAACTGTAGACTTCGAAGATCTTTTAAGCAATCTAGGAAGAAAGGTGGAGACTTTAACGCCAAAAGCAGATTCTGGGGTAGCTGCTTACAGGATGTTGTGCAAAACTCAACAGCTCAAATCCTGGCAACTGGTCAAGTGACCCATTTTCCGTACGCCCAAAGACACACAACCTATTGAATTTTTCATTTATAATGGGATGCGTTCGGATGAGTTGTCTTTCAGGACTGATTATCAACTTCCCTCTGCTCATCTTCCCCTTGTGGAGGATTTTGATTTCGCTCCGAATATCAAAACAATAAAAGGACTGCTGCTGCCACCTGGAACTGACTCAGCTGCATTTCGCCGAGATATGGATGAATCTCTAAATTTAAACTTGGAAATCCTGATGCCCGAAGACATTGAAGACGCGCACTCGATCTTTCTAAATAAGGTGCACCCAGCTGCTCTCATTGCCGCCCCCTTAAATCCACCACATGGCTCAAGAGTGCGTTCTGGACTTCCCCCAAAATTGAAGCACTGCTTATTAAGAGAAGACTTAGGAAACAGTTTTGTCGCACCCGCGACCGGTTGCTCCCATTACAGCCGAGGAAGTCTCAGCATATATTAAAGGGTTGAACACTAAAAAGGCTCCAGGTGAAGATAGACTGGACAACTTTACACTTAAGGCAATGCCGCTAAAATTTCTGGTCCTCATTTTTAACTCAGTGCTGAGATTGGTATATGTGCCGAAACAGTGGAAGAAGGCGAGAATTTGCATGATTCATAAGGCCGGCAAGAGCCTTTACACCTTAGATTCCTACAGGCCAATTAGCCTGCTACCCACTGTAGCAAAATTGTTTGAACGCTGTTTGCTGACGCGGATCCTGGACTTAAAAAAGGTAAAGCAAATAGTTGCTTCCTTTCAATTTGGCTTTCGTAAGTCCCACAGAAATCCAGAGCAGCTGAATAGGGTGGTTAACTTAATTCTCGAAGGATTTGAGGCTAAGCATTACGTGGTGGCAGCGTATCTTGACATAAAGCAGGCTTTTGACCGAGTTTGGCATGACGGGCTGCTCAGTAAGCTCAAGAATCTCTTGCCGCCTCTACTATGGTTAACCGTGCGCAGCTACCTTGAGAATAGGACCTTCTCAGTGGTATTGGATGGTGTGGAATCTAGCATCAAGGCGAATTGCGCAGGTGTCCCCCAGGGTAGCGTTTTGGGACCTACACTCTATACCCTGTTCACGCACGACATGCCAACTGAGTCAGAAATACCACTGAATGATCCTCTATATTTGATCATTGCCACGTTTGTAGGTGATACGGCCATCCTTGTCAGAAACAAGTGCATTTACGAAGCCACGGACACACTGCAGCAATACCTGCATATTTTTGAAAACTAGACAGGACGTTGGAACATTTGCATTAACAAAAACAAATGTGCCATTGTGACGTACGCGTTACGGCCGGATTTCTGTCCGGGAGTTTTCATTGGAAACCAGCTGCTGGCACACCATTCAGGTTACAAATATCTGGGTGTGTATTTGGATAGGCGGATAACGTTTAAGACGCATATTTCAAGTATCACGAAAATCCTTAAGACAGAGGATTGGTAAATTGCATTGGCTTTTAAATAGAAGGAATAAATTGTCCTTGGGAAATAAGGTGAACATTTACAAAATAATAATTGCTCTTGCTTGCCAAGACATTGCGTATGCTTACTGGTGCCCCTTGGTTCATGGCGGAATGGCGGAACTTGAAAACGACTTAAAAATACCGAAAATTGGCGATGTGATAAATCGTCAGGCCAAAAAAATATATAGAGCGGTTGAAAAATAATCCAAATAAACTAACAAGGCGCCTTCTTAAACGTTGCAGAATGGGTGGAGTTAGGGTGGCGAGACGGCTGAGAAGATCGCACCCTGCCGACCTCCTTAATAGATCCTTTTAATTCTATATATATACTATATCCCCACTTATTAGTTAAGTTGTTTTGTTAATTTTTGTATATACAATTTAATTGAAGTTGTTCTAATAATAACAGAAAAATTAAATATAACGGAAAAAACAAAGAGGTAAGTTGCAAAGAACTTGTGTTACGAATTTAATTACATTAAAAATGTATGGCATTTTCTGTAGTTCTTTCAATTAATTTCCTCTTTTCGTTTGTTTTCGGCATTTTAAAATTGTTTGTTTACATTTTAAAAAAAGCAAATCGGTCGTTTACGAAAAGTAACTTTTAACTTTATAACTTTTATATATTTATGACGTTTCTTGAAGATCCCTAGTGTGTATATTGTTATAATCTGTACCACAAACAAGAAAGGGCAAAGCAGCGTTTGCCGGAGCAACTAGTTTATTCATAAAATGTTCACGGTTTGTACTTCCTGTTTTACAATAATTATTGTATATAATTAATATATATAATTAATATATATATTATTGTATATAAACTGTATATAAAGGTTAACTTTACAAGTTTATGAGAGGGCAATACTTTTAACACAACAACTTGCAATCTACGACTAAGAAGTTTTAAATATTTTTATCTACGGATATGTTTTTTATTTTTTGATGTGAAACATCTTTGGTTTCGGTAGAGTGAAATTTTAAAATGACGTCAAAGCGTCATCGCGTCACCGCATCATAGCGTCATTGCATTATCGTTCTTTGTAAACAATTTAAATCTAATGAAAACAGCAAAAAGAGGAAAGGCACGCGCTTGTTTTTAAGAAATAACTAAATAAATAATTAAAATTGATTTAAACTGCATTTATACCTATTTTTTGCGATAGATATGTTGAAAAATCGAAGTTGAATAATGCTAATTCTACCTTTACTACCAGGCAAACAGCAAAACTACAAGTGTCCCATGTGAAAACGCAATCAAACCAGAAGTGTGACATTTTTCCATCAATACCCACTTTAAAAAGAAACCATATCAGCATTTCAAATCTCTTGGTTAAACTATAATCTAAAAAATATATTAAAGGCTGTCGGATTGAGCAGATCCAAAAATGTGTTACAGTGTATTTATGTATTAAAAACTTAATGACAAAATATTATGTGTTTACAGCGTGAAAGTATAATAAGAGTACATTGGCACTTAATGAGTTTGTAGTTACCCTCGAACAAAGAATACAATAAACATTCTTATCACCTATCGTATTTCTATTCCAGTCAGGCTTGACGATTATATGAGACTATGGCAGAATGCCTGTATTATCCGGATTACCATCAACACTGCATGCATCGTTACATTCGTCAATTTCACAGTTATCTAATTTGCTCCGATACGTTGCAGCGCTTTTTAATATTTTAGATTTGGGGTGAGTGGGAGGCAGCCATGATACCATATTCTGTTCTATGTTTAAAAAATAGTAACAACCGCAACCAGGATCATATTTTTCAATCCAACCCTTTGATAATGGATATTTTCGTATCAGACGATCATATCGCTTCATGTATTTTTCTGATGGAACTATCCGACCAGTTTCCCACCTCTTAACGCAGTATAGGGAGCATTTATGCCAAATATTATATTTATTTGGACAATTTTTGTATCCCAAATATGATTTTGCTACACCCATGCGTTCTTTCAGTCGACCTAGCCAAAAGTTTTCTTCTGGGACCTTTCTCTTGATATTTTCGTTTTCGTTTTTATACAAAAAATTTGTATATTCATTATCTATATCTTCAAAGGATGGAACAGCCTCAATGGATTCATCATAGTCCTCAGCAATAATTTCTTCACTGCACGTTTCTGAAGATCTATGAGGCTTGGCTATAAACAAAACAAGAATAATAATTATATGATTAGTAATTAATATAAAATACACTATTATAAATATATAATATTAAATTAAATAGCTTATTTACAAGGTAGCTGCATTCGGCACTTTTGTTATGTTATCCTGTATCTTAAACCTAAAAAAAAACGTAAGGTTTGATATGGTTAAAGTTTAGGTTTTTATTTAGGTTTAATCAATTGTTTACAATAGTTCAATTTTCAATTCAATTTATTTCGACTATAATAATTAATGGTTCATTATCTATACTCTTTGAGTAATTTTAACCAATTTGCGCCCTATTTTGGCACTCTAGCTCTATCTCTAGAGCTGCAATAGCAGAGAAAACTTATTCATATAGAGGTTACATTACTCTCTTAAAAAAATGGCCGGAGAGACTCTTCAGAAACGATTAAAATCCGACACTGATTCTGTACATTAACAGTATTGTTGGCTGTTCAACTTATTCAGCGTAAAATATTGCTGTTGGTTTGCTTGGATATTCATGAACAAATTGAGCGGGAGTATGATATTCAAAGAAAATAAATACACAAGAAAGACATAATAAAAACAAAAATCAGAGACACTGTCTTCTTTCTTTGTTTTTTTTGTTCAATGTTTTTTATTTGCAAGGTTCAAGAATATTAAGCAAATTGTGTGGTTTTCTTTGATTTACGAAATTGTTCTTTAACAAACGAAATCGAGCCATGGCTGCCTTGTATTTTGCCTATATTCATTTATATGAACGAAATGAAAATACCAAGCGGCCAGCAAAAAAAGAAGGCATGAAAACAAAGCAAAATCGTACAAAAATATTCCCAGTGATACACAAAATAAGAAACCAATACAATCTTATACACGCACTATACCTACACAACACACTCAAACTTAACACATTTCGCACGCAAGGGAGACAATAAAAACCAACACAATCTCATACACGTACCACACCTACACAACAAGGTCACCCACACAATGGCAAGTTTTGATTTTTGACTTCAACTTCTTGATGACAATTTTCGGCTGTGGCAGAAAACGAAATCAAATTCAATAGCAAGTACAGTGAATGCGCATTTATTGAACAGGCAAAGAAACCCAAGTGAAATTTCTAACTACCGTCGAATTTCCATAGGTCGAACTTTTATAAGTCGAATATCTCCATGACTCGAATTGAGTACGTTTATAGTGAAAAATTAATATAATATGTCTTCCGTAACTCGAATATCCCCATAACTCGAACTTTTGTTATGCATTATGGTGATTCGAGATTAGGAAATTTGACTGTACGAGAAATACGCACAGTCCGCAAAGTTTGAGTCTCAATCGCGTAAAGTAAATTTCGTCACCCTTACTTTGTGTTGTGTTCTTTCCTCTTCTTTCCAAGAGATCGGCAATGAAGAAAAAACAAATGGTCTAGACTTTGTTGTTGCGTGAGCGTAGCAAAAAAGAGGAATTTTTATTCCCGCGCGCACCCCACTTCACAACGTAGCCGACAAGTCAATTTTCGCTTGTCGTACCAAATGTATCGGAGGTCAGGCCCCGAGCTCGTGTTTCTTTGTTGAGTTCAAGTTTGCGTGCACGCAAAAAGTATACATATTCATATACGCAGGAATATCTTTTTTCTTTGCCTTCCCTTATGTTTGGAAAATAAGAAAATAAAATAAATGTCACACGCTTTGTTGTTGCGTGGTCAAAGGCAAAATTTATTTCTTTGTCTTTCCTGTATTCGCAGTAGCGCAGCTGGTTTAATATCGTTTTCACGTGGGACACTTGCAGTTGCTAGCTGTTTTTTCTGTTTGTCTTCTAGTCAAGGTAGAATTAGCTGTAATCAACTTCGATTTTTCGATATATATAGCGCAAAATATACATTTTAAATCAATTTTACTTATTTATTGAGTTATTTATTTCTTTATTTCTAACAGCCCGAACGAATAATTTATTCGTTATTATTATAATTATTTATTATTTATTCATTAAAAGTCCCACCAAAACCAACACAAGAAGGTGGAGGCAATTGCAATAACAAAAATCATGTTCCTCATTCATAAAAAAATCGCGTCAAACCTAGACATGTTCCTTTTTCGCTATCATATCATTTCCACAACAATATCAATACAATCAAAATAAAAATGGATGAAGGCAATTAAAATAACCAAAACATAGGTGATATACAGAAATTCCTTTTCATGCTAATTCGCGCTAAGAACACAAAATGGAGGAAGGCACTACAAGAAGGGGAAACATTGCTTGCTTCGATTTCACAACAGGCACCCACCTTCTAATATTTCTGTTTGCCTAGTTACTTCAGTTCAGTAGTTAGCGGCCCGCGCTGCTACTGCGATGTTAATAGCAGAAAAGTAATATATTCGCATAGCTTCTACTTATTTGAAAAAAGCTCAAAAAGCTTTTGAGAGAAATGTAACCTCTATACGAATGAATACTCTTTGATATAGATCATTTTCCAGGAATCAGGCCAGATAGAACTTATAAAGTTTATATTTCTCTCTTTAAAAATGGCCGTTGAAACTCTTTAGAAACGATTAGAACCCGACACTGACTCTGTACATCAACAGAATTGTTGGCTGTTCAACTTATGCAGCGTAACATATTGCTGTTGGTTTGCTTTGGTTTGCATATACCTTTTGGTTACCATATACCACAACACACTCCTACTTATCTCCTTTCGCACGCAAGGGAGACAAAGAAAATCAATACAATCTCATTCGCGCACCATACCTACACAACACACTCAGCCAATAGCTCGCTTTCGATTTTTCATTTCAACTACTTTTCGAGTTCGGCCAAATCAATTTTCGTTTGTAGCAGTGAACGTTCACAGGCATTGAACACAATAGTTTCATACTGAGCCAACACGAAATTTGTAATTATAGAGTGCCCACTATAAGTCGGCGCGGCCCATTTGAAGCTCGCGTGTCGAGCGCCTGTAACGCGATTGAGACTCGAACTTCGCGGTTGTCGTTATTATTCAACCCTTCTTTATTTTCTGAGAGCCTGGTCTTTTCATTTCATTCCTATAAATGAATATAGGCGAAATATAAGGCAGCCATGCTGATATGTGCTCGATATCTTTTGTATTATAAAATGCAAGAAAACTCCACACAATTTGCTTAATATTCTCAACCCACCTTGCAAATAAAATCCTTTGAAAAAAATCAAAGAAATAAGACTGACTTTTGTTTTTATTATGTCTTTCTTGTGGTTTTTCAATTTACTTATCATTGAATATTTTCCCCTTTTATGGCATTACGACAACCGGGCAAACCAACAGAATATTCTACCCCACCTAAGTTAAACAGCCAAAAAATCTGTAAACCTACAGAAAATTTACCATAAGCCAATAGTGCATGACAAGTCTCTCCTGCCAATTTTTAAGATAGAAATTTAAACTTTATATATTACGTACCCTTTGGTTGACAACGTTATTGTGATTTTTTTATTTATTGTGAATAGGAAGTCTGCTCAATCATATGGTAGTTATGTTATATATTTGTGTAACACATCTTACCATCGTTCTCACCAAAAATTTCCAAAAGTAATAAATTATTTATGGCATTTTATGTGGATATTTCAATAAATTTCCTCTTTTTATTTGTTTTCGGCATTTTCAAATTATTTGTTTACATTTGTGTATAGGATAGGATAACAGCTGATATGAACAGTCTACGACGTCAAAAAAGGAAATTTAAGCTGTGCATATATATATATAATAATAATAATAATAATAATAATAATAATAATAATAATAAAAATAATAATTAATAATAATAATTAAAGATAATAATAACAATAATAATAATAATAATAATAATAATAATAATAATAATAATAATAATAATAATAATAATAATAATAATAATAATAATAATAATAAAAATAAAATAAAATATAATAATAATAATAATACAAATGCTTGTCTACTTACCGCACATCCTGAGCCTTCTTAGTTCTTGGGGTTTTATTTTAATTTAATATTTATTTATATATATATATATTTTTGAGTCCCACCGATATATGATCTTCTAAAATGAAGAAGAACACAATGACTAAGTTTAAGAAAATTCCACTTAACATTATGTACAGTGGCTCACAGCTTTTTTCGTTCATACGCAAAGTGAAATTTCGAAAATGTTGTAGTTAGCTCATAATAGTGAAAAAAATAGAACGTAATTTTTTAGGGCATATACTAGATGCATATAAACTATATAGAACCCGCTACTTCGCCAGAACAAGAAAAAGAATCCAGTAATACGTGATCTCAGGATTCTCCAAAAACAGCAATGAAAAGTATGTGCAGTGAGAAACTCAAATTGCCCCATATTGAGATAGTGGAGTATTGAATAATTAATGAGAAGAACGGAAAAAATTAACGTTATGGCAACCTTTGATACTAAGGACACAGCACTTTGACTTTGAAAGGCTATAAGCTGCTAGCTGGTACACGAATCTACATTGAAAGGTATGTATGTGAAACGAGACAATTAGACAAGAATATATTGCTGCTCTTGAAAAATAAAATTCTTGCCATTAACCAACAACACAAGGTATTTGTCAGAAGTGATCGATTATGTATTGGGCAGAAATGGTTCAGGTTTAAGGATAAGAATTTGCTCATGTGCAGGGAGAAAAATGCAACGGCGGTAATCAAAGAAATATACGGGGACAGGGCTGACTCTATAAATGTAAATTACGATTACCTACTAATTAGTTATTAGTTATTACCTACTAATTAGTTAAGTCAATAAAGTAGATCCCATAAACAAAATCACTAATACCAATATTAATAGACCAAATAAGTTAGCTAACTTTTATGAAACGCAGAGCTACGGAAAATTTAAGATAATATCATACAATGTGCACGGACTAAAAAACAACTATCTACATCAGGAGTGAACAGTACCAGAACTTATTCGAGGATTTTGACACACAATGGCAAGCAGCATCGCTCATCAGTCGATTTGGAGGAGCAATAGGAGGAATAGTTCTTGGCGTCAAAAAAAATCTGGTTAACTTAGGAGTACAATATGATTAGGATACCTGCAATGAGTTGACTAAGAAAAGACTTAAAAACCACGCAATGAAATGCACAATTATACCAATATATGTGCGAGGCGTTAATTGGAACCAAGAGTTCAATAAGCTTAGGGAAGTCGCAAACCAATATAGTGACAGCAATATCATAATAATGGGTGACCTAAACGTAAGAATCGGGCAGGTGCAGCAAGTGACTACGGACCTCGTGTTAACTTCATTTACAGCGGGAACACAAAGCAGGCGTTCATAAGATCAAACTATTAATGCCAGTGGAAAAGACCTGCTCAACTTTTGTGACGCCCATGGACTTTTGATCCTTAATGGTAGAACTAAAGACGGTACCAAAGGCCGATATACTTATATCAGCAGGGTGGGTTGCTCTGTCAGCGATATATGTCCAATTTAATTTGACATTCTAGCAATGGCCGAGTATTTCGCTGTTGAAGATAAAATATGGTCAGACCACATCCACATCCACCTAACGCTAACAATTGACACAATAAACAAAACACGACAAATGTGAACTAGACCTTTTAGACATATGTGCAATAATCCAATCATAGACCTAACGAAATGACTATGATAAATAAATATTAGAGTAAATGGTTTGACGCACAATGCAAGCAAGCTAGGGATAAGACAGGGGATGCTCTAAATAATCTACGAAAATCTGGAAGTATACTCGACAAGGAAAGATATATATCAGCAAAAAATGACTATGGATAATTGTGGAATGTAAAAACACAACAATACACATTACAGAGAGAGGACAGAGTGCTATACGATTTTTTATGTTAATGCTAATATTTTTAAATGAACTAGAAAAAACCTTCACAAATATTGTAAACAGTAGCAAACTAGATGCCGCATTCATGACTAGCACAATATTTCCCATTTTTAAAAAGGATGATCCAAACCAATCCGAGAATTATAGGGGAATGTCATTTATGAATTGCTCAGCCAAAATTTTGATGGGAATTGTGAACGAGCGTCTTTCAGCCTCGGTTAATAAAAATAATAAGCTTAATGAATATCAAGCTGGATTTGGGAGAAATTATTCAACGATTGACAATATGTAGAAGATATATGCAATAGTCCAATTAAAATTTGGTCAGAAAAACCAAGCCTATGCATTTTTTGTAGACTTTATAACAGCATTCCACAGAATGCCAAGTAACCTCCTCATTTTTAAACTTCATCGATTATGTTTTGGATGTTTACTGTCACCTTTGCTATTTGCAATATATATCTAAACATTTTCCATGACAATCTATGGGGTGGACTTCAAGTCGATAATATGAATATAAGACTCCTGCTGTATGCAGATGATATAGTGATCCTTGCAGACGACATCAAGACGCTGCAGTCTATGATAAATAGATTGGAAGCATACTGTGACATTTGGGGAATGGATGTTAACCTTAATAAGTCAGAGATAATGACGTTCCTTAGAGGCGGTCGACCATCAGCCGGAGAAAAGTGATATTTTAAAGGAGCGGAGGTTAAAGTGGTAACAAAATAAAAGTATCTAGGAGTAACATTGACCCCGAATATGTCGTTTGTGACCCATATCTTAAACAAGAGGGTAGAGTCAAAGGTAGCAATAAACTCGACCTTAAAATCATTTCTTGGCAAAAAGAATATCACACTGACTGCAAAATGGAATCTTTTTAGTGCTGCATGTAGGTCCATCCAAACTTATGGAGCCCAAGTGTGGGTTTATTAATACTACAATGAAGTAAATACATTACAGAGATACTTCGTCAAGCGGGTACTACAATTGCCAGAATGCACTCCTAACTACATAATTGCCATAGAAACAGGAATCGAAGACGCCTACTTATACACAATAAACTTACACCTAAAATACATAACAAGAACTTTATAATACTACAACTGCAATAGATTCCCACATATTCTGACAAAAGTATTAATGACAAAAGAATCTCTCTGCCATACACAAATCCTGGATTATATGCAAAATTTTAGCATACACCTAACAAACGGATTGACTCGAAGGGCACGGTCTA
The DNA here is from genome assembly GCA_035041755.1 of Cacoxenus indagator. Lineage (NCBI taxonomy): Eukaryota > Metazoa > Arthropoda > Insecta > Diptera > Drosophilidae > Cacoxenus > Cacoxenus indagator. The sequence goes on from JAWNKX010001059.1 coordinate 14,678, forward strand.
ATAAATGTTAGGAGCTTTTAGTGGAAATAAAACATCAACAGGTACAAAATTATTTAAGCCAGGCAATAAGTAGTGAAAGACGTATATACAAAGATCTAGACTTTAGGAAAGGAGTGACATATTGTAACAACAGTCAAACGCAAAGCACAATATCCTGGATAATGAAGGTGCGTGGTGATCTCCTATGGTTAAATGCGAGCCCACACCAGCTGAGCAGAACGAGATTACGCACATTATGCAATATGAAAGAGGAAGAAAGTATACGACACTTTCATTATTTCGGCACACACAGTATTTAGAAAATTCAGATGTAGATACTTGGGGAAATCTCAACTAACAGAGGATGAAATTATATACACTTTGAACGGTATGGGAGATGATAATTGGGCAAATCTAGTAAATTATGTAAAATTAGCTATAAAATACAGAAAAATTATGACAGACGAAGTTAATAATTAAGTAAAATTGTATGTAATAATTTAAGTTATTTATTTATTAGACCCGGAGAAAACCCAAATGTTGAACGATTCACTATCTCGCTAAAACGGGGCCGGTGGGTTTAGTAAATGGGATGGTTGACAAAGGAGTTCTAACTATCGGAATTCACTTACAGATATATATATAATTTTGAGTTTTATTCGGTTTTTATAAGCATATGTCTAGGCAGACAGCAAGGAGCTGTGTCTTAAAATTGTCTTAAAAATACTAAATTAATTGTTAGTTAATAAGATGATTTTATATTAGTTGGACTCACTGGAGAACAATCAGTTCTACTACGTAATGTATATACACCACAGTGTTAAAATAAAGAACCACTACTACTACTAACAGTGAAAATATTATTCCTTCATGTTTTTTTTATGGTTGTCCGTGGACCTATCTTTAAGATGCGCGCCTAACTTTCATTGAAAGCGTGTTCCAAGTGATGGTATAGAATGAATAAACAAAGTAAACAAAGTAAGTAAAGTGGTCTACTAACCAAATTATTACATACACACACTATCAAAAGGAACTGCACAAAACAAACTGTGTCAAAAAATTTACTTACATTTTTACTTTGTGCTGTATATCTTGTTTTAATTAACTTAGATCATCTCAATTCAGTAAATTTATAACAGAAACACTATTCTCACAATTAACTTTCATTTATACCTAACTGTTTTACTTTGTGTCGGTACGAAATAGCTGTGAGCCATGTCTGTTACTTCTATTTGCCTAATTTCATAATCAACCAATTCAACCAAAGAGAGAGAAAGTGTTACATTTCCCTAAGCGCTTTATGACATATTGGTCATAAGTCAACAGAATATGATAGTTTATAGTTGAGACCAACTTGTTATCTATTATGTTATTCACTATTACATCAAATTAAAATTTTCCAAGTCAGTGTGAAAGAGCGTTTCGAATACGTGGTTTGAACAGGAGATTGCCCTTCTCGGGGTCCAATTGAAACAGTTACGGCAACTGTACATACAGCCTATTATAAAAGTCAACAATCTAGCTGAAAACTGACTGATCTGGTCAAGCTGAACGAGAATATACAATATACAGGCTTTATGCGCTGAATGTCTACTTTACTGTGTTATAAACTACGCAACAAAGTACAAAGAAGTAACTTGCTCGAGTCTTTTCCAGAAATTTCGATATCGATTAAGCGACAATTTGGACCTCAATTTGAAAAGATCAAAAAAAGAATTTGTTCAAAAATGTACCACAATACCGCGAATACTTTCACTTTTTTATGTAAAGAAAATATAATAAACATACGTCAGCAAGAATTACTTTCTAAACTTTTAAATATTGGTAACTCTTATCGTCACATTTAATTACAAGATGATGGTTTTTATAATCAGCTACATTATTATCGAAGCCTTGTGTTATACATAGGTGATACATTATATTTCTGTTTTTTAGTAAAAAGTAATTCACATAGAATTTTTAATGCTCAAGAGGTTGTATCGTATCAACCTAACCGTACCCCCAAATTTTATCACACCTCTCTAACATTTCAAATCTCTATCTTCGATGACTTTAACTCAAATTTCTTTCAAACTTCAAATCCGTTCACCACAACTTACTTTAACTTTGCGACTTCACTTGATTTCTTGCGATTTTTATCACTTGTTAACTCAGCAGCTCAAGTAAGACTGATTTGAAAGCAAAAAGCAAAGCCCATGAAATGTCTGTTATAATAGAAACCCATACCCCTCCGGCCAACAGATAGTGACGAATTTAATTTCTTTAATATCTTGGAACTTTACTTAAACCATATTTGCGTATTTTTCTATAGTTGCTGGTGACTATGACGTTGAGGGCAATGTACGCAGTACTTTTGGGAATTAAACTTTATAAGAAACTTAGTACTGTAGACAGTTTCTCAGTATTCAAAGGTTGTAAAACTCGACCGGTCGGCACGAGATTTTATTTGCCGTAAATCGAATTCAAACTTATCTTATTTATCAAGGCTCTTTCCTCATCTTATATATATTTAAAAAAAAATTATTTTTTGTTTTTTAAAAGTCTATATATATTTTATAATTTCACATATAAATTGAAGCATAGTATATCAAAAACTTGATTTTGTTGTATACAGAAACCAGTTTCGGTTGACTTTAGGTACTAATAGTATTATAACTCGTTCGTGAAGTTTGCAATACAGGAATGGGGACATCGGTGACTCAGTAAAAGCAACAAATTTCTGTTGAGCTCGATGAAACCGGTTAATCATTCCGTTAGTTCGACCAATAGTTTACACATAGCCATTTCACAGTATGTCATAGAATGGTATGAATAGTACAAAGACCAGCGTTATAAGAAGTAGATATTATTATTGTAATTTGTTTGTAATCAAAATAGGCATTATTATGTGCCAAAATCGCTCATCCACTGATCCACATTAATTTGTTGTTAAAATGCATGAAAAAGATTATTACAATCCTTTCAGTATGGAAAAATATATCCCCATCGGCATTTCTATAAAATCGAGTCCAAATCAGCCTGTCTCTCCACTTAAAATTGACCATGCAAATTCGGAAAATCGGAAGTCGGTTGACTGGTTTCGGTGATTAGGGTTATCAATAGAAGTGAGACGTTATTTTTATAATAGAAAAATAATAGATAAATAGAAATGAAAATAAGTACTCACATTGGTTAAAAACGCACAGGCTACTATAAAAAAAAACATCTTAAAATCGTTTTACAGAATAAAAATATGTCTAGATCCCGACAACAGCACACATTATTATGTTAAAAACAATCCTTTTATAGAATGTGAATCCAATATATACGTTCCGGAAATTTCATTGAAATCGGTTGGGTATATTTTGAGATAAATAAATTTAATTTAAATTTTTTTTAAAAAAGTGGTAAATAAGTGAATGTATCTCGATAACCACGCTACCTACAAGATCCAAACGTGAATCTAAACCATCTAGGGACCCACTCAAACACACACAACAATGAGGAATTTGCCATTCGTAAACACTTCCAAGTCATCTAGATTTTCTGAAATGAGACAAAGCGGTCGTGAGTTAAGCATGGCAGATATTTCGTAAACGAGAGTGCGATAGTCGTGAAACGTCAAAACGGATTTGCCAACGACTCGATAGAAATGGGATTTTGCGGCTTTTACCCCAGCTTCCCCGAGACCTCCAAAGTGCGGGAATCTTGGTGGAATGAAGTTTGAAATAGTACCCAGTGACAAACATTCGTCGGAGAGTTTGGTTATTCTTCGGGTCGCTTAAGAAAAGTTGCTTCAGCTCGTCCAGCTCATTCTTGGCACCAACGAAGTTTGTAGCATTGTCAGACCAAATTGCATTTGGCTTGCCCCTAGTGCTAAAAATGAACGAAGGTGTGGACAGATCCACAACGACCTCTAGATGCGTTGCTTTAGTGGCGAAGCAGATGAAAATGGCTGTGTAACTCTTTACAGGCGGCCTGTTTCTAACTTCTGACTTGTAGTTTATGCGCCTATAAAAATCCATTCCAGATGTGTAGAACCAGCAGATCGGCTGAACACAATCAGCTAGCAATGGGGCCATGATGATCTCGTAATTCTTTTCCCTCAAATGGAAACAACGAATACATTTGTTGATTACACTTGTGACAACTTTATGTCCTCCGACTGGTCAAAATCTTAGACACAGAGAAGCAAGAAGACTCTGCGGCCCCACATGCAGAAATTTGTGGTGAAAAAATATGATGATAGCGACGGTGACTGGATGGACATTTGGCAGTAGCATCGGATGGTGGCATCGTAGTCCAATTGTGAGTTATTGAGCCGACCACCGACACGAATCAATCCCGTAGAGTCGATTATCGGTGAAGTGATAGAATTTTGCTTTTGGAAAATAGTTGCTTTCCACGACTTAGTGTTCTCTGCTCTTCAGCAAAATGCACGCGCTGGATCCCAGTCCCAGAAGCACAGTCAGAGATGGATTTTTGCTTGAGCTTTTGACAAATCTCCAAATACAATCCAGCCAAGCAAGCTTTTCTTTAGAATTGGCAAGCAATGCGAATTTGCCCAACGGAAAAGAGATCGAAGAATAAGCTAACGACAAGCAGATGGTCAACGCGATGCAATTTGATGATTAGAGAGTCAGCAAGAATGAAATTCTTTGGGATAGGCCACCCTATAGCGTTCAAATCGAAGTGTGGTTGGTAGTCGGTTATAGTACGCAGTACAACCGCGACGAACGAAGTACGATAGCTTACCTTCTGGAATTGCGCAGAGATATCAACTGATTTATCAGAAGGCTCCCAAATGCCTGATGTGAAGGTGTTTGAATGATGACCTTTCAACTGCAGTTGACTTTCGAGGTGAGCGGCGATGAAGTTCATCTGCGATGATCAATCGAGCATGGCGCGGCAGGGCATGAGCGTCCCTGAGCAAGCTTTGACGTAGATAATTGCAGTAAGTGTCAACACATAGTCATTATTCGCAATATTCGGGGCTTTAGGTGGAGACTTAGACAAGGTTTCTGAAATGAGCGCAGGCGAGGATTTGGGTTGATCGATCATTATGTATGCATGTGCAGCAATGATTGATGATTCGCCTTTCAATGCCCCGATTCGCACTGCTGTAAAGTGTGACCTTTACTAAGGCAATTGAAGCAAAGGTGCATTCTTTTTGTTTCTTTGTACCACAAGTTGGGTGATAACTTTAGGAATCTGGGGCATTTTGGTAAATAATGATCGTTAGCATCACAAAAAATACAAAGTATTGAGTTAGATGATGCGATAAAAGAGTTTTGATTTAATTTGTATGTTTTTCCAATATGTTGGCTAAGTGTTCGTTTTACCGTAGCGCATTCCACATTTTCCAACATCCGATCGTTTCTCTAGGAATGATGACATGTCGGTCCATCATCAGCTCGGGCAGGCGAGGCTTTCGAGGGCGAAATGTTGTTCTCTTCTCGTCAGCGAAGTGGCGAATACTGGTGGAATGAGCGCCGGTGTATTTACGTTGCAGGCTGAGCTCATGAGTGAGCTTCGATTTTACCTCGCAGTGTGGATTACCGTTAGAGCCAATGGCGGATGTCGCGAGGCAGGAGGAAATGCGCGAAAAATATTTAAGCAGAACGAAATTTGAAAAAAAGCTCCAACCGGTGCAACTTTGTAATTTGTATGTCCCAAATCAGTTGTAGGAAACTGTATGTATGAATAACCATGTGATTTTGTTAGTAACTGTCATTATTTATATCTGTGTATCACTGTTTAGGTATGTAACTGCGAGCTATTTTTGTTCTTTTTACCGATTTTTACTTAAAAGGATGACAATGTTTGTTTATTAATTTTTAGGAAATGTTCGTTTACGCACAGCGAATTATTTAACCGCACTTTTATTTTTTGTTGTTGCCGATTTCCAAAGATTTCAAGCACCGCAACTTCTTGTATATATGTTTAAAGAGCTATATGTATGTACGTAACGATAGAAGAGGCGCTCGAACTGCGAGAGAGCCGTTTTACCAAGCCGCGTTATATGTAAAACGGTATGGATGTTTCGGTACCGATGGTCCTTTTTTTTATAATTAAACACATTTAGTTTATTTCAAGCTTACGTACTAACAATAATCAGCTTACTATATGCTACCAATTGTTACTCAATAACCATTTCAATGACAAGACATAAATAATGACAAATCGATGAAGAAATAATAATAGCAATATAACAATGAAAATAACAAATATAACAATATAAATGACATATATAAACAATATACATTTAATAACTTAATATTAGATGGAACGTCCCTTAAGCTCGTAAGGATGGAGCCTTTTCAGTATTTTTCTCGGCGATGAGTTGCTAAAGCCTTAGCAAGTTAATTTGGGTTCATAGACAGTCTGTCTTTATATCTACTGCTATGGTAATTTATTTGATCACCCACGAAATGAACATTTAGCTCTTTGCGAAGAGAACTATTGCGGATATACGACGGGGCACCATTTATCACACTTAAGGTTTTGTTTTGCATCACCTGAATTTTTCTTAATTGAGAGGCAGCAGCAGCACCCCATAATTGTATTCCGTGTGACCAGATAGGGATGATGATTAATTTATAAAGAAGCACTTTGCTGCTAAGACGTAGCCTGCTTTTTTCCCTGAGTACCCAATTAAGTTGTTTTATTTTGGTAGTACATTTAGAGTGAATTCTTTTGATATGATGAGCCCAGGTCATTCTGCAATCTTGGTGCATACCTAAATAGCAATGATGGGTACTTTTCGGAACAGGATTCCCATTAAATATAACAGCAGGACAGATGTTACGTCTAAGTGTAAACGCAACGTTGGCAGATTTGTTATATTGGCTATGTCATCTATGAACCTTTGAAGAAGTTGCGCAGCTTGAATGTGACAGCCGGATGAAGCTAGTATTGCTGTGTCGTCCGCATACGTAGCCACAGACACCAGGTCCGAACTCGTGGACTGCATGTCGCTAGTGAAAATTGTGTAGAGCACTGGTCCAAGGACACTGGTTTAAGGAGCTTCAGCACTGATTAGTCTAGTGCTTGATTTATCCTCGTCGACCGCCACTATGAAGGACCTGTTATGAAGAAAACTGTTCAGGACAGAAAACTATGGAGCAGGTACGATGTTTTTTAGCTTATAAGGAAGGCCTTGATGCCAGAGTCGGTCAAAGGCTTGCTGTACGTCTAGGAAAACGGCATTACATTATTCCTTGATTTCAAAAGTGTCAAAAAATTTTTGAACAACTCTGTCAACTTGTTCGCGCGTACCATGACCTTTCCTGAATCCAAACTGGTGATTTGGGATAGCGTCTTTGACGACACGTACTTCCAGCAGTCTACATAAAAATATTCTTTCGAATATTTTCGAGAATGATGTACGTAAGCTAATTGGTCTGTGTGAGTAAATAAGGTGATTAGATTTTCCTGGCTTTGGGATCATAGCAATCAAAGCACACTTCTATTGGGTGGGGAAGTGGCCGATTCTATGTACGGCACACTTTTTTGAGGAGAACCCTTAAGACCCTTCCGTCTAATCTGCCAAATCCTGGTGCTTTGTTCAATTTGAAGTTTTTGATTAAATCAATGACTTGGTCGAATTGGGAGGTCCGCTTGAAGAGGATCATCCTGATAAGCATTTGTTTCCTCTTAATCACTGGATTCCGCTAGTTGAAAAGGAGTAAACCTAGATTCCAAGTGGTCATCCTCTGCTTCATCATGGTCGGTTCTGCACCACACCCCACCGTCGCTCTGAATCGCAAAGTTAACTCTGCCTTTTTGAACTACGTGTGAGTTCCACAGGTTGAAGTTCGAATCCTTGTCCGGGTCAGCTTGTTTAAGCAAGTCATAAAATATTTTTGAGCGCTCAAATTTAATTTGAAGCACCCTAGCAGCTCTTATAAACATAGCTTAATCTACAGGTTGATGAGTGCGTAAGCACTTCCTACGAAACCATCATTTAATAGCCACACGTTGTGCGAATTCTGGTCGCAGGGCGTGCAGTAGGCTCTGATTTCTTGGAAAACTTGTAGCTGTCGCTTTCGCTAAGTGAATTTTTGTAGTTAAAGTCCCAACCACGTAATAGACATCGTAAGCAGATAAAATTTCCAAGTTTAAATGAAGATTCTGTGTCAGTTGACGTCGGAACAGGCCAACATGTGCACCTTGGCAGTAAATAAGGCATACTACTATATGCTGTAGTTATCGAACCAGTTTGTATAATGAGTGGTAATCAGAGAAGAGTTCGAAATACTTTTCGATTGATATTTGAGTTTTGTGTATACATGCACTTATAGCGAAATCTAGTGAGTTGGGGGAACGAGTGAAGTCATATTTATAGTAAGTGTAAGAACATGAAGCCAATATATCCCAGTTACTGTCCATCTGTTTTCATCTCACGCACTCCCTTGGGCTGCCCCAAAAACCGTATTTATCCTTCCAATCTCCAGCGATGATTTACCTAGATCCAAGCTGATTAAATAACGAAGTATACATCTAGGGAACCAAGGCGAGTTTTTGAGTTTTTTCAAATAATAAGAAGACATTGGCTTATGTTATTTGTCTGCTATTATCATCGAAGTAGCAGCGCACGCCGCTGTGTAGCAACGTCATTCTGATAATTACTGAACGCGAATTCTTGGCGCGAATTAGGGTGAAAGGAATTTCTGTGTCACCTTTGTTTTGGTTGTTTTGATTACTGTCACCCATTTTTATTTTGATTATATTGATATTGTTGTGGGAATGATAGCGAAAAAGGAACATGTATAGGTTTGACGCATTTTTTTATGAATGAGGAACATGATTTTTGTTATTGCAATCCTCTTTTAATGAATGAGGCCCATTATTAATAACTAAAATTGATTTAAAATGCATATTTTGCGCAAGGTATGTCGAAAAATCGAAGTTGAATACAGGTAATTCTACTTTTACTAACAGGCAAACAGAAAAAACAGCAAGCAACTGCAAGTGCCCCATGTGTAAACGAAATCAAACCAGCTACGCTACTGCGAATACAGACAAACAATACATTTTGCCATTGACCTCCCAACAACAACGCGTGCGACATTTGTTTTTTTCTTATTTGCCGAATATAAGGGAAGACAAAGAAAAAAGATTTGCCTGCATATATGAATATGTACACTTTTTGGGTGCACGCAAACTTGAACAACGAAACACGCGCTCGGGGCCTGACCTCTGATACATTTGGAATGACAGTCGAAAATTTAATTAGGACTGTGTTGTGAAGTGGGGCGCGTGAGGGAATAAACATTCCTCCTTTTTGCTATAATCACGCAACAACAAAGTCTGGACCATTTGTTTTTTCTTCATCGCCAATCACAAGGAAAGAAGAGGAAGGAACACAACACAAAGTAAGGATGACGAAATTTGTTTTGCGCGTTTGAGACTCGAACTTTGCGGACTGTGCGTATTTTTCGTACAGTCAAACTTCCAAGTCTCGAATCACCATAATTCATAACAAAAGTTCAAATTATGTGGATATTCTAGTTATGGAAGACATATTATATTGATTTTTCCTATAAACGTACTCAATTCGAGTTATGGAGATATTGGACTTATAAAAGTCCGACCTACGGAAACTCGATGATAGTTAAAAATTTCACTTAGGTTTCTTTGCCTGTTCAATAAATATACATTCACTGTACTCTTGAAATGGATTTTGTTTTCTGCTACAAGTGAAAATTGTCTTCAAGAAGTTGACGTCAAATTACAATTAAATATTATATTACAATTAATATTTTCGAACTTTGAAAATAAAAAACTTTGAAAAAAAAAATCATAGAAAGAGGACAGTGTGTCTGATTTTTGTTTTTATTATGTCTTTCTTGTGTTTTTATAATTTTCTTATCATTCAATATTTTCACCTTGTACGGCAGTCCGTCCATTTGCATGTTTAGCTTAAGCAAACCAACAGAATATTTTACGACACATAAGTTGAACAGACAAGAAATCCCGTACAACTGTTGCAAATTCAACATAAGCCAATCGCTTCTTATAAGTCTCTCCGGCCATTTTTTTAAGAGAGAAATCTAAGCTCTATATGAATAAATTCTCTCTGGAACAAACAGTCATTCGACTTTTGACCCGCAGCTGCAACATCATAAGCCATCATTGTGTCCCTGGATCTAGGATTTGCTTATTAACTTTGAAAGCTTTCAATCCCAGAGAGAACAGTGACCCCTGGTGGTTATATTCCACAACAACATATGTGGGCTGTTCAATATTTAATTAGCACCCTATTTTCAAATTAACATGAACTATATTTATTAATTAAAAAGTACAGCGTCAGTCTTTTTTAAGTTCAGTACAGCGATCACCAAAACTTGATGGTTACGCGCGGAACATGCAAAAAGGATAACAGGTGAAACTTCCCCGGAGCCAACTCTGTCGCACATAATGAGCGCTATACGAGAGACGAAAAATGACTTTAATCGATATCCAGTGCCATCGCAACAAAAGAAGATATTTCTGGGCTAAGAACTCGAATGACAGAACAGGTGGATGCCCTAAAAAAGGAAAACAGCGAACTAAAAATCTAAATAGAAAGACTTAAAGAAGAGAAAGAATATGACCGTAGAGAACTAAGGAAAATAGTAGACCCGAACAAGAAAAAAATCTAGTAATACGTGGTTTAGTTCTCTAAAAACAGCAATGAAAAGTATGTGCAGTGAGAAACTCATATTACCCCATATTGAGATAGTGGAGTCTCAAATAATTAATGAGAAGATAAGCAACGGAAGAATTAACGTTATGGCAACCTTTGATACTAAGGACACAGCACTTTGACTTTGAAAGGCTATAAGCTGCTAGCTGGTACACGAATCTACATTGAAAGGGATGTATGTGAAACGAGACAATTAGACAAGAATATATTGCTGCTCTTGAAAAATAAAATTCTTGCCATTAACCAACAACACAAGGTATTTGTCAGAAGTGATCGATTATGTATTGGGCAGAAATGGTTCAGGTTTAAGGATAAGAATTTGCTCATGTGCAGGGAGAAAAATGCAACGGCGGTAATCAAAGAAATATACGGGGACAGAGCTGACTCTATAAATGTAAATTACGATTACCTACTAATTAGTTATTAGTTATTACCTACTAATTAGTTAAGTCAATAAAGTAGAACCCATAAACAAAATCACTAATACCAATATTAATAGACCAAATAAGTTAGCTAACTTTTATGAAACGCAGAGCTACGGAAAATTTAAGATAATATCATACAATGTGCACGGACTAAAAAACAACTATCTACATCAGGAGTGAACAGTACCAGAACTTATTCGAGGATTTTGACACACAATGGCAAGCAGCATCGCTCATCAGTCGATTTGGAGGAGCAATAGGAGGAATAGTTCTTGGCGTCAAAAAAAATCTGGTTAACTTAGGAGTACAATATGATTAGGATACCTGCAATGAGTTGACTAAGAAAAGACTTAAAAACCACGCAATGAAATGCACAATTATACCAATATATGTGCGAGGCGTTAATTGGAACCAAGAGTTCAATAAGCTTACTGAAGTCGCAAACCAATATAGTGACAGCAATATCATAATAATGGGTGACCTAAACGTAAGAATCGGGCAGGTGCAGCAAGTGACTACGGACCTCGTGTTAACTTCATTTACAGCGGGAACACAAAGCAGGTGTTCATAAGATCAAACTATTAATGCCAGTGGAAAAGACCTGCTCAACTTTTGTGACGGTACCAAAGACGGTACCAAAGGCCGATATACTTATATCAGCAGGGTGGGTTGCTCTGTCAGCGATATATGTCCAATTTAATTTGACATTCTAGCAATGGCCGAGTATTTCGCTGTTGAAGATAAAATATGGTCAGACCACATCCACATCCACCTAACGCTAACAATTGACACAATAAACAAAACACGACAAATGTGAACTAGACCTTTTAGACATATGTGCAATAATCCAATCATAGACCTAACGAAATGACTATGATAAATAAATATAAGAGTAAATGGTTTGACGCACAATGCAAGCAAGCTAGGGATAAGACAGGGGATGCTCTAAATAATCTACGAAAATCTGGAAGTATACTCGACAAGGAAAGATATAAATCAGCAAAAAATTACTATGGATGACTATGGAATGTAAAAACACAACAATACACATTCATTCATTTTTTTTTTTTCATTTTACATTGACATAGTAGGTACGCAATGACCACACACTGATCTCACATGGGGCAGGCCCAAGTCGCATCAAAATTCACCCAGTCATATAGAGTGGGCTCAGCTGGTGTTAATTGCTAAGTTCTTTGGTGAACATGCGATACCAAAGCTAATGTCTACGTGTTAAATATTTGGCTACAGATAAAAACATCATCAGCCTCTAATAAACATTCAATATTAAACTAAATCTAAGACTTAATTTAGAATTCAGTACCTAAAATGATATAGACAATTCAAACAAAAAATTTAGATTACAAGTTTAGAAAGTAAGTTATGCATTAATTCAATTAAGCCAATAATGTAGAGGTGGAAATTTCAGAGTTTAGAAAATCACGGCGAAGCAAAGTCTCAACGAAAACAATAATGACAGAACTGATAGAAAAACTTCTAAGATAAAATGAAGAAAGTTTACACTTAAGCCTAGCCCTCTAATACTTTGAAAGTGTAGTGGAAGAAGCAGAAGATGAAACTGAAGCAGTGACTGGTAAGGTTACCTGCGAAAGCCTAGTTTTTTTCTTAGGAATAAACTCATGGACCACCATATGTGCAGGCCAGAAATTAGCGCCACAAATGACAGAAAATACTTCAATACCAACTGAAAGCTTGAAAGAAGAGCCTTCTCTAGGGCTAGAAAAATTAAACTTATGAATATTAATATTCGAAGTGTTGCATGCTTTTGATGATATATAGCGTGCAACGTCGTCACAGGTTGTCTCCTTATCCAACCTGGAAATAAAAATATGTTTACGAGGATCCAGCACCTTCAAAATACATGGCACTGGAGTAGAGGCAGTATTGGACTGTGAAGAACTCTTAACTCTAACTCAATCCTGAAAGGATTGTAATAATCTTTTTCATGCATTTTAACAACAAATTAATGTGGATCAGTGGATGAGCGATTTTGGCACATAATAATGCCTATTTTGATTACAAACAAATTACAATAATAATATCTACTTCTTATAACGCTGGTCTTTGTACTATTCATACCATTCTATGACATACTGTGAAATGGCTATGTGTAAACTATTGGTCGAACTAACGGAATGATTAACCGGTTTCATCGAGCTCAACAGAAATTTGTTGCTTTTACTGAGTCACCGATGTCCCCATTCCTGTATTGCAAACTTCACGAACGAGTTATAATACTATTAGTACCTAAAGTCAACCGAAACTGGTTTCTGTATACAACAAAATCAAGTTTTTGATATACTATGCTTCAATTTATATGTGAAATTATAAAATATATATAGACTTTTAAAAAACAAAAAATAATTTTTTTTTAAATATATATAAGATGAGGAAAGAGCCTTGATAAATAAGATAAGTTTGAATTCGATTTACGGCAAATAAAATCTCGTGCCGACCGGTCGAGTTTTACAACCTTTGAATACTGAGAAACTGTCTACAGTACTAAGTTTCTTATAAAGTTTAATTCCCAAAAGTACTGCGTACATTGCCCTCAACGTCATAGTCACCAGCAACTATAGAAAAATACGCAAATATGGTTTAAGTAAAGTTCCAAGATATTAAAGAAATTAAATTCGTCACTATCTGTTGGCCGGAGGGGTATGGGTTTCTATTATAACAGACATTTCATGGGCTTTGCTTTTTGCTTTCAAATCAGTCTTACTTGAGCTGCTGAGTTAACAAGTGATAAAAATCGCAAGAAATCAAGTGAAGTCGCAAAGTTAAAGTAAGTTGTGGTGAACGGATTTGAAGTTTGAAAGAAATTTGAGTTAAAGTCATCGAAGATAGAGATTTGAAATGTTAGAGAGGTGTGATAAAATTTGGGGGTACGGTTAGGTTGATACGATACAACCTCTTGAGCATTAAAAATTCTATGTGAATTACTTTTTACTAAAAAACAGAAATATAATGTATCACCTATGTATAACACAAGGCTTCGATAATAATGTAGCTGATTATAAAAACCATCATCTTGTAATTAAATGTGACGATAAGAGTTACCAATATTTAAAAGTTTAGAAAGTAATTCTTGCTGACGTATGTTTATTATATTTTCTTTACATAAAAAAGTGAAAGTATTCGCGGTATTGTGGTACATTTTTGAACAAATTCTTTTTTTGATCTTTTCAAATTGAGGTCCAAATTGTCGTTTAATCGATATCGAAATTTCTGGAAAAGACTCGAGCAAGTTACTTCTTTGTACTTTGTTGCGTAGTTTATAACACAGTAAAGTAGACATTCAGCGCATAAAGCCTGTATATTGTATATTCTCGTTCAGCTTGACCAGATCAGTCAGTTTTCAGCTAGATTGTTGACTTTTATAATAGGCTGTATGTACAGTTGCCGTAACTGTTTCAATTGGACCCCGAGAAGGGCAATCTCCTGTTCAAACCACGTATTCGAAACGCTCTTTCACACTGACTTGGAAAATTTTAATTTGATGTAATAGTGAATAACATAATAGATAACAAGTTGGTCTCAACTATAAACTATCATATTCTGTTGACTTATGACCAATATGTCATAAAGCGCTTAGGGAAATGTAACACTTTCTCTCTCTTTGGTTGAATTGGTTGATTATGAAATTAGGCAAATAGAAGTAACAGACATGGCTCACAGCTATTTCGTACCGACACAAAGTAAAACAGTTAGGTATAAATGAAAGTTAATTGTGAGAATAGTGTTTCTGTTATAAATTTACTGAATTGAGATGATCTAAGTTAATTAAAACAAGATATACAGCACAAAGTAAAAATGTAAGTAAATTTTTTGACACAGTTTGTTTTGTGCAGTTCCTTTTGATAGTGTGTGTATGTAATAATTTGGTTAGTAGACCACTTTACTTACTTTGTTTACTTTGTTTATTCATTCTATACCATCACTTGGAACACGCTTTCAATGAAAGTTAGGCGCGCATCTTAAAGATAGGTCCACGGACAACCATAAAAAAAACATGAAGGAATAATATTTTCACTGTTAGTAGTAGTAGTGGTTCTTTATTTTAACACTGTGGTGTATATACATTACGTAGTAGAACTGATTGTTCTCCAGTGAGTCCAACTAATATAAAATCATCTTATTAACTAACAATTAATTTAGTATTTTTAAGACAATTTTAAGACACAGCTCCTTGCTGTCTGCCTAGACATATGCTTATAAAAACCGAATAAAACTCAAAATTATATATATATCTGTAAGTGAATTCCGATAGTTAGAACTCCTTTGTCAACCATCCCATTTACTAAACCCACCGGCCCCGTTTTAGCGAGATAGTGAATCGTTCAACATTTGGGTTTTCTCCGGGTCTAATAAATAAATAACTTAAATTATTACATACAATTTTACTTAATTATTAACTTCGTCTGTCATAATTTTTCTGTATTTTATAGCTAATTTTACATAATTTACTAGATTTGCCCAATTATCATCTCCCATACCGTTCAAAGTGTATATAATTTCATCCTCTGTTAGTTGAGATTTCCCCAAGTATCTACATCTGAATTTTCTAAATACTGTGTGTGCCGAAATAATGAAAGTGTCGTATACTTTCTTCCTCTTTCATATTGCATAATGTGCGTAATCTCGTTCTGCTCAGCTGGTGTGGGCTCGCATTTAACCATAGGAGATCACCACGCACCTTCATTATCCAGGATATTGTGCTTTGCGTTTGACTGTTGTTACAATATGTCACTCCTTTCCTAAAGTCTAGATCTTTGTATATACGTCTTTCACTACTTATTGCCTGGCTTAAATAATTTTGTACCTGTTGATGTTTTATTTCCACTAAAAGCTCCTAACATTTATTAGACCGTGCCCTTCGAGTCAATCCGTTTGTTAGGTGTATGCTAAAATTTTGCATATAATCCAGGATTTGTGTATGGCAGAGAGATTCTTTTGTCATTAATACTTTTGTCAGAATATGTGGGAATCTATTGCAGTTGTAGTATTATAAAGTTCTTGTTATGTATTTTAGGTGTAAGTTTATTGTGTATAAGTAGGCGTCTTCGATTCCTGTTTCTATGGCAATTATGTAGTTAGGAGTGCATTCTGGCAATTGTAGTACCCGCTTGACGAAGTATCTCTGTAATGTATTTACTTCATTGTAGTATTAATAAACCCACACTTGGGCTCCATAAGTTTGGATGGACCTACATGCAGCACTAAAAAGATTCCATTTTGCAGTCAGTGTGATATTCTTTTTGCCAAGAAATGATTTTAAGGTCGAGTTTATTGCTACCTTTGACTCTACCTCTTGTTTAAGATATGGGTCACAAACGACATATTCGGGGTCAATGTTACTCCTAGATACTTTTATTTTGTTACCACTTTAACCTCCGCTCCTTTAAAATATCACTTTTCTCCGGCTGATGGTCGACCGCCTCTAAGGAACGTCATTATCTCTGACTTATTAAGGTTAACATCCATTCCCCAAATGTCACAGTATGCTTCCAATCTATTTATCATAGACTGCAGCGTCTTGATGTCGTCTGCAAGGATCACTATATCATCTGCATACAGCAGGAGTCTTATATTCATATTATCGACTTGAAGTCCACCCCATAGATTGTCATGGAAAATGTTTAGATATATATTGCAAATAGCAAAGGTGACAGTAAACATCCAAAACATAATCGATGAAGTTTAAAAATGAGGAGGTTACTTGGCATTCTGTGGAATGCTGTTATAAAGTCTACAAAAAATGCATAGGCTTGGTTTTTCTGACCAAATTTTAATTGGACTATTGCATATATCTTCTACATATTGTAAATCGTTGAATAATTTCTCCCAAATCCAGCTTGATATTCATTAAGCTTATTATTTTTATTAACCGAGGCTGAAAGACGCTCGTTCACAATTCCCATCAAAATTTTGGCTGAGCAATTCATAAATGACATTCCCCTATAATTCTCGGATTGGTTTGGATCATCCTTTTTAAAAATGGGAAATATTGTGCTAGTCATGAATGCGGCATCTAGTTTGCTACTGTTTACAATATTTGTGAAGGTTTTTTCTAGTTCATTTAAAAATATTAGCATTAACATAAAAAATCGTATAGCACTCTGTCCTCTCTCTGTAATGTGTATTGTTGTGTTTTTACATTCCACAATTATCCATAGTCATTTTTTGCTGATATATATCTTTCCTTGTCGAGTATACTTCCAGATTTTCGTAGATTATTTAGAGCATCCCCTGTCTTATCCCTAGCTTGCTTGCATTGTGCGTCAAACCATTTACTCTTATATTTATTTATCATAGTCATTTCGTTAGGTCTATGATTGGATTATTGCACATATGTCTAAAAGGTCTAGTTCACATTTGTCGTGTTTTGTTTATTGTGTCAATTGTTAGCGTTAGGTGGATGTGGATGTGGTCTGACCATATTTTATCTTCAACAGCGAAATACTCGGCCATTGCTAGAATGTCAAATTAAATTGGACATATATCGCTGACAGAGCAACCCACCCTGCTGATATAAGTATATCGGCCTTTGGTACCGTCTTTGGTACCGTCACAAAAGTTGAGCAGGTCTTTTCCACTGGCATTAATAGTTTGATCTTATGAACACCTGCTTTGTGTTCCCGCTGTAAATGAAGTTAACACGAGGTCCGTAGTCACTTGCTGCACCTGCCCGATTCTTACGTTTAGGTCACCCATTATTATGATATTGCTGTCACTATATTGGTTTGCGACTTCAGTAAGCTTATTGAACTCTTGGTTCCAATTAACGCCTCGCACATATATTGGTATAATTGTGCATTTCATTGCGTGGTTTTTAAGTCTTTTCTTAGTCAACTCATTGCAGGTATCCTAATCATATTGTACTCCTAAGTTAACCAGATTTTTTTTGACGCCAAGAACTATTCCTCCTATTGCTCCTCCAAATCGACTGCTGAGCGATGCTGCTTGCCATTGTGTGTCAAAATCCTCGAATAAGTTCTGGTACTGTTCACTCCTGATGTAGATAGTTGTTTTTTAGTCCGTGCACATTGTATGATATTATCTTAAATTTTCCGTAGCTCTGCGTTTCATAAAAGTTAGCTAACTTATTTGGTCTATTAATATTGGTATTAGTGATTTTGTTTATGGGATCTACTTTATTGACTTAACTAATTAGTAGGTAATAACTAATAACTAATTAGTAGGTAATCGTAATTTACATTTATAGAGTCAGCCCTGTCCCCGTATATTTCTTTGATTACCGCCGTTGCATTTTTCTCCCTGCACATGAGCAAATTCTTATCCTTAAACCTGAACCATTTCTGCCCAATACATAATCGATCACTTCTGACAAATACCTTGTGTTGTTGGTTAATGGCAAGAATTTTATTTTTCAAGAGCAGCAATATATTCTTGTCTAATTGTCTCGTTTCACATACATCTCTTTCAATGTAGATTCGTGTACCAGCTAGCAGCTTATAGCCTTTCAAAGTCAAAGTGCTGTGTCCTTAGTATCAAAGGTTGCCATAACGTTAATTTTTTCCGTTCTTCTCATTAATTATTCAATACTCCACTATCTCAATATGGGGCAATTTGAGTTTCTCACTGCACATACTTTTCATTGCTGTTTTTGGAGAATCCTGAGATCACGTATTACTAGATTCTTTTTCTTGTTCTGGCGAAGTAGCGGGTTCTATATAGTTTATATGCATCTAGTATATGCCCTAAGAAATTACGTTCTATTTTTTTCACTATTATGAGCTAACTACAACATTTTCGAAATTTCACTTTGCGTATGAACGAAAAAAGCTGTGAGCCACTGTACATAATGTTAAGTGGAATTTTCTTAAACTTAGTCATTGTGTTCTTCTTCATTTTAGAAGATCATATATCGGTGGGACTCAAAAATATATATATATATAAATAAATATTAAATTAAAATAAAACCCCAAGAACTAAGAAGGCTCAGGATGTGCGGTAAGTAGACAAGCATTTGTATTATTATTATTATTATATTTTATTTTATTTTTATTATTATTATTATTATTATTATTATTATTATTATTATTATTATTATTATTATTATTATTATTATTATTATTATTATTATTATTATTATTATTATTATTGTTATTATTATCTTTAATTATTATTATTAATTATTATTTTTATTATTATTATTATTATTATTATTATTATTATTATTATTATTATTATTATTATTATTGTTTTTAATTATTATTATTATTATTATTGTTTTTAATTATTATTATTATTATTATTATTATTATTATTATTATTATTATTATTATTATTATTATTATTATTATTATTATTATTATTATTATTATTGTTATTATTACTATTATTATTATTATTATTATTATTATTATTATTGTTATTAATAATTAATATTATTATTATTATTATTCTTATTATTATTATTATTTTTATTATTATTATTATTATTATTATTATTATTATTATTATTATTATTATTATTATTATTATTATTATTAATATCATTATTATGATTATTATCATTATTAATTATTATTTTTATTATTATTATTATTATTAAATAAAAAATATTTAATAAAATATTATTATTGCACCAATTTATCTCATCATGGAACTTTGTGCACAGCTTAAATTTCCTTTTTTGACGTCGTAGACTGTTCATATCAGCTGTTATCCTATCCTATACACAAATGTAAACAAATAATTTGAAAATGCCGAAAACAAATAAAAAGAGGAAATTTATTGAAATATCCACATAAAATGCCATAAATAATTTATTACTTTTGGAAATTTTTGGTGAGAACGATGGTAAGATGTGTTACACAAATATATAACAAAACTACCATATGATTGAGCAGACTTCCTATTCACAATAAATAAAAAAATCACAATAACGTTGTCAACCAAAGGGTACGTAATATATAAAGTTTAAATTTCTATCTTAAAAATTGGCAGGAGAGACTTGTCATGCACTATTGGCTTATGGTAAATTTTCTGTAGGTTTACAGATTTTTTGGCTGTTTAACTTAGGTGGGGTAGAATATTCTGTTGGTTTGCCCGGTCGTCGTAATGCCATAAAAGGGGAAAATATTCAATGATAAGTAAATTGAAAAACCACAAGAAAGACATAATAAAAACAAAAGTCAGTCTTATTTCTTTGATTTTTTTCAAAGGATTTTATTTGCAAGGTGGGTTGAGAATATTAAGCAAATTGTGTGGAGTTTTCTTTCATTTTATAATACAAAAGATATCGAGCACATATCAGCATGGCTGCCTTATATTTCGCCTATATTCATTTATAGGAATGAAATGAAAAGACCAGGCTCTCAGAAAATAAAGAAGGGTTGAATAATAACGACAACCGCGAAGTTCGAGTCTCAATCGCGTTACAGGCGCTCGACACGCGAGCTTCAAATGGGCCGCGCCGACTTATAGTGGGCACTCTATAATTACAAATTTCGTGTTGGCTCAGTATGAAACTATTGTGTTCAATGCCTGTGAACGTTCACTGCTACAAACGAAAATTGATTTGGCCGAACTCGAAAAGTAGTTGAAATGAAAAATCGAAAGCGAGCTATTGGCTGAGTGTGTTGTGTAGGTATGGTGCGCGAATGAGATTGTATTGATTTTCTTTGTCTCCCTTGCGTGCGAAATGAGATAAGTATGAGTGTGTTGTGGTATATGGTAACCAAAAGGTATATGCAAACCAAAGCAAACCAACAGCAATATGTTACGCTGCATAAGTTGAACAGCCAACAATTCTGTTGATGTACAGAGTCAGTGTCGGGTTCTAATCGTTTCTAAAGAGTTTCAACGGCCATTTTTAAAGAGAGAAATATAAACTTTATAAGTTCTATCTGGCCTGATTCCTGGAAAATGATCTATATCAAAGAGTATGCATTCATATAGAGGTTACATTTCTCTCAAACGCTTTTTGACCTTTTTTCATATAAGTAGAAGCTATAAGAATATGTTAGTTTTCTGTTATTAACATCGAAGTAGCAGCGCAGGCCGCTGTTTAGCAACGTCATTCTGCTAATTACTGAACGCGAATTCTTGGCGCGAATTAGCTTGAAGAGGAATTTCTGTATGTCACCTTTGTTTTAGTTGTTTTGATTGCCTTCACCCATTTTTATTTTGATTATATTGATATTGTTGTGGAAATGATAGCGAAAAAGGAACATATATAGGTTTGACGCGTTTTTTTTATGAATGAGGAACATGATTTTTGTTATTGCAATTCCAACCACCTACTTGTATTGATTTTGGTGGGACTTTTAATGAATATTATACCATTATTCTTTCGGGCTGTTAGAAATAAAGAAATAAATAACTCAATAAATAAGTAAAATTGATTTAAAATGTATATTTTGCGCTAGGAATGTTCAAAAATCCAAGTTTAATACAGCTAATTCTACCTTTACTACCAGCTAAACAGATAAAACAGCAAGCAACTGCAAGTGCCCCATTAGAAAACGATATCAAACCAGCTGCGCTACTGAGAATACAGGAAAGACAAAGAAAATTCCTTTTTTTGCTACGCTCACGCAACAACAAAGTCTAGACCATTTGTTTTTTTCTTCATTGCCGATCACAAGGAAAGAAGAGGAAAGAACACAACACAAAATAAGGGTGACGAAATTTGCTTTGCGCGATTGAGACTCGAACTTTGCGGACCGTGCGTATTTCTCGTACAGTCAAACTTCCACATCTCTAATCACCATAATGTTGTGTAGGTGTGGTGCTTGTATGAGATTGTATTGGTTTTCATTGTGCGGGCAAAATGTCCTAAGCTTGAGTGTGCTGTGTTGGTATAGTCCGGGTATAAGATTGTGTTGGTTTCTTATTGTGTGTATCACTGGGAATATTTTTTACGATTTTGCTTTGTTTTCATGACTTCTTTTTTTGCTGGTCGCTTGGTATTTTCATCTCGTTTATATATGTAAATGAATATAGGCAAAATACAAGGCAGCTATGGCTCGATTTCATTTGTTAAAGAACGATTTCATAAATTAAAGAAAACTCCACACAATTTGCTTAATATTCTCGAACCTTGCAAATAAAAAAAATCAGAGAAAGAAGACAGTGTCTTAAAAGTCTCTCCGGCCATTTTTTTAAGACAGAAATTTAAGCTCTATATAAATAATTTCTCTCTGTTGTCAACAATCAGAGTTATTCGTTTTTCATAGTCAATTGTGTGACTAGTATACATTGTTAACATTTCTTTGTATACAATAATTTTGTATACGACTTTATAACAATATAACATTTATAAAATATACATAGCATATACGACGTTTCGTGAAGACCCTAAATAACACAGTGAGATAATATGATCAACTCTATTATAATTCTTTATTCAGTTGCTCAGACGCCGTTCTCATGACCATGTTCATGATTTCTCCTTCATCAGCATGTGCTCTCGCGAGAGATCACAGACCATTAAACATTTGTGAGTGAGTGTGCGTGTGGCTCTC
The DNA here is from genome assembly GCA_035041755.1 of Cacoxenus indagator. Classification (NCBI taxonomy): domain Eukaryota; kingdom Metazoa; phylum Arthropoda; class Insecta; order Diptera; family Drosophilidae; genus Cacoxenus; species Cacoxenus indagator. The sequence continues at coordinate 37,267 of JAWNKX010001059.1, forward strand.
TTCGCTAGGCACCGGCTTCCACAGTAGTATAGAATAGTACAGTAGAGAATTATTGTAGAATAGAATCCCAGAAAATTAAATAAATATAAATCTGACTCCGATGCATTAAAGAACGACCGCATTCTTGTTTGTTTCTTGTCTCAAAATGTCGAGTCGGCTAATATTTTGTTTACTTTTACTAAGACCCTGCCGCCAATATTGAAAGTTTTACATTGATGCATTTATTGTGAGTCGCCAGCTCCGCCTGCTGAAGTGGTTTTTCTCTGGCTTTCTCTCACCTGTATATATATGATCTATAAAAGTCTCCGCGGTTTTTTGGTATATTTTTAGCAAAAATTTTCTTTATTCAAAATCAATTTCAATCAAGTACATAATGGTCATTATTATCTATGACCTTTTGACATTTTCCCTGTAGCTACACAATTTCATATACGTATAACTTCTGTATTTTATCTCCGAAAAGCTTTACCAAATTATTTTCAGCGGCTCTTGGGTCGGCCAATTTTTTACTATAGACCGAAACCAATGGTAGATGGAGGATACAAGGTCCGGGCTATACGGTGGATGCATCAAAACTTCCCAAGCAAACTCCGTCAATTTGTTCCGGGTCATCAAAAATGTGTGTGTCCTAGCATTGCCATGATGGAAGACAACTCCCTTTCTGTTGGCCAATTCCTATCATCTCATAATAGACAATTTCCTTCCAATCCCACCAAACACTCAACATAACCTTGTTTGCCGTCAATCCAGGCTTTGAAGTCGATTGTGGAAGGTCATTGGCCTTTGGCCATGATGGATTACGTTGGATATTCTCGTATTTAATCCATTTACCATCGCACGTAATGGTTCGCTCCAAAAATGGTTCCATTTCGTTACGTTTCAGCTGCATTTCACTGATGGTTATTCGGTCAATTAAATTTCTTTGCCTTAATTCATGTGGCACCCAAACATCGAGCTTCTTTGAGGAGCCTGATGTTTTTAGTTGAACCCAATCTGTCATATGGTTGATGTTTAGTGCCTGCGCTATCCCCTGATAGCTTCCGAAGCGGTATTGCTCCATCAGTTGCAAAATTTCAGCGACTTCTTAGTGACAGACTAATCCTTTACATCGAAATTTCCGGAACGGCAAACCACTCCTGGGTTTTTGCATCATTTTTCCCTTTTCCATAGTAAAAAATCATCACATAGCGTATTTTTTCAGATATTTCACTCATATTCAAATCAGTATAACTTTTAACACGACCAGCGAATTACACAGCTGTCTTCACAAAAACTTTAGCCTGAAATGTCACCTTTCAAAAACATGTCCGTTTGACACAATCAGATTGGTGTTGTTGGTTTATGGACCCAACACCATCTAATGGCAAAAACCCCAAAGTCTTTTTATTATATAAATATACCATCAAAATAACAAGGTCGTTAAACTGAGAAACACGTTCTAAACTATTTGTGTTAATGTAATACGAATTTGAAATAAGGGTTCCTCGAAAAATTACATAACTTTTCAACCAATTATACAGCTGTTCAAATGTAGTCTGAAATGTCACCTTTCAAGCACATGTGCGCTAAACATAATTAGATTAGTGTTGCCAGATTTATGGACATCAGCACCATGTTGTGGCAAAAACTACGGAGCAATAAAACACATCTGTTCGGTTTGCCCGCTGTATTCCGAATGCCTCACTTTTTATTTATTTCTTTCTTGTAGCTTAACCTAACATTGCGGTACCATAACAAAACATAGCCTTAACTTAACATTGCACTAACAATAAATATACTTATTACTACAATATATATATGTTTTTTTAGTTTAGTACACTATGAGGCTATGAAGCCTCTGTACATGGTAATACAAGTGCTGTGAAAAGGTGCTACATTTACTACTTCGTCATTAAAACTATTGAGTAGTACTGAATTGTCTTAGAATTTATGAACTTTTGTTTATTCCTAAAATGGTTTTTGTTTCTTTAAAGAAATTCCCAATTTGCAAAATCTACGGTTTTACGTCAACTATTGTTGTGACAAAATCAACCAAATTTCTTTGTATATTTCCAAACTTGTGTATTTACGTAATGAAATATGTTCTTATAACAAGAACGGTTGGACCGAACTTAATGATCTGTAATTTGTTGAATTCGTGTCTGCCCCGAATAGCAGAATAACTATTAAAACCTGGAAAGAAAATTCAAAGAAAACAATTCTCGCTGCCTCTCAGTATATAAGCTGTAAGTCACGAAAGTGTAAAGTTTAATTGTTTCATGTTTTCTGTGATTTCTTTTGAAAAAAGCATACAAAGGTTACCGATCGATTTGTTTGTTTTATGCGAGATCTTTAATGCTATTTATTTAACTTTCTAAACTGTTAAATTTGCAAAAAATTTATGGTGCATTCTATCTCAAAAATGCAAACAAAGTAAACAGCGGATTTAAGACGTTTGGGCAAAATTCCTCATCGATTTGGATGCGTAATTTGTGTAAAATGCGGAAAATCAGCTGTTCTTAAAATTAACTAAAAAAATTAACTAGATGAAATCAAACTAACTTAAATTTGAACAAATTTTGTTCTTGATTTTGTGTTGTGCATCGAAACACCCATACTGGCGTTTGAGCTTTCTCTTTTGTTGTTCAGAAAGCGCCGTGGCCTATTGTTAATTAATTCAATTCATGCACTAGATGCCAGCTGAAATCATTATTCAAAAAACCGTTTTGCTAGTAACGAAGCTCGAATGTTCAGGCGAACATCATTTGCTTGGAAACACCGAACAGTGAACATCCTTACATGGCAGTGGAAAGAGATACGGTCGTTACTTTGATGGTGATACATATTTGTTTAGAACGAAAAAAACTAGCGAAAAGGAGAAAACACAGTATGTAAATGAAAGAGTGGTATGCGAATAGGGTGAAATTCACGCACACGGAGCTCTTGTTTCTTACTTACTTGCACGTGTTGTCGCTCCGACAATTTTTCACAAATGATATTCGTGCGAACAGTTCGAACGAACACACGCTAGATAGAAAAGTTTTAATTTTTGGCGAAAAAAACGGCGAACACGGAATTGTTCGTAGAACACCCTCACCAACATCGAATATTTTGTCGAACACAACAAATTTGAGGAACAAATACGAAGTGGATGGCTTACTTGAGCCAGCATTAGAGAAAAATAAAAGTCAAGAGTATAAGCATTTGTCCAATAAATCGCAATAATTCCGACCTAAATAAACCGTTTAAGCCCTTGAATTACGGCTCCATATGTTTCGAAGATTATGCGGCCAAAACTCTGCGGAGATGTGCCAGTTACAAATTTCAAGTCTTCATAGCTTTGTCCAGTTGCAAAAAAGCGCAAAGTAGCTGAAAGCCTTTCATTTGGCGTTATTGCAACTCTCAAATTCCTTTCGCTGAATTACGGGAGCTACTAAACTTAATCACTCCTCATAAGTTCGGCTGTCCATTCGAAAAAATTATTCAAATCCACGGGAGAGGTTTCATTCAGCTCTTTTAACAGTTTGGCGTAGATGAATTTCCCTCGCTTGGCATACCATTCTGTAAGCCACATACTGTGCTTTCTTTTTTTTTAGATTTTCTTTTTTCGTTATACTTGAATTTGAATCGCCATCACGGCCAAAACTGCATCAATTTCCGCTGCCGTTTTTTCGTATTTACTCGCTGAAATTTTTTTAGCAAATGATTTTCGACAAAATGTTCTAATGGTTAATGGGCAAATTAATTTGTGTTCGACGAACACGTTCGATGAGCAAATTCGAATGTTTATGGCCTGCTTTAACGAAACTGAAAACAAAAAGCAGTTGTTAGGTTGTTCACACAGAGCGAGCAAAGGCGTCAATTTATAAGTGTTCACGCAATTTCGTAAATCAGCCCTATTAATAAATCTTACTGTGCGAGTATTATTATTAAAATGCCGCGATCCAGGAAGTCCAATCTTTCCCAACCAAGCTGTAATGCAATTAGGCATCGGAACGTAGCGAATCAATCGACTGAAGAAGAACAACAAATCGCACTAGAAGAGCGCTGCGTTAGCATGGCCCGGCTTCGTGCTTCTCAAACACTAGAGCAGAGACAGGCAGCCCAGGAAACGACTCGGTTGGCAATTCAAAATCGTCGCTTATCGAACAGGTCAATAACGACATATAGACCAAACATGGGTACGCCATTGAAATACTTGATTTTTATACTTTTTTGCATTTATGTTTTCTTTACCAGCGTAACCCGCCAGACGTTGTTTTGCCCTTTCCGGTCTTAGCTAAGAAACAAACAATTTTTTTATTAGGAACTTTCTTTTAACTAATATAAGCCGATGTGTCTCGTATTGTCTTTTATATGTTGTTTGGTCCAGATTAGGAACACCAAAATCATTATACACTGTTTGAGGGGTGGACTGTATATGTAATAGTAAGTTGCACTTACCCGTGGTGGTGATGGTGAGGCTGCTGACGCTAGACCGTTAGTTGGATGTGGTGTGAGGCGGAAAACCTCCTCGGGCGTCCAATGCTTGTACTATCGCTGAAAATTAAGAAAAGAATTAAGAACGTCACTGATTTTAAATTCCACTATTAATTTAGATATAACTTCAATAATTTTTAAATAAAGCGCGTAGCGCGCGTTGTTCGGCTTTAAGTGGCGCGTGGCGCGTGGTTTGTCGTCGGTAACTAGGACTGAACTGACTGCATTGTTTCTGAAGCTCTCCTCAGGCAGTCGATCAAGACGCAGGGCGAAAGTGCCGTAGCAACTGCACTCACCAAGGTAGCCGTCCGTTCTTTGTCTATTCAGGGCTGGGGCCTATACAACAAATCAGCGCAAAAATATATATACCTTATCCATTAACTAATATTAGATGTTGGAATTAGTTTAAATAAATTTTAGCTAAAACCAGAAAAGGCAGAACAACGCCCATCAGGATACGCTAGTCAATAATAAAAATATCAATATGTAAGATGCCTTGCATCTTTTTATTTTTTAGTTCTGATATTTAGCCGAAAATCAAATATCAATGATTTATGTACTGTCATATTAAGTTCCCTTACCCGTATTAGTTATTTCTGAGGTTGTTAATTGACAACTGCCAACAGCTCTAGCTTGTTTGTGAAAAAAAATACTTAGATGATACGTATTGTCCTTCATCTACTTGTGCTGGGCCAATTATTCAGTGAAAGGGTCGCATCGAGGCCACTGGGTGATGTGTAAGGATTAAGATTGAACCACTTGTTGAAGTGAAGATACTTCAGTTCTTAAAGCCAATATTTCTTGAGCCTGTTAAAATTTTTAAGGCTTTTTAGAGCAAACCAATTCTTTATTGAATTTACTTTGTCTTCCGCATTGGTTTGTTTCCAGGTGCCTAGAGTATAAACACCATTACTTGTCCCCTTTCTTAAAGAGTTTCGGCTTTTCAAGAAAAACTTTAATATTGGCGTCATCAAGGTTTCGCAGGCTCCATTCGATATCCTTAATATGTCATATTATTATGGCAAACAGGGCACATTTTTCCGTATCCCATCATCTATTTCCCTTTGCAAGATGCTGGGAACTTTCTTCAAACCGAATTGTAGACGAAAAAAATGTACTTTCACTTATTAGAACAAAAGGCTCATTCAAAAATAAAGCAACTAGTACAGATTTAGTACCTTTTTCAGTTTGAACTAACCTTCGAAAGTCAGCTGTAAAAATTTCAAGACAATTTGGCCGTTTTAAAAGTTACTGCTGTTTTAGAAAAGCAACTTTTCTTCCTTTAAAAACAATAGATAAAAACAAATTTATTTTTGATGGTAGAAAACACTATTGAAATGAAAGCATGGCTTGAAAAGTGTGATAAAGAACGTCATGAATCTTTAAATAATAATATAAATTCCATCTTTCATCCAATTTAAATTTAGAACTAATCATTGCGAAAATGATGCACAAAATTCAAATGAAAGTCCCGAAAACGTACGAAAATAGTGCAAAAAACCACGTTCGAAATGTAAAGAATGAAATGTGAAGAATGAAACAGCACAAAAGAACCGTTTCTCTCTCCCACGTTTTGTGTGGAACAACAACAAAAACAATGACCTGGCTTCACAAAGCCGATAGAAGATGATAGCAAAGAGGGCAGATATACAAAATGTATCTCTCCCAGGTTGTGTATTAAACGAAAATTGAACAACATATGGTATTGTTATTGTTGTCCACGACTTCACAAAACCGATAGAACAGAAAAGAGAGGCACACAAACTTATATTCTCCTGTTTTTCCGCACCCACCACATCAACGGCTATGTGTTGTTGTTATTGTTGTTGTAACGCGGTTATCTTTGACATATTTTCGGACAATATGGCGGCCTCTGACGCGTTTTATTTGGACTGATCTAATTACCGACAATACTAGAAGACAAAAATCTTTCGCGCAAACACTTTTTGATGTCCTTTTATGGCGCAATTTTCAAATTTTTAAAGTTATTTAAGAAAACAAATTAAAATTTACCATTCTCCCCCTTTATGACTGAAACTACTAAGTCTAAAATGTTCAAAAGAAAAATATTGAAAATAAGTCTTTACTTATAGATTTTGTGAAAACCTACAAGAATTCTATGGGAAATCACATTAGAAAGTGGAAATTTCTTGAAGTCACTCTAAAATTGAATGAAAAAAAGTTTAGGTATTATTGAGTGACTTAATGAGTGAGCGTAGTATAAATTACTTGCTTAACCAAAACGAAGTGATATGATTGCATATTTTGTTCGGTTTGGTTTAGTTTTTCAACATATTCAGCTTACAGAAGCCTCTCCATGCGAAGTCAACTCGCACTGGGCTAGATATTTTTTATTTGTTCTCCACGCACGTTCTCCATCAGATGTTTCTTGTCAAAAATTATAGTGTTGCCGGATGGGTACGTCTAATAAGACCTACGCCATATTCTGCTTTATATTGGCAGATAATACAATATTAATTTTGCAAAGTATTTCGGTACTCTCTTGAGTTTAGAGAATTTAAATCAATGTATAAGCACTTTCTTCTTATAGGAATATTTGCGTATTTGAACTATTTGACTCCAAAATCCCGACAAGAAATTTTAGACTTGTTGGTCAATGGTTTGAAGCGTTTAGAATACCGCGGCTACGATTCGACAGGCGTTGCAATTGATTCGGCGGACGGCAAGGATATTGTAATTGTAAAGCGCACCGGTAAAGTTAAGGTACTTGAGAATGCCATAAAAGAAAGTGAGTTGACACACAGTTGACAAACTAATAATTGCAATTTTCATTAAGTTAAGTTCAATTGCAGATTTCAACGGCAAGGAATACTCTGATCAAGTTATTTCGCATGTAGGCATAGCGCATACTCGGTGGGCAACACATGGTGTCCCTTGTGAACTTAATTCTCATCCCCAGCGATCTGACATTTTCAACAGTTTTTTGGTGGTTCACAATGGCATAATAACTAATTTCAATGATGTGAAAACTTTTCTTATAAAACGCAGCTACGAGTTTGAGTCAGAGACCGACACAGAAGTAATTGCGAAGTTGGTGCACCATCTTTGGAAGCAGCATCCGAACTATTTATTCAGAGAGCTTGTAGAACAAGCTATTCAGCAACTGGTAACCAACCGTGAAATTCGTCGTAATTGGTAGTTCAAATTAATTTTGAAAATCTTAAAATTAACTGCACAGGAAGGCGCATTTGCACTCGCGATCAAATCAAAACACTTTCCAGGTGAATGCGTTGTTTCGCGAAGAGGCTCTCCATTGTTGGTTGCCATCAAAACAAAAACCCGCTTAGCTACCGACCACATTCCTATACGTTATGGAAAAGGTGAGTGAATATTCGTACTTCTACTCAGCTATTTTTTTTAAACTTTTTTTGATTTCGTTGTGTTTTGTTGTTGTTAAGACAGTTGAAAATATTTTCGAAATTCCGTAATTTTTCTTAATTTATATATATCCTTATATTTGTACCCTTCTCTTGGACTCTCTCTTCACATCCGAAAATTCACTGTGACTTTAACTGATATACATGAATTTCCATTACAAAAATTCTAAAATCAATTGACAAAATTAGACGGTATTAAATAGTCTCATGAAAAGGTTTCAAGAAAAATGTAGATTGTGGTTACAGTTTTTATTTTATTTTTAGATATATTATATATGGTATGTATGTACATATCATTCTCATTACAATCACTACTCCTAACTTACATAATCATTACACTAACTTAAATAATGTAATTCCTCGATTGATTTAATTGCAAATCTGACATAAAATTCAATCTTTAATTCAATGTTAATATTCTCTTTAATATTTATTATACTTATTTATATTTATAAAATGCAACAAATACATAACGAAAATAACAATTAAATTAACAAGCAACAATTTTACTCAATGCAATTGTTAAATTTTACAACAACACTACAAAAGACCACCGTACCCTTGGAAAAAATCACGATTGCTCAGGCTTTCCACACTCGAGAAGTAACACTGAATTCATGCCGGTGGAGGAAAAAGCGGTAGAGTACTTCTTCTCTTCGGACGCATCCGCAGTTATCGAACACACCAACAGAGTAATATACCTAGAAGTAAGTATTTAAGCAAGATGAAAAATTATATAAAATTTGCTAATTATAACTGTTACCTTTATTGGGCTTATAGGATGATGACGTAGCTGCAGTTATAAATGGTGCACTAAGCATTCACCGCCTTCGGAAGTGCGTCGATGATCCACACGCTCGAGAAATCACCACACTTAAAATGGAAATTCAACAGATAATGAAGGGAAACTATGACTATTTTATGCTAAAAGAAATCTTCGAGCAACCCGATTCAGTAGTGAATACCATGCGAGGACGAGTACGCTTTGAGTCCAATTCGATTGTTTTGGGTGGTATTAAGGAGTTCATTCCTGAGATAAAGCGTTGCCGCCGTTTGATGCTGATTGCTTGTGGTACGTCATACCATAGCGCTGTAGCCACGCGTCAATTGCTCGAAGAACTTACCGAGCTTCCTGTCATGGTAGAACTTGCCTCTGACTTTCTTGATCGTAATACACCAATTTTTCGTGACGATGTGTGCTTTTTCATTTCGCAGTCAGGAGAGACAGCGGATACCTTAATGGCACTGCGATATTGCAAGCAACGTGGTGCTTTAATAGTGGGTGTTACCAATACTGTTGGTAGCAGCATTTGTCGTGAGTCACATTGCGGTGTTCACATAAATGCAGGTCCCGAAATCGGTGTGGCCTCAACTAAAGCCTACACTTCACAGTTCATTTCTTTAGTGATGTTTGCTCTTGTTATGTCTGAGGATAGGCTGTCTCTGCAGAAACGCCGTTTGGAGATCTTAGAGGCACTGTTAAAATTACCAGATCAAATTCGTGAAGTACTTAAACTGAACTCGAAAGTGCAGGAACTCGCGAAAGAACTTTATAAACACAAGTCACTGCTAATAATGGGACGTGGATACAACTTTGCTACATGTTTGGAGGGAGCTCTGGTGTGTTGGTTTTTTTTTAATTCAAGTATATATCTTGAAGTTATTTTCTATTTTTTAGAAAGTAAAGGAGTTAACATATATGCATAGTGAAGGTATAATGGCTGGCGAACTTAAGCATGGTCCCCTGGCGCTTGTTGATGACTCTATGCCAGTGCTTATGATTGTGCTGCGTGATCCAGTCTATGTAAAGTGCTTGAATGCTCTGCAACAAGTAACAGCCCGAAAGGGTTGCCCAATAATAATCTGTAGGGAACACGATGAAGAAACCAAGGCATTTTCTTCAAGAAGTCTGGAAATTCCCCCAACCGTTGATTGCTTGCAGGGTATTTTGTCAGTGATTCCGATTCAGTTGCTTTCATACCACATCGCAGTTCTCCGTGGGTGTGACGTTGACTGTCCACGAAATCTCGCTAAGTCAGTCACAGTAGAATAAAGATTGCCTTAGCTATTGGATACCAACAAATACCTAAGCATACAAAATTACTTACAAGTTCAACTTTTATAAATTATATGACGATCTTTTAATTCAAATATAAAACTTAATTGAACGCGTTGTTTAACTTTAATATTAATATAGAAAAACCACGTGTCACGATGTTCAAATAGATATTTTCAGATAATCTCTGAAAATATCTAAACGATTTCAACCAAAATTTGGGGATATATATGGCTAGGCCACAAATACCGGATACGAATTTTTGGAAATATTAGGTGGCGCGGTATCGAGATCTAGAGGTTTTTGTTTTTATATTTCACTTACAAACATAATATTTTGGTTTATGTCATAATTAATGGTATTATTACTTTTCTTAGTTGTAAAGCTACATAGTAAGTTAACCATCTCTCCATGCGTAAAATAAAATGGGAAAAGCTTTTATTTTCTTCTGCTGACCATAATTTTGAACCAATTTATTCGGTCTTTTTTAAATGAAGTTATTTGCGGTACAAACCTAATAGTCAAAATAAATTTCAAAAACATTCAAAAATATCTTATTTATTTATTTATTTGTTTTATTTTATTTTATTTTATATATCTTAACTTTTAGTTTTATTGTTACTTTAGAACATATACCATATTTTTTCAGTGACACACAGAGGCGGATTTGGCTAATCATGATTCATGATTTCTATGTAACGGTTTTCATTTTTCAGCTCATAAGCATGCTGAAAAATAAAATATGTTTGATCGATCAAATAGAGGGGATCTTATGTGCGAGCCTATAACAAAAAAAAATATATCTTCTTCTATATATATAAAAATAACGTGTCACAAAACTTTGACCGAGCTAATCTCCTAAACCATCCAACCGATTTCAATGAAGTTTTGGAAGTATGTACGGTAGATTTCAGCTTGAGTGATAGGATAGTTTTGGAAGATAGATAGATAGTTTCGAAATACAGGCAGTTTTTACAATTTTTTTTTTACATTTTTTCATTTTGCGGAAAATATACTCAACCGATTTTAATATATTTTTTTAAACAACAAATGAATCCAAATACAGCAAGTTGCATAATTATTTTAATTTTTTAGGAGTAAACACAATTGTTTTTAGAATTAAATTTTTGCGAATGATTGCAGGGCCAAGCCCTGCGTATCTAATAAATATTACAATTTACGATTTTTATAAATTTGTATAGAAGAAACAACTACGAACAAATGGAGCCAATAAATAAACAAAAACCAGAATCTGAAGTATATCGCAATGAATGTTTGAAGGAAAGTGCTTTAAGATCTAGAGTGGCGCGTCAAAACGACATGGACGCAATAAGAGTACAACAACAAAGACAACAAACTAACCGCGCTTTAACATATGCATCATTGGTTGTTCTTGCATTCAGTTATGCACCAGGCATAGCGCATTCTAAAACTGCAATAACTAAAATTGACAAAGCATGACAAAATTTTCGTGCGTTAAAATTCAGCAATTAAACACCCGGAATCTGCTGCGCACGAGGTAAAGTAATTCTGCCAGTCCTTACACCTATGCCAGAACATTTAAAATCACTTATTGCTGGTGTATCAGACAATTCAAAGTTGTTTTTGCCAAGATACGGAAATTTTATTCTTGCTTTCAAATAACGTCGTTTGCATCAACAAAAATTCACCGTCACACATCCGACGGACGGAACTTTAAATCAACATTCAAAATACAAGGCCAGGTGTACCATAAAATTGGGTAATTGATGCCTAATAACCGAAGTTTCTCCAAAGATATTTTATTTTATTGGTAGTGGCAAAGAACGCCTGACAAACCTGTGCCAGTATAATTTCATAGAATGTGAAATTGAGAAATTACAACTATCAAATCGTCATAAAAGCCGGCAAAGTACCATCAGGAGAATACGCAGGCAGGTTCAACGTACCAACCGTAGACAAAGTTGCTGTTATTATGGTCGGTGAACTAGTTGAGAGCTGATATATCAAAATTACACGTCGAAACAGCACTGTGAATAGGATTTTGGACATACATCGTCGTATGATATCCAATATCCGTTGATATTTTGGGAAGGAGAGGATACAGCGAAATCCAGTTAGCGGTACATTAAATATTAAAATTAATTAATTAAAAGGAATGAAATTATTATTTATTTCTTTAGATATTTTTAGGTGTCGAAATAGACCAAAAAGTCAGCTGTATGAACTAATACTCAAACAGATTGATGATAAGGTAAAATTAGGACAACCATATCCTTCGATATCGCCAGCTTTTACATCAATATGAATAGATATATTTTGAAAGATTTTGATAGATTTTGATTGACAGTAAGCGACCAAACATTTTTATGGGATTTTTTGGGTGATTTTGCTCATTTAGAAATCACCTCCTCATCAGATGATGTCAAAATATTTCGCACACTATTAACACACTGCAGAAATCGATAACAACGTGATTTTCTGCCTTTTAGCAAAATTTTTAGAAGATGATAAAATTTTTACAATAGAAGTGTCTTAAAATCATTGCGTGATAATAATGATCCGTTTTCAATATAGGCCAATGTTTTTAACAGAAACTATCGACTCTCTAAAATATTGTGCAACGTATTGGTAGAGCAATTGAAGCCGCGGGATAATGGAAACAAAAATTCCATTTGAGTTTCGTTTCTTGGCGGCTTTATATTTCTACGCAAATGAGTCATACCAAAAGTTCCTAGAAAAAAACCATGTGGGTGCTATGGGCCAACAGCCGGTCTCCCGTGCAATCCAAACAATTTCAGAACTGATTTGCCCGGTGAAACAAGGCGAAGTGAGGTTTCTTCAAGCATAAAAAATACCATACTCTCCGCTGTGGTATGGTAATTTTTGGACAATTACAAAAAATAGCTTTTTTTAATAGTGAAGCTTTCCATGTGCGCCAGAATAACAAAAATTACAAAAGCTTCTGTTTATTCATCTAATATGAATTTTATAGATAGAGTGCACAGAATAGGGCGCTTAACCAGACAAAATAGCGAACGGTACATGGCAACATCCATTTACGAGATGCTATTAATGGAAAATAAATATCCAGGACATCGGTAATATATTTATTGTACCTTTCAGTTACATCGGTAGTACACGACAAATGCAGGAATACATACAAGGTGCAATAACTTATGTACCCAATTACGCTCGTCCAGATTTCTTCATTACATTAACATGTAATCCAAAATGGAAGGAAATACAACATTTTCTGTTGCCTGTCCAGAGAGCGGCTGATAATTTTTTTTATTTTTATTATTTAATTTTTTTTTTTTGTATCGACTTAGTAGGTACTCAATGACCACACACTGATCTCACATGGGGCAGGCCCAGGTGGCATCAAAATTCACCCAGTCACATAGACTGGGCTCAGCTGGTCTTAATTGCTAATATCTTTGGTGATCATACGATACCAAAGCTATTGTCTACGTACTAAATATTTGGCTATAGACAAAAACATTATCAGCCAATAACATAATCAGCATTCAAGATTAAACTAAAGCCAATATTAAATTTAGAATTCAATATCTACAATAACATAGACTATTTAAACAAGGAGGAAAAATTTAGGTTACCAGTATAGAAAATAAGTTATGCATTAATTCAATGATGACAACAATTTAGTTTTTATAACATAAGAAGAGGTGGGAGGAGCAGCACACGGAAAGTGGGTATTGAAAGATTTGCTCTAAAAAGCTCTACAAAAGGGCATAGTAATAGAGAATCGTTTCTAGTTGGACGTGTTGGTACACTAAAGTTAATCATTCTAAGTAAGAAAGGTGAGTTAATACTACCATAAGTGAGGTTATACATAAAAGTTACACCAATGACCGTTCTAGGACTAGACAAGGTATTTGATCAATTTGAGACGACAACGATAAGATGGAATGCAAGCATTGGGATCCCAGTGCAAGTTTTTGAGAGCAAAAAGTAGAAATTGCTTTTGAACCGACTCAATACGATCAATGTACATATGATATTGAGGATCCCAGACACAAGACGCATACTCCAGAATAGGTCTTACCAGTGAAGTGTATAGTACTTTGGTAGTATACGGATTATCAAATTCCTTAGACCAGCGTTTAATATAGCCAAGGACACCTCTAGCTTTAGAGCCCGAAGTGGAAATGTGGGTACCGAAATGCAACTTCGAGTCCATCAAAATACCAAGGTCGTTAAACTGGGAAATACGATCTAAACTATTTGAGTCAATGTAATAAGAATTTAAAATAAGGGCTCCTCGAGAAAAGGATATAACTTTGCATTTATTGGTATTGAGAATTAAATAGTTTTTGGAACACCAACGAGATAAAGAGTCTATGTCACTCTGAAGGAAAATCCCGTGAGAAGGGTTATTAAGGCGGAAACATAGTTTTACATCATCTCCGTACATTAAAATCTGAGAGTGTTTGATGATGGTAGGTAGATCATTAATAAATATGTTGAAAAGCAAAGGCCCCAAATGACTGCCTTGGGGAACACCTGAGGTTACCTTGAAAGACTTAGATATTGAAGACTTAAACAGTACCGTTTGAGAGCGATGATCAAGGTAAGATGCCAGCCATCGGATCAAGGGAGAAGGGAAACCAAAAGCTTTGAGTTTGGTTATGAGCAACTCATGCGATACAGTATCGAAAGCTTTACTGAAGTCGGTGTAGATAACATCAGTTTGGCTACCTACCGAAAAGTTGTGATTGACAATAGAAGTAAATTCCAACAGATTGGTTACCGTTGAACGGTTCTTTACAAAAGACATACTCAACAATAGGCGAATATAAAACTGTAGTTGATCAGTGATAATCTGCTCAAACAACTTAGGAATTGCACCCAGCTTGGCAATATCTCTGTAGTTCGATATATCAGACTTACTACCCTTTTTGAATAAGGGAAATATATAGGATTCTTTCCAACCACTTGGCATAGGCGAAGTAATAAGGGATAAATTAAATAAGGTATATAGGGGAATATATAAGTGGTCAGCACAGCTTTTTAAGATACAACTAGGAATATTATCCGGACCAGGAGAAAAAGAAGGTTTAACCAATTTTAGATATCGTAATATAATACTGCCGTCAATAAACGGCATATTAACGTGATTAAATTCATCAATTTTGTAAGGGTAAGGAGAACTATTTCCACAGGCAGACTATTAGAGTAGATGCCCTGAAAAAATTTAGCAAAAAGTTCGCAATCCCATCATCAGCTCTATCAAACTCCATACTAGTTGGAAATAACTCTGATTTGTTTTTGATTTTGATGAATTTAAAAAAATTCTTGGGATCTCGATTAATATTTACTTTTACTTTGCGCAAATATCTACTATAGCAAGATTGATTAAAAATGTTGAATTTACTACGAGCAGCGGCATAACTCGCATAATCAGTTGCGGAACAAGAGCGTTTAAATTTTTTAAATAACCGATTTCTAATATTTTTTAGACGGACCAAATTTATACAAAACCAAGGCGGACGCTTAGAATCGTCGGTAACATGCACTTTAGGCACACATTTATTGATATAATCCAGCATAGTCGTGTTGAAAAACTGCACGGCAGTATCAATATCAGAACAAGAACTTAATATTGACCAATCCGTGGAAGCAAGCAATGAGTTAAGATGATTGAAATTAGAATGTTTAAAATTAAAAGCTTAGCACAAGTTGAATCAGATGTGGGCAGAAGTTGGTTAAGAGTTAGTGTCACCTCAAGGGTGGGGTGATATGTATCTTCTGGAATTGACAATGGAGAGGATCTCGACAGTGAGGTATTTTCATGGCAGTTAGTAAACACTAGGTCTAGCATACTATGTTTGATGTTGGAAATGTGATTTATTTGCTGGAGAGAGAGATCCAGCTATAAATCAACGAACTCGCTGCCAACAGAAGGAAGAACGATATTGGAGTCACTAAAAGGAATCCACTTAATAGAGGGAAGATTAAAATCACCCAAAACAAGCAAAATATCAGCGTCATTAATGAGCTTTAATACATTCTGGATAGCTTTCGCTTGATCCAAGTAGACTGAGTCGAACGATGAAGGAGGAATATATGAACAAGTAATAAAAATGTTATAATTAGAGAATGAAATTTTGACGCAGAAAAATTCAATGTTTTCAGTATCGTCAAGAGAGACCAGTTCTGACGAAAAAGATGAAAGAACAGAGATTAAGACTCCACCACCTACGTGGCCATAACGATCTTTACGAAACGTAGAGTAAGCCCATTCTCAACAACAAGTCTCAGCCAAGTCAAAACATGTTTACGAGGATCCAGCACCTTCAAAATACATGGCACTGGAGTAGAGGCAGTATTGGACTGCGAAGAACTCTTAGGGGGTGACAAAGTACGGGAGGAGTTAGAGACTTTAGTAGAAGATGAAGCAGAAGTTACAGTAGTAGTACAGGGAGTAGAGCAAGATGAACGATTAGTGGAGGGAAAGTTGAAAGCGACAGATGAAGTGGTAGTAGAGGGGATATTGGTAGAAGGAGCTACTGAAATTGGAGAGGGATGGGATGATTGGTTACATATTGAAGAAAGTACAGAAGAATAAGTGGGTAAAGGTTGGGAAGAAGGGGAACAAGTTGGAGAAGTTGAAGCTGAGGTCACAGAAGTAGGACAAGGAATCGAATAAGACGAACAAGTAGTGGATGGAAAGTTCAAAGCGACAGATGAAGAAATAGCTAAAGCTAAAGGAATTGGAGTATTATGGGTGGTTGGGTAGAAGTAGAATAAAGTACATAAGAGTAAGTGGGTAAAACTTGGGAAGAAGTAGAATAAGTTGGAGGGGATTGGGAAGAAGGATGTTGAGGAGACGAAAAGGAAATAAGTGGCGCTGTGGTAAGCGCAAGATTATGAGGGGATAATGGCGGCAGTTCTACTGCATTAGCCGTTGAAGTCAAGTCGAAAGAGTACTCCAAAAACATTTTGACCCAGCATCAAACTCTGAGGCTAGCTCAGTGAACAGTTTCTTAAGTTTTTGGTATTTAATTCGCATACGGTGGTACATCAATGAGAAGTCCCCCTGGCGATTGAAGCAGGTGGGGCACGACCACCTGATGCCACCACATGCAGGTTTAGCCGTACCGTAAAGTCGGTCATAGTCGCGACCAGTCAACCCAGCACAATTAAGGTGCGATGTTATCGCACATCCAACAAGAGACACCTCTACGCTTATCACTATTAAAGTTGTCCTTGTTGGTGCAAGCCCGAATACAGCATTTCATTTTGCGCGAAGTATAGATACAAGATATTAAATAAAATAAAAGCAAAATAAGATAAATAAGATAGGAAAAAAAATGAATAAATAAAATAAAAATAAGTGAAAAAGAAGTAAATAAAAAAATAATAATAATAATAACAATAATAAAAAAAATAAAAAAAATTAAAAATTTAAAAAAAAAATAAAATTAAAAAAATAAAAGATAAAAAAATTTTAAGTAAGTAAAAATAAAATTAATAAATAAAATAATAACAATAAAATAAACTTGAGTGAAAATTTTTTTTTAAATTTATTTTCAAAATTTGTTTGTTATTATCAACACACTGTGCAAAAAAAGCACAACGACTTAAGTCCGAATTTTGACGCTCTCAGCTAGACAGAGATAGAATTGCAAAGAGAAAAGTAAGGTGAATAATAATATTTTCCCAGATAAAAAAGAGAAAATACAGTTATTTAAAAATAATAACTACTATATAGAGAGCAAGAAGGAAACAGAAAAAGACTAAAATAGCAAAAACTATTTTAAAGAGAGAGCAAAGCAGGAAAAAAAAGAGATTGAACTCAATATACAGGAAAGGCAAATTTAAGCGTTGTACTTGCCAAAAATAATTAAACATTGATAAGTACAAAATTTATACGGGTGAAATGAGCCATACACCACAAATAAATTCACTTATAAATTCACTTAACACCGGAAAGAAAATAAATATTAGTAACGACAATAGACAAATTATTTGCCAAATGCTAAATCTAAATCAAAATGCGGAGCAGATTCAAAACAGGTCTGTTAAGCACAAGCAACCACAATATATGATGACACAATATCCATTGTGTCGCCGCCGAAATGCAGAGAATGGCGGTTAAAAATTCACAATAAGAATGTCAAACAACACAAATGAAATAGAAATTGACAATGAATGGGTAGTACCGTATTTGCCACTACTTTCTACATACAAGGGTCATAGAAGTGTTGATCTTCGTAATAAAGGCAGTGACATGGCAGTATTTAAATCACAAAATTTAAATGAAAACGACGAAATAGCGCCATTCCAAATGTGCAGATACATAAGCAACAACGAAGCAATTTGACGAATTTCTAGTCTCCAAATACATGAACCAAACCCAACAGTTGAGCATCTTGCGATACATCTTTAAAACGGTGAACGTGTGTATTTCACTGAAGAAAATGCTGGACAATGAGCATTTGAGCCACCAAAAACGACAATCAACATACAATATTGTTCACCAAACCGCACTGCCATAAATAAATTCATACAATTGTATGAAGATCCTTGGAAAATTCCCTAATTAATCGACTTCGCAGTAATTCGAAACATCTCTCTAAGTGTGATCTCAATGGAAACTCAAGCCGAGCTCTCATCAGACCACTCACCAGTCACATACCACACACTGCAGCACCCCACAAAAAGTACTCATTCCGTTATATTTACTTCATGGAAAACTGATTGGCTCAGGTATAAAAAAGACGTAAGCGCCCATATTTGTATGAGACCAAAACTTGACACCGAATCAGACATTGACAACTCACTAAACCATTTTAACTCAACCATTGCAAGTGC
Source organism: Cacoxenus indagator (assembly GCA_035041755.1). Taxonomy (NCBI): domain Eukaryota; kingdom Metazoa; phylum Arthropoda; class Insecta; order Diptera; family Drosophilidae; genus Cacoxenus; species Cacoxenus indagator. The sequence continues at coordinate 55,999 of JAWNKX010001059.1, forward strand.
TGCCGTTGCCACGACACCGAGTTAACACAGTGACGTCAAGAAATCTGTAGAATCTACTAGCGCGGAATTGAACGCCTAGTATCAGAAAAACGCCGGCTTAGACGTGAATGGCAGTTGACAGATCCAAAACAGCAAGAAAACTTTTCAGAAATGCTCTAAAGATTGAGAATGTAAAATCCAAAGGCACTACATTGAGAACGTCTCATCAACGAGCACTAAATATTCGATTTGGAGAGCACAAGATCTCATGAATCCTCCAATAGTAGCTGATTGCCCCATACGGAACCAAAGTGGAAACTGGGCGCGATCTGATGAGGATAAGGCCCTCAACTTTGCTACCTTTTTGTATTGTAGAAAGATTATTTATTTATTTTATTAGTTTATTTTGTCGTAGCCTGGGGCTTTTTATGTTTAATGTCATATTTTATAGTTGCAATTATTTATTTCGGAGATATCTTTTTTAGTACAACAGTTGAACGACATCTGTTCAGAGAAGTTAGTGAGTCATCATTAGTAGTATCATTGTCCACAAATATACTCTCGTAATAATTGGCTAATGTTGTAGCTGTAGGTCTGTTCTAGCCCATGTACCGTAATTCATTTTCCTTGGTGGTTGATGAATTGTCTTGTTTGTAATTATTTTTGTTGCTATCCACAGAGCATAGTCCGAGCATGTTCAATTAAATATTTTTTAGTTCCTTGGTCGCTTTGTTGTAGGAGTCGACTGTAGTGCAGTTTTCTCGATTGAATCATTAAAGAGAATCACTGCTGATTCTATGTCGTTATTATTTGTAAGTGAAATGTTTAGCGGCAGCGATCGCTTAATATAAAATCTGTAGTTTCCCAGTCAATGCGATGATTATATATCTTGTTGATCTTACGTTCAGTTAATACGTTGTCTTGGTAGTCAAATTGAATCGGTGTTTGAAGATAAATCTAGTCTTATTTTTATTGTAAGCTTTCGTATATCAATATTTTTAATTATATAGACGTCGAAGAGGTCAGGTATTTTTTTCTTGTCAGAAGGCCAAAAGGATGGTTCGCCGGTACTTAAGTGTGTTGCATTTGCAATGAATACAGCCCTCGGTAGGTCCTTACTTTTTTGTTTCACATTCTAGAGCCCCAAGCCATGTTTTCTGCGTTTAGTTAATTCTCCACCGATAATAAAGCGTGGTCCAAGTGATTGCATGAAGTCATTATATTGTGTCAACGTGATCTTGTGCTTAATTACTCTGTATGCAACTGTTATAGTTAGAGATCCCAAAAAATCAGTGATTTGTATATTAGTTGATTGTATGTGCTCTAAATGATAATTTTCCAATTCTATATGTTTAAGTATGTTTTGAATAATTACCGCTGTGCCTCCATGGCCCATTCCCTTAGGGTGATTAGTGGTATAAGTAACGTCGCCATTTATCTGAAATTTATGTTTACGTGTTAGGCGCGTTTCAGATATTAGGGCGATGTCAATTTGATTATTGTCTAAGAGTGTCTTGAATTCGTGTTTATGGTTATTGAGCTTAATCGTGCTTAACAAGTCTCACCCGCCATTTTTTAGCATAGAAATGTTCACTCTATATATTTCATACGCTTTGGTTTAAACTTTCAAATGATCTCTTCACGTTCGATTAAATTAGTTCGCTCTTGACGAAGCTTATTAATAAACTTGGTACCTGCACTTGTTAATTAGAACAATTTAACCCAATATCCCAACTAGCTATAACGTATGTGTATACTAATAAGTAATTTGCCTAATTCACTAACTATTTTGTCATGGAACTCTCATGCCATTCGTAACAAAAGATCATAGCTCCAACAGTTCTTGCATATAAACCAATTTGATGTTTGCTTAATTATTGAAACTTGGTTTATAGAAATGATCACTGTTCTAGCAGGGGTGGTGGAGTAGCTATTATTGTAAAAATCGATATAAGGCGTAGGCAAATCCCATGCCTGAAAACACACCTAATATGGAAATATTGGCTTATTTATGGATACACAAATAGATTTTAAAATTTTTCTGTCTATTAAACTGGACAGTCTGCAAAATGCCTTATCAATTCTTGTATAGCATTAAACAACAACAACCGAAAACAACAGGAAACATGTTTAAGACTGATTCAATTAAAATCTCACGCATAGGGGGTATCTACGTTGTAGCTGGTGATTTGAATTGCAGAAATCGCTAGTGGAATTGCTTCAGATCAAACTCTTGGGATAATACTCTCCACGAACTGGCGTCTTACAATATATTTTCAATACTACACCCAAAAGATCCAACTTATATACCGGCAAATCACAACTCGAAGCCTTAAACCCTAGAGCTCTTTCTGACTAATCCGTCTAATTACTTGACTAAACCGGTAGTTTACAATGACCCTTCCTCTACCAGTTATCACGTACTTAAAATGTAACATACCTTACACAAGTTATACGTATTTACAGTACTAGAATGCAGATTGGAAATTATACAAAAGAACCCCAAAAACAGCTTTTAGAGATAGGCCAACTATTGGCATCCAACCCACAATGGAACCAATTGATAGTATGGTTGATATATTAACCTCCATTATTATTGATACGATTGATCATACCATGCCTAGAAAATCGAGTAAACAACACTCACAAACATTAAAAACTTTTATTACAGCCCTTATCACCCATAGGAACATCACTCAAAGACAGTGGACTAGATATAGGCTTCCAATGGGCAGCCTAATCATCTAAACTGCCTTATGAAAGCTATACTTCTTGAATTTAACAACAAAAGTTGGAATCATAAACTGTCCATGCCTGAACATAGCTCTAAACCATCCTGGAACATTACTAAAGCAATTAAAAATAAAAAACAGTCGTCCCAAGCTTCTATCATAATAATCAGGTGTATTCTACGATGGACGAAAAGCGAATATAATTAGCGAAATTTTTTAACATAATGATCTTTTAACTGATTTACTTCTAACTCAAACGTTGTTAGTCTCGTAAACGCCTCACATGATGAGCTAGGAAATAATCAAGCTATAATGCTCCCAGCTGTTCCCCTCTTTAAATTCAGGACATAATTCGCTCCATTAAAAATAAAAAAGCAAGGACAAAACTCCATACCACATGGGGGCATTAAAAACTTGCCGAAAAATGCAATCGTATATATCTTTGACATATTCCACTACTTGTATTTGTTATTTTCGTATTGGTTATTTCCCATGCAAATGGAAAACTGCCAAAGTTATTGCTATTCCCCAGCCCGGTAATCCTCCTGATACTCCTAATAGCTATCGTCCTATTAGTTTACGCATAGGCGCATAGGCTTCTCAAAAATTTAAGAACGCCTTTTAAGGTTAATTAAATTCGGACATAGAAGCAAACAGTATCCTTCCGCCTTTGTCAATCAGGAGTTATTACTCAAGATATCCGTTATCATGTGCAAGCTGCCTTCAATTCGGTAAGTACTTAACATATAAAATGAAATATTCTCACTTCCCTTTATACCTGTAAAGGACAATTGGCGTATAAATGTCAATCCAAAGAAATGTAAGCACGTGACATTTACCCTAAATAAGAGCGACTGTCCATCTATCATCTTTAATAACACTACTGTCCCGCACTCAACCGAAGTCACTTACCTAGGAGTTCACTTGGATAGACAACTCACATGGCGGAAGCATATAGAAGCCAAAAAAATCTATGAAATTGAAAGCCAAATCCCTCCATTGGCTATTAAACCGAAGATCTGGTTAAACCTCGATATAAAGGTTCTACTATACTATACAATAATAAAACCAATCAGGACATACGGTTCCCAGCTTTTGGGAAACAAAAGCCCAAGCACCATCGAAGTTATCCAAAGAGCACAATCAAAGATACTTCGCACTCTAACAGGTGCTTCCTGGTATATGTCAAACGCGAATATCCACAGAGATCTAAACATCCCTCTACTCAAAACGGAGCTGGTCCAACTGCACCAGAAATATCACCTGAAACTCTCGCAACATCCCCACTACTAGCTAACCCACTAGTCACTCTTGCAGACGAGCAGAACTACGCGCCTACGGCGGAATGACCTTCCTGCCCCATAAACCTGGGATTACCACGCAACAGAAAAGTTTCTTAGCTCATCACCAAAGAAACTTTTAAATAATACTTAGTTTAAGATTTCAAAATTATTGTTAGGCTTTGTGTTGTATACAAAGTGATTCAATAAATACATTTATGTCAAAAAAATTAAAAATACAATTGTTAAATTAAACATCCCCTTATAGTTCTTCTAAACGAGTAACAAAGAGCAAAACAACGTTTGCCGGGCTACCAAGAAATGAGTTCAATCATTATATATAGCTCATAATTATTCACTTGAACTATGCAAGATCAAAAAGGCAAACTATTCAGAGGTACTGTAATACTACAATCATGTGATTTCCGATTGACATTGCCAGTCATTTTACGATCTACTTATGCTGATAACATTAATACAACAAGTCTCAAGGGCAGACAATGTCCAATTGTGGCCTGGACTTCGACAATCCATTTTTTCCCCATGGCCCCGTTGCATGCTCACGTGTGGGTAAACTATTAAATCTATTCATATTAGAACCAAAAGGGATTAACAAAAATGTTGTTCACCAAAGCGTTCTGCAATAAATAAATTCATTTATTACAATTGTTAAATTAAACATCTCCTTATAGTTCTCCTAAACGTTTCACAATTACCATTTACTCGAATACTACGCAATCTACCGGAAAGGGCAGACAACGTTGGCCGGGCCGGGTATATATCCTTACTAAGATTATAAATGCGGAAGTAATTATGTCTGTTGCTGTTTCACGCCTTAGCCGCTGTAGCAATTGTTATGCATTTTGGTGTAGGGATAGATAGGACCAACATAGGCTCTTTTTTGTCGAAAAAACATAGATTATATAGGTTTAACAGGTGAATTTATGTTTAGCCCAACATACATACGTTATGTCGCTCGCTGTGTATAGAAACGAAAAAGCGAAGCAAAAAATTAAATGAAAATTCCGAACTGTATTGTTTGAAAATAACAACAACAACATTGTGGCGCGTTCTTTGGTTGAGGGAATAGGAGTGAGAGGGAGAAACGTGTGATTTTCCTCTGTATAACAAAAAAATACATGCAACTTCGTTTAAAATACATGCAACTATTGTAAATATTTAAGTATAATAATGTTGGCCCCTTTTTATTGCAATTGACTACTTTTACAATTTTTTTTCGCACATTCTGATTTTTTCAAGTGGCAACAGTGGCAAATATTATATTTCTCTTCTCATTTCTCACACTCACACACCAGTATGTACAAATATAGGCGCGAGTTATATGGTAGTAGTTCTTATTCACTCTAGCTCATATAAGTCTCTGCCTTTTCTTAAGTTACTCGGTTACTCGGTTGCGCGCACAAGTCAGTCGTGTTGTTACTGAAGAATACTAGGATTATCTTTCGAATTGTTGGTTTGTGCGATGTAGATAACTTCGTCTTTAGGAAATAATTATTCTTTCACGGATTTATATTCTTGAAATTTTAGTTCTTTTTTTTTTCTTTGGAATTTTGGTTATTCTTTATTTTTTTGGAATAGGTTTGATTTTATATAGATTACAAGAACATAATCCAAATATTCAATTCAATGATTTAATTTACAATGAGGCTCTGAAAAAGATTGAATCATAACTATTACTCGAAAAGATTTATTGGATTTTGGGATTAGTAGCCAACAAAGAACTAGAGAAGTTTGCAGTGAGAGAACTGGATTACGATTGCGTTTCTCTACAACAACAAATAACTGAGTCTGTTCCAAGTTTGAACCCAGCACAAAGATTAGTTTTGATGTTGTAAAAAAACTCTAAAATGGCGCAGGTGGTTTGTTCTTTTTGAATGCGCCAGGAGGCACTGGCAAAACATTTCTCTTCAAATTTCCTTTTATCACAAATCAGCAAAGATGAAGGAGTTGCTGTTGTTGTAGCCTCTTCTGGAAGAGCTTGAATGCCAGTTTGTAACATTACTAAAAAGAGCGAGCGTGGATGAATGGTGCAGTAACGTAGGCTGTTGGTTTGGGATGAGTGTACGATGTCCCAAAAAGAGCAATCGAGGCATTAGATTGGACTATGATAGATAAATGCATGTTTGAAAGCGTCTACATTATGGGTGCATGTAAAAAAATGTTGTCTAACTACAACCATGCGGGTACAACTCAACAGTAATACACCATCAGGACAATATGTGGCTGCTCTTCTGGAAATCGGAGAAGATCGTATAGCATCAGATAGTAACGGTACGCTTACACTGAACCGAGAATACTGTAATATTGTCCATAACACAGGTGATTTGAAAACCAACGTCTATCCCCATCTAAAAACTAATATGAAGAACAGAGAAAGGCTGTGTGAAAGTGCGAGTTTAGCACCGACGAATGAAATTGTGGTGTACATCAACGATAAAATCATGTCACATGTGGAAGGTGATGTTGTTGAGTATCTTTATGACAATGTCGTGGACACTGAGCAAGTGACATCATAGCCTGTGGAGTTTCTCAAATTTTTTCATTTCCCATAAATTAAGGATGAAAGTTGATGTTCAATCCTGTTAATGAGAAATCTTGACGCAACAAGATTGTGTAATGGCACACCTAGGACGCAATATTATGAGAGCAATATTTATTAGAAGAACAGCAAAGGAAGAAGATGTATAAATCATATCGTCTTGTCATTCCAATTTAAAAGTGTGTAATTTCCCCTGAAAGCAGCATTCCCGATGACAATTAACAAATCATTTAGAAAAAGTTTTTCAAATGGACAGCTATATGTGGCGTGCTCACGAGTACCGAGTCCACAAAATCTTCATGTTTTAGCAAAGTATGGAAAAACCTAAAACGTAGTTCACAAAAATTCCTTAAGTTATTTCAGTCTAAAATAATCACCTCTCATTCATAAACTTATTTATTTACATTTTGATACGTACATATTACATTTTCACGACAACCGATCTGTACAGTTTTTTTTTTTATATTTATTTTATTAGTTATTATTTCCGTGGAAATTGTGAACGAGCGTCTGGTTAATAAAAATAATAAGCTTAATGAATATGATGCTGGATTTAGGAAAAATTATTCAACGATTGACAATATCTAAAAGATATATGCAATAGTCCAATTAAAGTTTGCTCAGAAAAATAAAGTCTATGCAATTTTTGTAGACTTTACAGTAGCGTTCGACAGAATGCCTCGTAACCTCCTCATTTTTAAACTTCATCGATTAAGCGTTTCAACTAAAATTGTAAAATTCATTGGAACCCTATACAGACAAACTAAAAGTGCGGTATGGACCGGAACCGAATTGTCTAATGAGTTCCAAACGCAGAGAGGGGTTAAACAGGGATGTTAACCCCCTTTGCTATTTTCAATACATTTAAACGATCTCCATGACAATCTAGGGGGTGGACTTCAAGTCGATAATATGAATATAAGACTCCTGCTGTATGCAGACGATATAGTGATCCTTGCAGACGACATCATGACGCTGCAGTCTATGATAAATAGATTGATATCACCATGGTATTGTTTGACATCATTCAAGGCTGGAGGAGTGTTGATGAACTTTAGTTTGAATTAATTAATAATTAACCATAATCATACGCCGTTATGATTTTTTTTTCAGTAAATTTCAATGCAAAAATTTCTGTTTTTGTTGTTATTCTTCTCGCCGCCGCCGCCCTCGTTGTTGTTGTTTACTGTGCTGTGTGCCGTTTTCATTTTTGTTTCCTATTCATCGTACTTTTGCGGCGTATGCGTTTTGCTTCGCTGAAATGCGTTTGGTTTATTTCTTTGTTTCTCGAATTATTATTCCTTCATTACTTCAACGGGGAGCATAGGGCCTCCCACAAGGCTCTTCAATAGAGATTGTGGTGGTTTCATTAATCGAGACTGCCAAGTCTATTTACCATGATAGATGATTTTTGGAGCAGAGCAGGTGATTGGCCTGTTGCTGCCGTATACAGGCAATGTGGCGCCATCTGTGGGTTGGTAGACAAGGCCTTTAATGGTCACCCAGACCCTACAACATGACCAAATGTTTTTCGTTTGGCCATATGTGGAGTTGTGGTGCCATTGGTGGTAGGAGGCGTCCACCAACATGCGGTGTTTTTCTTTATTAATTAATTAATAAGAATTAATTAAATTATTTTTTTAATTAATTTAATTTTAATTAATCAATTAGAAGAGGGAAAGTTAAGGAAAAATGGGAAAGGTTGGAAAATAGTACTTGCTTGTAGTGTAACGCACTTACCTCTAGGCTACCAATGTCGACCTGAATATATTTATTCATATAATTATTTATATATTTATTTCATAAATAAATATGCTAATATTCGAAATTTTACGCAGACGAAGTCGCGGGTGCCTACTAGTATTAATATGTGCCAACCCGACTAGCGCACAAGCAACTCTGTAACGAATTATTAACACTACTTAAATGAATCCTTGAAAAGGTCTCTTCCTCACGAGTTTTCGGCTCGAACGCACGCTTCGTTTCATGAGCGCCTAATTTAAAAAGATAAAATAAAACTAATTGTGATACATCAAGAGTAAATAAATCGTTAATATTTAAAAACTGTATCCAAATTGGTGACCCCGACGTCATCAGCACAACAACGAACCGATACGATCACTACAATCCAACATCGACGCGGTCAACTTAGGTCCGAGCCAGCACGTTTTACACAAGGAATTTTAGCGTCGCATTTTCAACAACCGCCAAATCAGAAAGTAAATTGGAAATTCGTACATATGCCGGATACGACCTCGCCAGACCCGACTGCCGGCAATCCGTCCGCACTTCGAGAGCACTTCGCCGACAGTGATCAGCGCCGTCTCAACAGGCTCCTGTCTGAATTGCCTCTTAGCTATAAGAAGCCCTCCGAATTGTATTTCTAAATGAAACGAGGCTCTACTATGGGAGAAGCCGCATTGAAGGGACTATGGACCACAATATTACCCTATTACTGGTCGACGCTATCACCCCACAGGTATTCAGCGCAGCGCAGGCACAACGTTGCGATGCTTTGAAGGTAGCGATAGCCGAACAAACAAGCTCGAAACGACGTCAACACTTTCGCGATCTCGCAGTCAGTCGTGGTCGGGGCCAAAACAATGCCGTCGTTCATATCAGCAGCCATCACGTGACTCTCAGCCTAATTCCGGTACTTATTGGTACCATTGGAAATTTGGCAGTAACGTGAAGAGATGTCGCGGTCCGTGCGAATATTCACGCCACACCGCTGGGCAGTAACTTCCGGACTCATAACAACACCTTTATGACTTCCAACGCGTTCGGGTAAATCCAGCGAGAGTTTAGTCGATCGACGCAAGGCATTTCGCTTACAGATTCGCAACAACGTTTTAAGGAAAACTTGCCTTGTCGACACAGGCGCCGACGTTTCCATCTTGCCGCTCGCCACCAAAACATTCGACATATACCCAACATCCACGATACTGTAGTCCGCCAACGGTTCGAAAATCAAGATCATCGGTGAAAAGCGAATTAAGGTCAATTTAAGACTCAGGAAAGAATTTTTTGGACATTCATAATCGCTGATGTCACTTCTCCAATCATAGGTACACATTTCTTACGGCACTCTGATCTTCTCATCGGCATGCGGCGAAATGTCCTAATCGACAACGTGACCAAGTCAAAATCGCCTCAAAAGTCATCTATATCATGCCACATGGCAATCATCAAAACATTCTGTGCGAGCGACCCGTTCTCCGAGATATTGGCCGAGGTTGCTGACATAACGAAGCTATCAGCTTCTGGCTCCGTAACGAAATGCACCGCTTCAAGGCCGGTATATTCTCGACCTCGACGACTTTCGCCAGAAATGTTAGCAGCAGCATGGGAGGAATTCGATTTCTTACTTAAATCGGGAATCTGTCGACCTTCCTGCAGCAATTGATCAAGCACGTTACACATGGTCCGTAAGAAGGACGTTACGTGGAGACCAGCTTTCAACGCACAAACCGTGTCGGATACTTATCCTTTGCCGTAATTAAATGACTACACCAACAACCTTCACGGTAAAGTAATATTTTCGAAGATCGATCTACTCAAGGCTTTTTATCAAGTGCCTATTTGCGAGGAAGACTTTCCGAAAACAGTAATACCAACACCCTTCGAATTGTTTGAATTTAAGTTCGTCACATTTGGTATCTGCAATGCTCCGCAAACGTTTCAGCGATTTATCAACGAAATTCTGCGAGGTTTGGATTTTGCCCTTCCACTCACCGACGACATCTGAATACCTTCCATCTCGCCTGAACAGCGTAGCCATAAGAATTTGGCATAAGCGAGATCAAGTTTCTTGGACAACGGTCAAGGAATCCAGCCTCTACCGGAGAGACAAGACTTCATTCGAAACTGTTCTAAGCCTTAGTTGGTGAAAAGCCTCAAAAGCCTTCTACCGATGACCGACTTTTACCGCAAATTCTTACCACGCGCAATTTTGTACCAGATACGCCTCTAAGCTAGGACGCTGAATCTGAACAAGCCTTCAATCAGTGCAAGAAGGAACTAAGCAACGCAATGGTATTGGGTCATACGCTACATGGGGTCCAATTAGTCCTTCATACCGACGCATCTGCCACACCCGTCAAAGCAGCACTTCACCAAGTCGTCAACGGTCATTTTCAACCTTTAGGCTTTTATTCTAAAGTGCTGAAGAAAACGCAACGCAACTACAGCACGTATGACCGAAGCAAACTGCCGTTTACCAGAGCATATGGCATTTTCGCTTCATGATGGAAGGCCGTAGTTGCTATGTACTCACCGATTATCCTCCGCTTATATTCACTTTTCGGCAGAAGCTCGAAAAACCGTCTCCTCGTCAAGTGCATTATCTTTATTTTATTGGGCAGTCTACCACCGGCATTCGCCATTTTTCCGGTAAAGACAGCGTTACGGCTGATCTGCTATCAAGAATTCAGTCAATCGGCGCGAAAGTCGACTACGCGGAGATCGCCAATGCAGAGAGAAATGAAATCGAACTTCAACGGCTGCTAAACCAAAGTACGTCACAGAACTCATTAAAAACTAAAACCTTTCCCAATTCCAGGAAGCGAACTGCAACTGATGTGTGATACAGCGACAACGAAGGTACGTCCTTTTATTCCACGGCAGTTTAGATAGCGTGTGCTAGCCATGAACAATGATCTATCGCACACATGCGTCCGTGAGACCACCAAACTAATGACCGACAGGCTCGACTGGCCAGCAATAAGAAAAGACGTCACTTTCGCTCGATGTTGTCAAGCTTGCCAACGTGTTAAGGGACACCGCCATACGCAATCACTACCGGCCAAATACCAACCGCCCGGCGAACGTTTTTCGTACGGATAATCCAAAACCACTGCGCTGTAGCCAGTTGCAGTGCTAGTGGTACAGATGATTCCTTCATAAACGGTTTAATTTCTTGAAGAACATACCAGATAGCCGTCCTTGTTTAATCGATAATAAGCAATGAACCTGTAAGTAGTGCACAAGTATATGTTTATGCGTACACCAGAGGCATTGAATCTATTTACGTGGAATCTGCGAGATCCAAGGTATTGGAGTGGTCTCTAAGTCTGCGCCGTTTCACAGCAACAATACACTCATTTTTGAAATCTTTTACAATTTTAAATAAATTTTTTAAGTTCAATTCCACCATATCAAGTGTTTCGAACATGACTTTGAATTGTAAGCAAATCGTACGATTTTCATCACAAGTGAAACGAAATCATACGATTTGCAAATTGTTTTCGTTTTGACATTTTACGATTTCCAACACATGCCTGTATAACATTTAAAGTTCCAAGAGGATACAAAATCCGAGACAGAATGACCCTTTGCAGCGTCCACTGGAAAATTAGCTTGTACCCATATCCACAATTTTGCCCCGGCCTACTCACACTGAAAGTACCAAACACTTTCAGGACGGAGCAGGTAATGGTTCTGTTGAGTGGTCATAGCGTGATTGCCGTCACAGCAAATATTTTTGCTTTTCCTGTTGATAAGCCGTCGGAGAGAGTAAGTAAGTTTCCCAGTCAGTGCGATGATTATATATCTTGTTGGTTTTACGCTCAGTTAATTCGTTGTTTTGGTAGTCAAGTTGAATAGGAGTATGGTCTGTAGATAAATATAGTCTTTAGTTAATTGCGAGCTTTCGTATATCAATATTTTTAATTATATAAAAGTCGATAAAGTTAGGTATTTTTTTCTTATCAGTAGGCCAATAGGTCGGTTCACCGGTGCTTAAGTGTGTTGCATTTATTTTGTATACAGTCCTCAGTAGGTCTTAACTTTTTTTTTGAAATTCTAGAGCCCCATGTCGTGTTTTTAGCGTTAAAGTCTCCACTGACAATAAAGCGGGTCCAACAGATTCCAGGAAGTCATTATATTGTGTCAACATGATTGTTTGTAGGAAGAGTTATTTTACTCCACCTTTGGCCATATTAGAAGAAAAATTTAAAGGGCCATTGAAAATAAATATTGAAAATAAATTTTTATAAAATGCAGCTGGATGGCAAATTGAGGAGCCAACGGAAAACTTCAGCAACATATGGGAAAATCTAGCCACATATAGTTGGCAAAGCTTTAATGCACTATCCAGCGCGAGTTCAGTTCAACTCCCCACATACTCCCACTGTTGGAAGATTTAAACTTCCAACCAGGATGGTTTCAAAGTGCAGAATGGCGAGCTCGCCAACAACTCTCTTAACCAGGTCACTGGTAGTGCGGATGGTAGCAACCCCATCCACACCATCACCTCCGGCATTGGTACTGTCGATTCGACCCAGATGCCCCCTGAGCGGCGGTAGATTATCCTCTTACAGCAACACAATTACACCCGGCTGCAGATTTGGCGTCGATAAACACCACTTTCCACGCTCTTGATGCAATGGTAGGTAGTTAGCGCTCTATTTCTTCCAAATGAATTGGTGTATCTGAAGAGCACGTTGCCAGCGACTTAGGCGATCGATGTTGATATGAGCCACGTCAGACTCGTCAATTACCTCGTAGGATGCATCTATGAAGAATGGCCAGGAGTAAATTCCTCCAAGTCATCTGGAATTTTTAAATTGAAAAACGTGGTCGTGGGTTAAGCAGGGCAGATATTTCGCAAACGTGTGTGCGAAGCTCGTGAAGCATCGAAAAATAATTCCCACTGATATTCGGTTGTCCCCAACTCTTCAATGCCCTTGACGTTGCTGCTCTGCTTCGGTCTTGTTCAAGTCAGGATTAAGGTTGTTCTTCCGTTTCTAGTCGAGAATCTCGTTATTCTTCTGTTTGAGGGGCTCTATTTCTAATTTTTCGCGTCGCTTCAGCTGTTTTTCTTCCAAATTACATTTTTTTTGGTGGCATTCTTTGCAGTTTTTGTATTTAATATATCGATTAATATGCCTTCTATTTGATAGATTTGATAGTCAGCACTTCTTGATTCCGGGTTCAAATGTTTACTGGTTTTATTAAAAATTTTTTTGTTTACTTTTTTGATTTTTTTTATTCGAATATTCGAACATTTTGACTTTGTATAATTTGAGCAGCCGGCAAGCTTATTTCTCAGTTGCTGCTTTGTTTTAGTGTTTTATTTGTATCTGCACAGTTTAAGAATCATCTGAAAACTGAATTGGTCTTAACATTTAGCGAATTCAACGATTTTTTCGCACCAAAGTTGTCTTCTTAAGGCTATCATAGGGATTTCCTGAAATTTTCATCAAAATCGGTCCACGCGGTTTCGGCGTCCATAACGGACGGACATACAAACAGACAAATATACATCGAATTTTATATATATAGATAAATATGTATATTATATGTATATTATATGTATGTTATATGTATATTATATGTATGTTATGCTATTGTAAATCGTCTTCATTAATGGATTCGTAGTACATGCTAAGACTCAATGGACTATTAGCAGATGCCTTTTGCATGTTCTCAGTTAACGGAGTTGATGGGCATTCTCTGGGCAAGCTTAAGGCACCTAGGTTAGTTAAGCATGCATTCAATTTCAACATGCCCATGCTTCGATTAAATATCACATCATTCATTAAATATTGAGCGATCGTATGTTGCTGCTTTTCGATTTCTTCAAGCTGGTGACCCCATACAGTCGCTAGTTTTTGACAAAACTTTTTTTTATTTCTAAAATCGTCGATTGCCAAAATCAGGAGCTCGTCGACTGGCCCAAGCTTTTGTCTTTTTTTTATGTTGGTCCTTCACTTTCCTAAAAAATATCTTAAACATTTTTTTTCCAGGTACTACTAACTCAAGAAGAGTGGAAGGCAATAGTCGAAAACATCAACCAAAATTAGATTTTCCCAAATTGATTAAGTGCTGTCGATGGGAAACTCGTAGCCATCATAAAACCGATCGGATCAAGCTCTTTGTACTAAAATTACAAAAAGTTCTTCAGCATTGTGGTGATAGCTGTTGTAAACGCCAATTATGCTTTCATAATGGTGGATGTTGATAGAAGATGGCGGAGTGCTACGCGACACCTCATTCAGAAACGCATAATACGAAAACAAATTGATTTTTCCAAATCCGAACAAGTATTTCCTGCTGGAAACGAACTTCCATAGGTCTTCGTTGGAGATGATGCATTCTAACTAACTCCGAATTTTTTGAAACCATTTACACAACAATGTGCTCACGAATGATGATAGAACTTTCATTTAGCGTTTGAGCCGAGCACGATGTGTTTATGAAAATGCTCTTGGTATTTTGGCCTCCCGGTTTCGTGTGTTTCAAAAACCGATGCATTTGAAACAAGAAAAAGTGCAAACAATTGTACTTACATGCTGCTACTTGCATACCTTCTTGAGAAAGAAGAAGAATACACAGCTTCCAAATATGACAGAAGATGTTAGTGAGTTGTAGTAGTGAATTGACACCTCTGAAAAATGCATTTGCGAAAAATTATTCAATACAGGCAAAGAAAGTTAGAGATGACCTTATGCAATTCTAAACTACACAACTAAAAAATAAACACAGAATTGACATACAAATATGTACATATATTCTGCTTACTTTGAAACTGCTTCTTGAAGAGGTAGGGCCATAAACATCGTTTAAGAATTGCATTACTTCAAAATAGTGTAGACAGCTTCAAAATAGTTTTCTGCGTCTGATCCACGCTTTTCTGCGTCATTCATTCGCATCAATTAGCGTTTGTAAGTTGTGCACAGAAAATTTAATTTTTTTGATGTCTTTTTTCCGCGTTGGCATATTGCCTCCCCATACTTAGCCAGCAACACTACGTTTTGCTGGTCTTTCCACACCCTGTTGATGTAGTCTTCACTTGTAACGCCCCATCGTTCGGGTAAAGTACGATATAATTCTATGAAGTGAATGATATGTACTTTCTCCATTTTCCGATCTCTGCAAATATTTAAACAACACGAAATTAATGAAAAAAGCACAACCCGTACACAAACTGAACTCACCGTCTGTTCTTTCTAAATTTATAATTTATTTTACAATTATTTTGTGAGGCAGCCAACTTCACAAATTAATACGCACGTTTGCTTTTGTGTATTTGCGCACTTCCTATTTTACATAAGCAAATTTGTTCAAGCGGTCAAATCTGTACTTTGCAAATATTTCACAAAAGTGAGCACTTATCCTCTCTTTCCTCTTTATATTCCTCTCTTTCTTACGTAACTACTTGTGGGGCCGTAAATGCGATAACTATGTAATACGGACGTTTGGAATTGAAAAATATCTCATCCATTTCAATCATCGTATGTGAGATTACCACATGTATAGCTCACTAACACTATTATACATTCATTTTATAATTTATTTTACAATTATTTTGTGGGGCAGCCAACTTCACAAATTAATACGCACGTCTGCTTTTTGTGTATTGCGCACTTCCTATTTTATATAAGCAAATTTGTACAAGCGGTCAAATCTGTACTTTGCAAATATTTCACAAAAGTGAGCACTTATCTATATTCCTCTCTTTCTTACGTACCTACTTGTGCGGCCGTAAATGCGATAACTATGTAATACGGAGCAGCGAACATGGTCAAAGAGGGATGTTTGGAATGGGAAAATATCTAATCGATCTCAATCATCGTATGTGAGATTACCACATGTATAGCTCACTAACACTATTATACATTCACACGCTGTATGCCAGACCTTGTCTAGGCTGCTTAAAGATTCCGCTTCGGCATTGCCCAATCGGCACGCGGCAACCACTTCGGGTTACGCAATTGGCAAGTGCCACATCCGTCTTCGTTCACCGCGTCGACGGTGCGACACACAAATATGCTGCTTGGCAACTACTTCGGATGATGCAATAGGCATGTGCTAAAACGGCCCCAAAGACTTCCTGCGCAACTAGAAGCACACTATTTGTGACAATTATTCCAACTGTCAAAAGGCATCAACTGCTTAGAGGACTTAATTTCCATTTTTTTCTGTAATTTATCGTTGAGTTTATTTCATAGTTCATTTCATTTAAGTAACACATTTCGATTTAAATTATAGTACATACATCGTATTATATGAGGACCACACGTGAACGGGGCCAGTCCAGGCAGCAGCTTCTGACGACTGACTTCTGGGCTCGTTTTGTACCGAGATCGATACTACATGTGAGGGAGAGCGAGAAAGATGCTTTCTGCCAATGAAACCATTTCCTTTACGTCAGTAAAGGTAAAGTTGCCAGAATGTCCTTCCTCACACCCATCTTTCTTTCGCAACAATATATAGTCAAAGAAGATAGTTTATATAAAAAATTAAAACAGGGCTAATTTTAAATGGAGAAAAATCGAAATGAAACGCATGTATTTTAAAACAGTTGATTAAGGTCATTCGGCAATGCCTTCAACTTCCGTTTGGTTGGGTTGTTGAAGTGAAACTTATTTAGCGAGGTGGAAGTCCAAAACAAGTAATATGAAATTCAAGTCGTTGGCGCTTGAGAGGCGTAGAGGGGATAAGAATTGGCTTGTGCGTCTGAATCGTAGAAGAATGAGTGTGAAAGTGTGAAACGAAATTCACAATGATCGTTGATGCTTGAGAGACGTAGAGGTTATAAGGTTTGGCTTGTCCGTCGGAAGCGTAGGATAATGAGTATGAAAGAGGATTAGAATGAATGGCTTTGGTTGTGTCGTGGCTGCTTTGTTGCTGTTGCTCCTGTTTGGTTTTGTTTGGTATCATATAAAAAATTAAATACGTTATTTGTCCCAATTATTTAGATTATTAATTATATAAAATTTTTGTATGTCTAAGTTGTTCGATACCCACAGGCCTTTTGACAAGAGATGCGCGTATATTGCGGGGAAGGTCGTATTGCTTGTGTTAGCTCCATATCGCAACGTTTGTCTTACAAAGTAATGAATTAAATTATGAACACAGCTATTTAATGAATTATAGAACACAGCTATGGTAATTATTTTAAAACTTGATTCCTACTATTTTGTGCAGCTGTTTCACTACAATAGTGTGCTTATATAGGTTAGACACATTACTTTTTTTTCCTTAGCGAAGCTCCAATTAGCAACGACTCGTAGCGGCAGCCTCTAATCACACACCCTATCAGACAAAAACATTTTATTTATGTAACCACCAAAAGTCTTGGATATTCAAAGCAATTGGTTAGGGTTTTGCGGGGCGTATGCGTCCTAGAGGAGCGGACAAGGACTTAAAAACAATCCCAATATGATCTCCTACTAGGGTAGAGTGAAATAACTTCACGATGAGGGGAGATCCGGAAGTAAAACCTCGCACTTTCATACACCATCCTTTCAAGTTTTATTTGTGGCTAAGACCTGACTCAGTTGGAACAAATCGTTGTTCCAAAGGGAGTAGTCGCGAACCAGTCTTGGGCTAGTAAATTATACTGCAGGGATACTTATTTATTTTATGTTATTCATTTATTTATTTTTTGGCTAAGGGGGAATCTTACACCTTGCCATGTAGGTAGGAGTGTGGTATTACTACCCACTAAATCTTAACCGCCGCATTGAAGCTGGTATACACCATCGTGGAACTACCGCTAAGTGGCCTACACTTTGAACGGCCACAGTCCTACGAGCCCTTTCTAATTGACTAGAGTCATCAATATTGTTTTTTTTTAGAAAATAAGCTGACAGCCTCCCATTTATCAGGACATTATAGCATGTTCCTCACTATATTGTTTGCATTCGCATTCTCGCCCAACCTCTCGTTTAGCCAGCTTCTTTGACTTGTGTTTTCTAAGCGTGTGCAAATAATTTTCTCGAGAACCTTCCCAATTGAGTCCAGCGTGCATAATGGGCGAAATGCAGAAGGATTATCGAGCGGTTTGTTAGGCTTTCGTAGAAGTACTAGCCGTTGCTTCTTGTTGGCTATTGGAAAATGTCCATCCTTTAGCAACAAACCGTTGCTTCTTGTTGGCCTCTCGTTTAGCCAGCTTCTTTGACTGTGTTTTCTAAGCGTGTGCAAATAATTTTCTCGAGAACCTTCCGAATTGAGTCCAGCGTGCATAATGGGCGAAATGCAGAAGGATTATCGAGCGGTTTGTTAGGCTTTCGTAGAAGTACTAGCCGTTGTTCTGAAAATACCTGCTGAAACAGCCGTGTCCACTCAGAAATTGTGTTAGCTACAAATTTACCTCGTCGTGTCTTCTGCACAGCCATGGCTCTAGGTTGTGTATCAGACGGTGTGCCCAACGACCCTTCCTCGATGTTGACCAGCGGGCTTGCCACGTATGCTTCTCATTCGCCTATCACTCCGCATTCTGTATATATGCTGCTCACCTGATAGTCTGGCAGTAAATGAATCTGCAACTTCTGTGGCTAGGAGGTCTACCGGAATGAGACCGGCAATCACAAGCCCGGCATCATCCGATATCGTCCGGAATTTACAACATACCCTTATGGCCCCCAGCCTATAGACAGACTATATTCTGCTACTGTAGCTCTTTGTCTTCAACGCAATTACCCAAACTGGTGCGCCATATAATATAATGGATCTCGTAACCCCTTGGAGTAGCTGTTTTCGTCCCGCCATAGTCCTCGTGTATTGACTTGCATTCGTGCAAGTGCCCTGCAAGATTCCGCCGCTTTTCTCTGGATCATTTGACAATGGCACTAGAAAGAGAGTTGATCATCTAGGGTGACACCTAGGTACAGTATCGCTCGTTTGGAAAACATTGACATTCCGCCTATTATTACCGTCGCATGCTCAACGCTCTTCCAACTTATGATAAGGGGAGCCTCAGTTTTTTCCTTGGCCAGATTGAGACCAATTGACCTCAGCCAGTTTTGGGTACCTTCGATTGCCAGGTTGGCCAGGCGCTCCACATCGCGCACATCCGTTGCCCCCGTCACAATGGCAATATCATCAGCAAAAGCAACATTGCTGGGCAAGTTCAAATGCATCACACCATCGTACATAATGTTCCAGACCCCCCCCCAGCAAATATTACACCATACCATTGTTGTTCTTCGCTAATATCGTATAGCAGTAAGCGGTTGTCGAAATAGATGCGGATCAACTTACTTAAATAAGCTGGTACTCCAAAGTTGCTAAGTTCGCCTAGAATCTCGTGCCAGCTTGCCGTGTTAAAGGCGTTCTTCACATCCAAAGTGACCACTAAGCAATATTTTTAGTAACACTTCTGCTTATAGTGCCTTCAATTGCCTCCTGCGCAGTCGTCGTTATTTCTAATATAGCGTGTACTGTGGATTTCGCTTTGGTAAAACCAAGCTGTAACTACGACAAGCCACCTGATTGCTCCATTGCTGCTTCAATGCTAATGCAAGTGATCTGTTCGAGGATTTTTCCCCCAGTATCCAGTAGTCAAATAGGCCGGTATGATGATAGTGCGTCGGGGGGTCTACCTGACTTCGGGAGTAGGAGAAGTCTCTGCGTCTTCCATCGTATTGGAAAAACTCCGCTTAGGAAGCAGTTGCTGTATAGCTGCGCGAACTGTACCGTTCTGATTGCAATGGCCATCTTGAGTGCGTTGTTAGAATGCCATCTGGCTCAGGTACTTTGGGGTCGTTTATCTTGCTTGCCGCTGACAGAACCTCAGACTCGTAGACTGGATCAACCGGCATATCACTTCCCAAGTTACAGCGGGTAGTGTCTCTTTTTCGGAAAAAAACGTGGAAAATATTTGCAGCACTTGCCCTTGATCCTGGGAGGCAGTGGCTGCAAAGTAGCCAGAGGGAATAGCTTGTTTCAGCACCCTACGCTTTATTAGGAACTCCAAGTGTAAGTCATCGTAACTATCAGTTCCATGGGCTCTAGTCTGTTTTCGTCTTGAATGGATGCAGTCCTTGCGGATGTCTGCCAGTTCCTCTGACCACCAAAAATTGGTTTATGGCGTCGGTTATATAGGTGTCTGTGCTGTATGCTCGCATTGCATGCATGTTGAACCGACTGCATTACAGTTTCAGTATCTTCGTCCACATTCCCCGTAAGATCGAGGTTGGGCATAGTAGACATTAATGTCGACGAATCTAGGGTTTCCGGTTTATAGCCACGTCTAGACATAATCACTGGCCTATTAGAGTCACGCGAACCAACGGTACAAACGATGGCTCGCTGATCGCTTGCGGTGAAACAATCGCTTAGAGACCAGGATGTCGAACTGAAGAGTGTGCTACTTACGAATGTGAGGTCGATTATGGCGCCAGCCCTGCCTTTGCTGAAAGTGTGCTAACATCCTTTGTTTGCCCGAACAACATCGATAGTTTCAAAGGCTTCCAGGAGCGTACGTCCTCTAGAGTTGACCCGAGGGCAACCCCAATCGATTGCCCATGTGTTGAAATCCACAGTGATAATGACGGGTTGAAGACGGCGTGCATCTTCAGGTAGTTGAGAGAAATCCAGGAGACTGGTACCACCAGCCAAATATACGATGTGAAACCACAGTCTACCTTGCGATCCTACATAACCAAGCGCAGAATGAACGGACTCAATCCCCAGCAATCCAGTTTTACATACAAGTATCGCAGATTTGTTCTCCCAATCTGAGCACGTTTTTGCGCGTGTATGGTTCACTGAGAAATCAATATCCATCTCGCGCATTGTATGGGATAACAACGCCCGTGTTTCCGCGCAACGGTTGAGATTGAGCTGTAGAAACTTAATCCTGAACACGTTTGCCTCGTTTCTAGAAAGCCATAGTACACCTATTCATTTCACAGATGAAGCATGAAAATGTTCACAGTTATGGTGAACATATATTGTCGGCCTGCTCACAGCTGAAACGGGGTTGGCAACCTTAGAAAAAACACCATCTGTACTGGGTTTGTGTTGAAACGCCAATTGACAAAGCGCCACTTATTTCGATCAGCTGCATCAAGATAGGGATTGAGAGCGCAACGAAAAAAGCGCCTCCTACCTTGACCAAAGGTTGGCGTCCGAGATGGCAACGTTGAACCGTCACCTACCTTGTGTCGAGAAAACGCACTGCGTTACCACTGTAACTTGCGAGCTGTGCTAGGGTGCGATTTTAATCGCTATCTTTTACAGCCGCGGACACAACTATTAGAAGACCAAATATCTCTCGCCGTAGAAGGTACTAACATGTTAGGGTATCTACCGGCTAGAAGCTCTCAGCGCATTTCGCACTGCATCGGAGGATGCCGCTCTGGTCATCGCGGGTCTACCACCAATTGACTTACTCGCATTGGAGTCAGCAGAGGCCTATGCTGCGAGGCTGCGGACAACGCCAGAGAGATGAGAACTCAGAAGTGAGACGAGACGATCAACCTTAATAACGTGGCAGACTCGATGGAAGAATTCGACGAAGAGACGCTGAACGTACAGGCTAAATCCCAGCATTTCTGAGTGGACCGGTAGGGAGCACGGTGTGGTAACCTTCCAACTTACCCAGCTGCTGAGCGGGCTTGGAGGCTTTCGGCAGTACCTATGCAGGTCCCGCCATGAAGATTCCCCCTGGTGCACGTACTGCCATGACCAGAGTGAGGAAGACGCCGAACACTTTCTATCCCGATGTAGAAAAGTTGAACGCGAACGGCAGGTCATGAGTAATGCACTGTATTGTGAACAGCTAACGGCCGATAACTAAGTGGGTCATATGACGAAGAGTCCAGCGAAGTGGTACGCTGTATCAGAGTTTGCGGCCAAAGTAGTGAAAGCACTGCGAGCCCTGGAAAGATCGCGCAGAGAGCAGCTCAACGACTAATGACACTAATATAAATCTTAACCAATTACACCTAGACCTAAGATATTATAATTGAATTTAATGAAGTTTGACTTTATCCCTAAAAGATTATTAATATGTTCTTAGAGCTAACAATAAATTTGTTTTATACAGAGTTTAATTGAGTATGTGACTTATTTCTGAATTATATGTATCCTTATTATTATTTACAATTTGATAAGACCATAAATTGTATTTCGCAAGGAAAATTGGGAAGCGGAAGAAACCTTAGAGTAATGATAAACATAAACTAACTAGACTAGATTAGAATAGACCGAATCTTAATTGCGTTAACCAGAAGTTAAGGCTTAAGGAATTGATCGGACACATGTAAGTGCACAATATTTAGTTTTGTATAATAAAGTTTCTTTGGGCAAGAGCTATGTGAATATGCTTAGCGTTTGCTAATTCGTGCAGACGAGCTGTAGAGAAAAGAAATGGGCGATTTAAGATCCTTTTAAGAATTTTATTTTGGGCCGTTTGTTTGTGTGACACTTGGCATAGTCACCCCACAATACGGACCCATACAGCATTATTGGAAGAAAAATTGATTTGTAGATCGTCATTTTATTTCGGATAGATAGTGCAGATTTACGATTGATGAAGGGGTAGAGGAATCAGGTAGTTTTGTTAATTTTGCCTATTGTTTTGGCTACGTGTATATTAAACTTTATCTTCGTGTCTAAGTGTAAACCAAGTTATTTTACCTCATTTTCCGATGGAACGCTATTTGAGTCAACTAGAAGGTTAGAGCTTGGCAGAAAACAATCCTTACGCTTGTTTGTAAAATACATTGCCTTCGTTTTAGGGGCATTTTTGGATAATTGAATAAATTATTAAGAGCAATTTGTAAATTATTTTTGACAGTGCTGAATTCAGCATATGAGCAGTATATCGCAGTGTCGTCTGCAAATATTGAAGTAACACAATGTGCGGAGATAGGTATATCATGGGTGTAGATATTATAGAGAATGGGGCCTAGAACAGAGCCCTGGGGTACTCCAGCAACAATTTGTCTGTTGATTGATTTTGTTCCGTCCATGAAGACATAAAAGTTCCTCTCAGAGACAAAGCTATTGATGACTTTGAGGAGGTATGAAGGCAAGTGAGAGCATTTCATTTTATATATTAAGCCCTTATGCCACAGCGAATTGAAGGCAGCCTGCACATCTAACCCCACCATACCAACGGATTTCTTGAGTAATAACTAATGCTTGACGCACATTTTGAGTCTGTTTAGTGGTTGGATACATCTAAGTTCTGTCCTGAAGCCATACGGTTTGGACGGAAGGATACTGTTTGCTTCTATTTGTGAATTTAATTGAGCCCTAATAAGGCGTTCTAAAATTTTTGAGATGCCGCATAGTAAACTAATAGGTCGATAGCAATTACGAGGTTTGGAGGCTTACCGGAGGCTTACCGGGTTTGGGAATAGCTATAAATTTAGCAATTTTCCATTTGCGTGGGAAATAACCAATACAGACAGAGTAGTTGAATATATCAGAGAGATATTCGATTGCATTTTTTAGCAAGTTTTTAGTTCACATTTGGTATGGAGTCTTGTCCTGGAGCTTTCTTATTTTTAAGGGAGCGAATTATGCCCTGAATTTCAAAAGGGGAAAAGCTGGGAGCATTACAGTCTAGATTACTTCATCATGTAAGGCGTTTACTAGGCTAACGACATTTCAGTTAGAAAGTAAATCAGTTAAATTATGGTTTTTTCAAAAATTTCGCTAAGTATATTCACTTTTTCGTCCCTCATAGAGCACACCTTATTATTAAGATAGAAGCTTGGGACGAACTGTTTTTTTAATTTTGATTGCTTTAGTAATGTTCCAGAACAGTTTAAAACTATGATCAAGCATGGAAAGTTAATGATTCCAACTTTTGTTGTTAAATTCAAAAAATTAGCTTCGACAAGGCTGTTTACTCGATTTTCTAGGCAAGTTATGCTCAACCGTATCAATAATAATGGACGTTCCTTTACCAACCGTACTATCAATTGTTTCAATACTAGGTAGCATGTGAAAAGTTGGTCTGCCTCTAATAGCTACATTTAGGGTTCTTTATTTGTGTAAGTTATGTTACATTTTAAGTAAGTGATAACTGGGGGGTGCTCAGAGGAAAGGTCATTGTATACTACTGGTTCAATCAAGGAGTTAGATGAATTTGTCAGAAAGATGTCTAGGGTTGAAGGCTTCGATTTGTGATTTGCCGGTATATAAGATAGAACTTTTGGGGTGTAGTATTGAAAATATATTGTAAGACGCCAGCTCGTGGAGAGTATTATCCCAACAGTTTGCTCTGGAACCATTCCACTAGCGATTTCTGCAATTCAAATCACCAGCTACAACGTAAATACCCCCTATGCGTGAGATTATAATTGAATCAGTGTTAAACATATGCTTCCTATGGTTGTTGTTGTTTAATGCTACACAAGGATTGATAAGGCACTTTACAGACTGTCCCGGGTAATATACAGAAACAATTTTGAAGCAATTTTGTGTATCCATAAATAAGCCAATACCTTCAATTAGGTGTGCTTGCAGGCATGGGATTTGCCTATGCCTTATATCGTTTTTTAAACTAATAGCCACTCAACCACCCATGCTAAAGCAATGATCATTTCTATACACGATATAATTTGGAATGGAGAGCCTGTCAGTATTCATTAGCCAAGTTTCACAAATTAAGCAAATATCAATTTGATTTATATGCAAGAACTTTTGGAGCTCTAATCTTTTGTTACGAACGGCATGAGAGTTCTATGCCATAATAGTTAGTGAATTAGACAAATTACTTATTAGTGTACACTAGTTGGGATATTGCGTTTAATTGTTCTAATTTACAGGTGCAGGCACTAAGTTTATCAATAAGCGCCGTCATGAGCGAGCTAATTTCATCGAACGTGAAGAGATGGTTTGAAGGTTTAAACGATGTTGCTTTTTGATGCGTACCAGTAAGAGCATTCTTATATGTAAGAGAAGTCGAAGCACTGTTTGTCGCGATGTCTGCTTGCCGATTAATATTACTAGAGGCAGCAGGCAAGTCAGAGTTGAACACATATCTGTTTGATTTTGCTTTTTGAGTACCGTCTAGCGTGAGATTTGGAATGTCTCTACTTTTATTGTTGTTTGTTTATGTGACGCTGATTATTTACATTTGTAATGAAGTTCTTGTTGGAGCTTCTTGATTTCCTAAAACCGTTTTGCTCTCTCCTCTTTGGTAAGTTTTGGTACGAAATACGGCACGGGCTGCTTTGGTCGGTAGAGTGATGCCCTCCTTGGCAGTTGGCACATAAATATCTATCGCTCTTTATAAAAATAGACGTAGGGTGTTGGCCAGCGCAACGAGCACAGAATGTCTTAACTTAGCATTGTTTGGAACCATGGCCGAAAACCTGGCAGTTGTAACACTGTATTAATTTATTCGGCATCTTTGACTTGAACTCCCAACAAATTTCTGTGTGGCTAATGCAGCTATATTTTTACGCAGTTGCTGGACAGTAAAAGATTTGTTTGCAAAGTAGACAACATACAGTAACACTTTATAGCCAGTTGTAGTAGGGTTTTCAACAGTCTTCACATCAATGCAGTGAAGGCCCAGTTGGATTAGTATTGATTCATCGTTTGACATTTTATCCAAACCGGAGAGTATTGCTTTATATAGTTTGGAGTTTTAATTTGACATTTTATCCAAACCGGAGAGTATTGCTTTATATGGTTTGCAGTTTTTATTTTCGTAAGAAAAGAATTCACAATCCAGCTCCTTTGAGATGGACTTTATTGAATTATCACTTATATTGATGTTTTTCAACAAGTCGTGTACATATTTAGGGCTTTGCTTTAAGACCGTAATAGACGGAACTCTAGTTGCAGGTGGAGCAGGTGGTTCCTCGTCGGTATTGCCCTGGGTCGGCAATGCGCCACTAGTGACCTCAGCTGACAATGTTTGCAGAGGACAAAAATAATTTGTATTCTCACTATTATCAAGATTATGGGTCTTTGCAATTTTTTTAAATCGTGGCATATTTATTTTAACTGATACGTCAGACGCATCACCAATTCAGGCAATTTTTTAGTTTTTCACTTTTTTTTTTGTGGATAAATTGTAGCAGCGAACGTTAGTTAACGAGAGAGAGAGTAGTTAAGAGCGGAAGAGCTAAAAACACGTCTTCACTAGATGAAGGCGAGAGTCGAACTTGATAATAAAGGGAAAACAAAACACACACACACAAACACACACACATCATAGACATCTCTTGCTTCAAATCATTGAGGAAATTAAGGATGGGTACGGTGCCGAATTCGACAAACTGATGCACCTACGAGATGTTACTGATGCCTGAACTTCAGACACATCGACTGTGTGAAAGTACCACAGACCGAGAATGCTTAAGATGTGGAGGGAAAGGGCACTTAGCCAGGAATGGCAAGGGACCCCAAAAGTGCTCGTTCTGTGAGGGTGGAGGCAACGACCATCCTAGTGGATGTTATCGCTGCTCGAAATACAAAAGCGCGCTGAAACCAAGCAACAAAAATGATTAAGTTTATACAAATAAATCGTAATCACTGCAAAGCAGCACAGGATCTGGTGCAACACACAGCCAGGGAAAGGCAGACCTACATCCTAATAGTTAGCGATCCTTACTCACCACATAGCCTTGATAACAGCTGGGTAGGAAACACCACTGGATGGGCCGCGATCAGGACCTGCGGTTATTACCCAATAGAGGAAAGTAGCCCTCCAGCTAGTAATGGTTTCGCATATGCAGGAGTAAAAGGTATACACATATATAGTTGTTATGCAACATCCTGAGACGACCTGCACACCTTCAGCGACTTCCTGGAGAAACTAATTTCAAATGCCCGTGGAAAATACCCACTTATAATCGCGGGGGAATTCAACGCTTGGGCAGTAGAATTGGGAAGCATAAGGACAATTGCAAGGGGAACCATATTACTAGAAGCAATGGCTAGTATCCATTATAGTGCTCATATATTAATAGCGGAAATGGCCCGACCTTCAGCAATGAACGAAGCGAATCATGCATCGACTTTACGTTTGCCAGTAGGTCCCTAATTAGGCATCTCAAGTGGGAAGTGATTGACATTGGAGAGCGTACAAAATAGTGGCCAAGAACCTCAAGGGAAGCAGTTGCCAGACACTAACTTGCTCACGCTTTTCCCACTTAGCATTCCAACCTCTATAAGGAATATCCCACCCATAACTACAAAGGAAGTATTTGATGAAATCAGAAAAATAAAAAACAACAAAGCGCAGGTACTTGATGGGATACCAAACTTAGTCATAAAAGAGGCTATAGCCGAGCGTACTCATGTGTTCCAGGCGGTAATGAACACAGGTATAACAGAGACTGTATTCCCAGACATATAGACACGACAACGTTTGGTACTCCTACCCAAAGGCTACCCAAATTATGGACAACCATAATTTTAGAGGCCGCTATGCATACTGGACACCCTGGGTAAAGTTCTCGAGCATATCATATCCAAGCGACTCAAAGAATTTACTGAGGCACCCACAGGCCTGCACAGCAATCAGTTCGGTTTCCGAAAAAACCGAAGTACAATTGATGCAGCTGTATGCTGGAGGAGCCAAGAAATACTGTGCAATCATCACCATAGACATTAAAAATGCTTTGGCAAGGTGGGACAATATCCTGCGCGCTATGCATAAACTGCAGATACTTCAGTATCTCTGCAAAATCCAACCCTCGTATTCGATACTGAGAGGGGCTGCAGAAGCTAAGAGGTCACAGCCGGAGTGCCCCAGGGATCAGTACTCGGCCTAGTACTATGGAACAGTATATACAGTGGAGTGTTCGAGGTTCAAAGGCGACGTGGCTGTGGTTCTCGTGGCTAAGACGCCGCAGCAAATAACAGAAGAGAGCAACACTACTATTGCTACTATTAGAGGGTGGATAAATAATATCGAACTGCAGCTTGTCGATGAAAAAACCGAGCTGATACTTGTGGAGATAAGTGGAGACTATCACGATCCGTATGGGAACGCGAGCGATTGTATCCTCGCCCTCCATTAAATATCTTATAGTCTTTCTAGACCACAGACTCAATTTTAGGGATTATCTAAAATAGGCAAGCGAAAAAACGGCTAAAACATGCACTGCCATAGCACCACTTATGCCGAACATCAGAGGTCCCGAACAACCCGCTAAGGAGCTACTCTCTACAGCCACCAAGTCAATACTGCGGTACGCCTGCCCAGTGTGGGCCACGGCAATGAAACAAAAATCGAATATAAGAGGAGAGGAATCAGTGTACAGACTAAGCTTTCTTAGGATTTGCTGCACATTTAGTTCAGTATCTGACGATGCCATTAACGTCCTAGCAAACTGTCTGCCTATGGATATTGAAGTAAAAGAACTAAACGTTAGTTGCGCAGCTCCACAGGCAGGAGCTCCACAAAAAGCAGATGGGCGTATGATCTAATCCCTGCCATAATGGAGTGGACAAAGTGTAAACACTAAATGTTGAACTACCACCTCGCGCAGTTCCTCCCGGGACTCTAGTGTTTTAGGGAGTACTTGTTTAAGTAAAAACATGCGCGGGATCCGTACTTTAGATATTGCATAAACCAAATAGAGAATGCGCGACACATACTAATTGAATGCGTTAGATTGTCGTACTATAGAGAGCACCTAGTCTCAGCTATAAGAGAACCGCTTACTCTCAGCGGTGTAATGGAATACATGCTGAAAGGAGGAATGGAACCTGTCAAACAAGATAAGAGTGGAAATGATGAAACGGGTCCGTAAGGACGAGGAAGGACATACAGAATAAATAGTCCTGCCTGGTGAAGCAATGCCTCAATTGGCGGTTCCTCCAGGCCGCAGAGGACCAGAGTTGCCGGGGGGTGGATTAGTGCGTAAGCGCTCAAACCTAGAGAATGTATTGGCCTATTTATATATAGATACTGGCTATACCCGGCAAACCTTGTTTTTCCATCAAAGAACGTCTGTGCATTTGTTTATATTGATAGGTAACAAATCAATTAAACAGTTGTGTGTTATTGTACAAAATCTTCATAAATTATTATATTACGTATCATATATATATATATATATAGGGTGGTGATCTGGTGATCGGTGAGCACTATGCGGCCGAGCTATCGGTCAGCAGCATTAGTGTGAGTCGGACATCAGCAGCAGACACAGTCGTGCGAAGTGCGTGTGCGAGACAAGCACATGCTCGCAAGAAGAAGCGAACGATTACGAGCATGCCGGCTTAATTAAATAACATTATCTTTTTATACCTATTTTCAATACTTAATTACCTAATTAGTAAATATATTTCACATCTATATCTTTTCGTATATATATATAACTTTTCGTACTCTCAAGAATAAAGTTGTCCTTCACCATTAAAAATACTTTCCATGAAATCCGATTTGCACTTATTTACACCTTTGTATATGTCCCACAATAACACCAAATCACACTTTTAAATTTCTTTTCTTAACAGAAAATACAAACTAAAAAACAAAATTTATTACAATAACCCCATGTGCAAAACCTAAGCAACATTTTTAATATCTTGTTTGGTACCCGTTATTTTTTACAACTGCATAACATCTTCGAGGCATTAACTCAATCAAATTTGAAATTATTGTTGGGGGTATATTTTCCCATTCCAATTTAAACTGTGTCTGCAAAAAGTGGAATATTCCATTCGGCATACGAAAGTATCACCCTCTTCAAAACATTTTTTTATCCAAATCGATCTATTATGCCCTCTATTTTATGAAGATATCCAAAGTGAGTGAGTAAAATAACTCTTCCTCGAAACAACATTTTTATGAGTAAACCTTTTATGTCCATGTTGCCTCATAAGCATCGGTTTCGGATAGCTTCTAAGGTTAGCTTTAACAGCACGTCTACTAATGGTACTGGAGTCTGCGTTCAAATTCGAAGTCGAAAATATTTTCCTCGAGGAAATAAAGGGATATGATTTAATTAATCTTGTTATTTTCAGGTCTTCTCGACCATTTGTTTTACGCGGCCTTCATCCAACATTGTTGTTTTCGATGTTCCCATTACTTTTATATTTTAAAACCAAACAACAAACTATAGATTTATTAATTTTAAATGTTTTTGCGATTTATAACTGTGGTACATTTTGTTTATAAAGATTGATAAAATTTTTCTTAAACTTTTGACATATATATATATCACAACTGATAATAAATCAACCACCTGTTCGCAATCACTAAATAATACTAATTAAAATTTACTTTCCTATTCCTTGCACACCTGCTTCTTCTATAAAATTCCTGGAAAAGTACCGTTTCTTTCAAATGGAAATCACAAAAATTTTGTGTACAAACGAAAGTTGGTTAGGTTTTGCATATGGGTTTTTGTGGTTAATTT
The DNA here is from genome assembly GCA_035041755.1 of Cacoxenus indagator. Lineage (NCBI taxonomy): Eukaryota > Metazoa > Arthropoda > Insecta > Diptera > Drosophilidae > Cacoxenus > Cacoxenus indagator. Next base: position 86,627 of record JAWNKX010001059.1, read on the forward strand.
TGTTTTTTAGTTTGTATTTATAGTTAATAAAAGAATTTTAAAAGTATGATTTCATCATTGTTTAAGCAACTCCCATTGCGATCGGTTGTATTAATATTCTTTGCGTTTCGTTGATTTCGTTTGCCTTGAGCACAATCTCACAACAACAACATTGTCACTCTTCGGTATTTCAATAACAAGAATAAAAAACTGATAAACTCAAAACTACTTGAGCTTACCATTAATTTTAACTTCTGATGCAGTTTGTGTTATACAATCGCTTTAATTAAATTGACAAGGTATTGACTGCAATCCAAACATATGCATCAAAAACCTACCAAAGAAAGCAGTTGAATATGTTACTCGAATATTCAATGCATGCCTCAGTTTAGGTTATTTTCCTTACTCGTGGAAAGTGGCTCAAATCATCCCCATTCATAACAAAAATAGTCCAAAGCTTCCTTCCTGATAGGTATATTCATACTGTTGTAAACGGGACACAATCAAATCTCTCACCTGTATGTGTGGGTGTTCCCTGAGGTTCTGTCCTTGGACCCACTCTAAACAACACATTTACATATGATATACCAGATTTTGAAAACTGGGTCATGTCCATGTTTGCAGATGATACGGCTGTTTATTGTGCATCGAATACTTTTGTAGATATACATAGAAACTTACAAAATGCTTTAAATATCGTATTATTACAGAAAATGGAAAATTTATCTAAACTGTAATAAAACTAACTCAATTTTCTTTATAAGAAAGCGCAAGCCTTGCTTTTCACCCAACGCTATCCTTGTCTTTGACAACGTCGGCATACAATGGGAATCTGGTGTACGATATCTAGGTCTCTTCCTTGACAAAAAATTTAACTTTAATTTTCATATAAGCAAAACAGTTAATGAAGTCAACAAAATAATTAGAATTCTATACCCGCTCATAAACCACATGTCGAAACTATCGTTACACATTAAGTGTATTATTTTTAAATCCATATTTCTGCCAATTATGCTCTATGGATGGGTAGTCTGGGGTGATTGTGTGCAAATCCATCGGAAAAAACGACAAGTGATGCAAAACAAACTTCTGAAGATGACTCCTAAATTGCCGTTCGTCTTCTCCACTGTCTGCTTGCATGAGATAGCTAAAATAAGCACCATTGATCAAAAGACAGCCAATCTAAATTCCAATTATTATCAATACAATAACTCCGTAAACCAACATTAAAGCGTGTATACCCTACTTAAGTACTCTTAGGTGAATTTTACTTATGTAAATAAAAAATTTAAAAAAATAAAATTTAAAAAAACTCCAAATTTAGTTTGCCAAGGCCAGTACTCGCAAAACTACCTAGTGTCAGTTTGACTGAGCACCAGTCCCCTAGCCTTAAGTTTTACTTCCTTACCCCTATAATTTCAAAGGTTTTTCTTTTCCCATTTTCCTTGTAAATATGAAGTATTGTTATAAAATATCATCAATAAAAATTTAACATTTCAGTAGTAAAGAAATCTATGACAAACTCTGTATGTATAAATTAAGTAGTAAAACTGTTATTTTAAATTAAGGGATAATAAATAAATAAATAAAAATAAATTAATGAAAGTGTGATTTTTTTTATAGGATACAGACCAATATGTAAATGAATGCAAATCGGATTTCACGGAATTCTATTCGTGAGAGTACGAAAAGTTGTTTAGGTTTTGCCCACTACTATATATATATGTTTGCGTTTATGTTAGTGAATGGTGCATGAGTAAATCTTGATTGTCAATATGACATAGGAAAATGGCTTGAGTTACTTTCAATTTGCATCACAAAACAGAGGAGACTGTCTTTACTTTAAGACAATTAAGACTCTATATATATATAATTCGATGTATATTTTTTGTTTGTGTGTTTGTCTGTTTTTATGTATGTTTATCCGTTATGGACGCCGAAACCGCTGGACCGATTTTGATGAATATTTCAGGGAATCCCTATGATTACCTTAAGAAGATAATTGAAAATTTCGGTGCGAAAAAATAGTTGAATTCGCTAAATATTAAGACCAACTCAATTTTCAGATGCTTCTCAAACTGTGCAGATACAAAGAAAACACAAAAACAAAGAAACATCTTAGAATATTGCCGGCAGTGCTTCTCAAATTGTACAAAGTTGAAATGTTCAAATATTCGTTTGGAAAAAAAGTAAAATTACGAAAATAAAACCAGTAAAAATTGTAACACGGAACAAAGAAGTGTTTATTATTAAATCTATATAATAGAATCGATATGTTAAATACAAAGAACTGCAAAATAATGCGACCAAAAAGCATCATTTGGAAGAAAAACAGCCGAAGAAACGAAAAAAGTAGAAAGAGAGCACTTGAAACAGAAGAACAACGAGAATCTCTACTTGAACAATCCCGAAACAGAGCATCAAAAACAAGGGCTGCAGAATCCAAAGGACAACGAGAATGTCGACAAAGTTAAACACTGGAAGATCAATGAGAAAATCGCGGCAGTAGACAGAGCGCAGAGCTGATGAAACAACCGAAGAGCGAGACGCATGCGAAGGCAGCAACGCGCCTCGTCCCTGGTAGTAATCTATGAAATTTCTGTGCCTGTACGAATACGTAGATTTTAATATATACTTAAATGTGAAAAATAGAAATTACTCCTGCCCTAGGGTTACTTACCGGATTCATAGTAAAACAAAAAAAATTAGAAGAGCTCGAAGAGAACCCAAGGAACAAATTTGAGCTCAATATGGATGAGGAGAACAGGCGTTTCTGAGAAATACCCAAAGAATTTTATATATATAGACAAATATTGGATTATTCGAACGTTTTGGGTAATAAAGAATTCAATAGAATAAAGGTCCTAATGTAATTCGACTTAGTATCACATATGCCAGACCAGTGTTGTATATAGTTTCGTACCTGGAAAAAATCAGAGTTTTCGAAGGAAAATGACTAAGAATATGCAGGTGTATATACAAAACTCCAGAAAGTAATCTTAACAAATACTTTTCGAATCAAAAACAGCACATTAATAAATGTTTCTATTGTGTAGGACAACCTCATATTAACCACTTTTAACGCCGATGAGGACGACGACAGGCATACAGGGTTGAATTTGACATCATATTGTTTGAAGAGTCAGTCTAAGGAGATTTTTTCGATGGAGAAGTATACGCTACACATATGCTCTCAGACTGCTGAAATTCACATTCAACAAAACAACTCAATTGTGAAAACTCAACGTGCATGGAGAAAAATAAATAAAGTGAAAACTGCGCCTTCCGCTACCACATTGTATAGTTTGTATGACCCATTTTCAACTAGTGATGCACTTACTAATCCCAAGGGTCTAATAAAAAGCGACCGAGGCGATCGGATGATAAAATCGCACTCGTATGGGTTAGTGTTCAGAGGTCTCAAACAACATCTCCAGCACGTCGATCTGAGAAGTTGAGCATAAAACGAACCACTTTATATCGCATATTGCATTATGATTTGCATTTGTTCCCATACAAAATTCAACTGACGCAAAAAGTGTTGCCTGTTAGTAAGCCATGTCGATTGGAATGGGCCCAAAAGTAATAGAAATGGCTGAAAAAGACTAAAATTTTTAGCAAAAAATCATCAGGAGCGATTTTACGTTAACCGGGGCCTTAAACAATTAACATTATTGGTTCTATGGTATTAAAAATCCTTAAATCATTCACGAGGTATCTCTTTATGACCAAAAATTGACTGTTTGGTGTGGTGTTTGTGCTGATATAACCATTGGGCCGTTACTTTTCGAAGATGAAGATGGAAAAACAGTTACCGTCAATCAAAAGCGTTATTGCGATATAGTAACTGATTTTTTGGTGCCCATTTTTCGTGATAATGGTATGGAGTATTTCTGGTTTCAACCAGATGGCGGTCCACCAGACACAGCTCCTGCCGCTATCAACTTTTGCCACGATTGCTCCCTGGACGTTTGATGTCAGAAAATGGTGAATTTGACTAGACACCTCATTCACCCGATTTAACGGTTCCAGACTTCTTTTTGTAGGGCTACTTGAAATCGAAGGTTTATTTCAACAAGCCAAGGTCCCTAGACGCACTTAAGGCCAACATCCGACAGGAAGTTGCCGCCATATCGGCCGAAACATGGGCCAAAATGATTTCAAACTATGCAAAACGGGCACTATCCGCCGTACAGGCTCAAGGCGGTCATTTAAGATATATTATATTCGAAAAATGATGTACACAAATGTCCTTGAAGTCTATTCAATGATATTTAAAATAAACACAATATAGTTGTTTTTCCCCATGACTTTTTAAAAGAAACATCTTATCATCGAATATTGCCAACCCCGTATAATAAACACAATTTAAACACCCTTAGTGCTTATTCATTCGGTACTAGTCTGAAGAGTAAATTTTTAGTGTGGAAAGAAGAAGAAAAATAATAAATTAAAGGCAACCGATCGCGAAGTTCTTTTCGCACCGCGACAGAGTACAGACAATACTATTGACTCGCTAGTTCTAGCAATTCTCTGGCAGGCTTGTTCTCATCTTCGGAGTAAGCCGTCTCAACCCTTGTAAATTTCAGATAGTTGTCCCAAATGTGCTTGTAGGATCTTCGCACTCTGTCTACACAGAACGTCGTCGATTGCTCTTTGTGATATGCTAGGACTTTCTGCAATCCAAACCGCATATTGCAGAATTTATACTCCCCCTATTGACGAAAAACGCTATGCATATTGACCACTTTAATATTGGTTATATGTGAAGAAAATTTCACTTTCAGTTTTTAAGTCGATAAATATATAAAAACCCCGAGTAAGTAAATAATATTATTTATGGCTATAAATCTCCTTATTATTTGACATTTTATAGAATTGAATACATTCAAGTGAAATCAAAGATGTTTCATACTGAAATGACCAATGCACAAATAGTACAAATCAATAAACAAACAATAAAATTTTTTTAAATTAAAAACATGACTATTATAGTATTCTGAAGTTTAATTGCTGCTATTGTAGGGGTCTACAACGACCAGCAGATATTCCAGAAAAGTCTATTTGTTTCTGCTCTATTATAGGAATTCGATCATCGTACAGAGTTGGTGCTTGAAGTATAATTCCAGCTGTTCCAGCCAATACAGCTAAAGTAAATATCCAAAGAAATAATCGATCTAAGACCATTGCTACATATTTCCAATCCTCTTTGACCTGTAATGATCGGTATATAAAATGTACATACAGGATATTAGTAGTTTATTTAATGATTTAGATTGGTACTCACTTTTGTTGAATCCTCCTGAAATTTGGTATGTTCAGCTATGAACCTAACGCAAAAACAACTGCGGTGAACTTTCGGGGGACAGTTAGAATGTGGAAATCCTGGACTATTTAATAATGGACTTTTTATTCCGGAACGTGTGAAGTCTACATCCAGAACAGACGTTAATTGCTCTGAATCAGCGTTGCTGAGTGGGGGCAAAGATCCATGAATTTGGCAACTTCCACCAAAAGGTCCGGGACCGGTTAAGCTTAAATCAAAAATATCACATTATCAGAAAGTGTATAAAAAATTTTATTAAAACAATTATAATTAATTATAATAATATATTCTTTTTTAATCCGATATAATAATATAATATAAAGTTTACTGCGATAAATGTTATACCCTAATTATAAAAAAAAAAGTGTGATGTCGGGGGACCACCGTCAAGAACGAAGTTATTTAAGCCTTTTTACATATAAATTACAATGATTTTTTTTGTGGCCTTAAACTTACTCTCATTTCTTGATGTGTAACTTAAAGTTACAATTCGGAGAACTGCGTGATTGTTAAATTTTGTGATCCTTTATTTATGTAATGCTCTTTCGTTATGTTACGGTTTCTACTTGTCAGTTTCTATTGCAAGCCACTCAGCTATTTAAGTCTCATCATATTGTACCATGGTAATTAATAGCTTATGGTAACTATAATAAGATGCGAATGCTTGTGATTAAATTATGTCCAACTATCTTGAAAAAACAGCGTCAATGGTAGTACAGTAATTTGATGCCAATTGCGCTGGATCATTATTAATATGTAAATCAAATGTATCTAATAAAATGTATATTAATTTTTCTTCTAATTTTTCTTTATTATTGAAGTTGACGTTGTTGTCTCCAGTCAATATGGGTGGAACCCTATGAAAACTTTGTTTAAGTAATTTAGAACCTCCTTCCGTATATTCAACAATGATCGATGAATGAATAATATAATATCCTCAATCTCATGATTTGTGGATATATAAATAGCTTAGTGCTTAGTACTCAAATCATTAATGTTTGACAAAAGTGTTACCATACTTTCTGTACAAATATGAGCCGCATCTTCATTTCTACGATAATTGCGACTCCACCTGAACGAATATTTTGTCGTTTATAATAAGAAATGCAATTGAAATTAGGAAGGGCAATTTATTCTTCATAAATAATAGTATGTTCGAATTTTTAGTAACTGGATCCAAGAAATCTGAGGTATGTCTTTTCAAATTTTGGCAGTTAAAAATGAATAATAAAAGACCCCTTTTTTACAAATCATATCCAGGATAATTATGTTCTGGTCTTCAACGTGTTTAACGATAATCTTTGAAATTCTTGCAGCAATTTCTCTGTTGATCTAGGTTAGTTTCGATTATGATAAAATTTAAATTTCGTTGGATCATCTTGGGGTGTTACAATATACTAGTTTTCGTATGTGTTACTCGAGATAGCGCAACGTAAACAAGTTCTTGCAAATAATATTTGTTGTACGCGTAAACTATTTCACTTAAATTTCCACACTGCGATGTATGTATGGTAATAGCTAGCGCAAGTCGAAATTAAAGAAAAATGCTTTCGAGTAGCAATAATTTTCTTATGTGATGCCAATGGAATGTTCGCAGAGCGTATTCAATAGGCACAGCAAGACTACTAACTACACTTTGTTCAGCTTACTAAACAGCTTTTTTTCCTTTTCTTCTAACCAATCGTTATTGAACCACAAAACTCCAACCAAACTCTAACTACAATGTTTGTATCAAAATCGAAATGCACTAATTTTCCTCTCGTATCATTACATAAGCCATCTGATACATCAATATTTGTTGTGATGAGATACAACATGCATTTTACAAAAATAATTGCGTATGGTATAACTGACTTTTTATGTAACTTTACTCTAAAATTAGTACTTTATTCATGCTTTTTAGATCCTGTAATTGAATCAGTGTTTTGTCTTCGAATTGTTGTAGAACGTTAATATGCTCCTTTTTGAAATATAGGCGGATACCATTAGGGTACAATGTTTGATTATCGACTTTTTACAAAAAACCGTCTCTTGACTTGGTTGAGTGGATAAAATTTAGGTTTTCTCCAAAGATGGGTGTTGCTCGTACCGGTGGTAGCTTCCCCAAATCTCCAATACATATAATACCTACACCACCAACTTCTTCGTTATGATTATTGGTTATTTATTTTAAACGTAAATAAATTGTCACTAAACCTTCTGAGCTGGTCATACTTTTATCGATGATTGATTCTTTTACATATCTAGAAAGAGATCTATATAAATGCGCTATTTCAGATGACAGAGGCATTAGTTTTGAAATTGAAATTATAAGTGCAAATTGACATAGAAGGTTTACCAGCGGTAGAGCAAGTTATATAAGCATTCCAATAGCCGCCTGTGTCAGTAAATCTGTTATAAATTTCCATTATGAGTAATAAACGAAACCCGCGAAAAAAAGATAAGGAAAAATATGTGTGTGTGTGCTTAGCACTCACGACCGCATGTAAAATATCATTCCATCGAAACCAAAAATGTTCCACAACAAAACGTCTTCACCTCGACTACCTCGCTTCCCTTGCCAAAAAAAATCTTGTCTTTGCTGACCAAGTAATATTATGTTCGAAAATGCAACTCATAGCTCACCTTCCCTTAGATTAGCTATTAGATTATAATTTATATGAAAGCCTGCGCGAATCGAACAACATATATATATGATCAGTTTTAGTTTTGGAAGCACATTATAATTCATAATTGAGGCACATAATGTATATATTTATATAAAATATAAGTGCCAAGCCTCGGCGACATGTTTGCCAATTGATATGCGAGATCGGCGTCGAGTAGGGTACACACCCAAACAACACACTTAAATTAAATTCGCTCGCTCTCTCTGCAAAAGCGAACGCTTGAAATTGCGGGCGGTTTTCTTGCTGTTGTTACCTTTGTTGTTGTTGCTGCTTTTTGGCTTTGCGCTCTCTGAATGATCAGAAAAAAATACTACAAAATACCACACCAACGTTCTATGGTTTTTGAATTTTCTGTCATTTCACACCTACCACAAGCCGCGTAAATGAACTTCGTTCGAAAAATATATACGATTTGCACAACACAAAGTTGTTATTTTGAGAATAAGAAATATAGAGCAAGCTCAGTAAATTCTCCGTGCCAAGAGTACGATCGGCGCCTTAGGTCGCAGCAGAGAGTATACATTTTGAAAGAGTTTATATTTCTCTTAAAGCACCCATAAAGACACTCTTACGTCAACAAATGTTTCTTTATATCCATAATTTTTATTTGTTACTCTCCCGAAGGAGATCATACAAATGAAAATATGCCAAAAAACGAAATCTTTTATGAATTAATAACAACAAATGAGACTCGTGCTTTCATCTAGTGAAGACGTATTTCTAGCTGTTCCGCTCTTAAGCCACTCTCACTCTCGTTAACTAACGTTCGCAGCTACGATTTATACACAAACAAACCCACCGTTAGGTTGCTTCAACAACTAAAGTTCAAAAGTGAAAAACTTAAAAATTAAACGTCTGCGGGCTGACGGTGAAGCGTCTGACGCATCAGGTAAAATAAATGACCACGATTTAAAAAAATGGCAAAGACCCATAATATTGATAATATTGAGTACACAAATTATTTTCGTCCTCTGCAAACATTGTCAGATGAGGTCACTAGTGAGGCATTGACAACCCAGGGAAATACCGATGAGAAACCAGCTGGTTCACCTGCCACCAGAGTTCCGCCTACTAGAGGTCTTGTAAGAAAGCCATAAATATGTTCGCGACTTGTTTAAAAACATCAATGATTATGTGATTATTCAATCAAGTCAACCTCAACTGGCATTAAAATCTTTGTAAACTCTAATGCTTACTATAACACAGTGTGCTGTAAGCTAATCGAGGTGGACTGTGAATTCTTTTCTTACGAAAATAAAAACTCCAAAACTTAAACAATGCTCTCCGGTTTGGATAAAATGTCAAACGATGAATCCAACTGGGCCTTCACTGCATTGATGTGAAGACTGTGGAAAAAACTACTACAACTGGCTATAAAATGCTACTGTATGTTGTCTACTTTGCAAATAAATCCATTACGGTCCAGCAACTGCGTAAAAATGATACCTGCATTAACCACACAAAAATACGTTGGTACTTCAAGTCAAAGATGCCGTCAAATTAACACAGTGTTACAACTGCTAGCTTTTCGGACATAGTTCCAAACAACGTAATGTCAAGACATCCTGTGCTCGTTGTGCTGGCCAACACCCTACGTCCACTTGTATAAAGAGTGATACATTTATATGTACCAACTGCCAAGGAGGGCATCCCTCTACCGAACTAGCTGTACATGCCGTATTTCGTTTCAAAATTTTCTAAGGTGGAGAGAGCAAAACGGGGTTCGGAAAGAAAAAAGCTCCAACAATAACTTTATAACAAATGTAAATGATCAGCGCTAAATAAACAACAAAAATCAAAGTAAAGGCTTTCCAACTCTTACGTTAAACGGTACTCTAAAGCAAAATCAAACAGTTATGTTTTCAACTCTAACTTGCCTGCCGCCTACAGGCATCACTGCAAGCAGGATTCGACTACTCTTAATTATAGGAATGTCCTTACTGGTACGCAGAGATCATTATTAGAGAGAACTAATTCATTTACAGGTTATATTTCTCTCTTAAGTTTTTTTATGGTGTTTTCTAGAAGTCAGAAGCCAATAGCTTATGTTATTTGGCTGCTATTAACAACGAAGTACCATCGCACGCCGCTGTGCAGCAACCTTTTTCTGCTTGGCCGACTTGACGCTTAACCAGGCAAACAGAAAAATTAGAAGGTTTGGCATGTTGAGAAATCGAAGCAATTGCTGTTTCCCATCTTTGCTGTGTCTTCCTCAATTTTGTGTTCTTAGCGCGAATTAGCGTGAAAAGGAATTTCTGCATATCAACTTTGTTTTGGTTGTTTTAATTGCCATCACCCATTTTTGTTTTGAATGTATTGATATTGTTGTGGGAATTATAGTCAAAAAGGAACATGTATTGGTTTGGCGCGATTTTTTAATGAATAAGGAAAAATATTTTTTTTATTACAAATCCCATATTGATTTTGGTGGGGCTTTAATGGACCTTTTTTTTTTTTGTTTCTATAAGTCTTATTATCTGCCCATAGTTTTTGATGTGATCTTTGGTTTCGGTAGAGTGCAATTTTACAGCGATATCATAGCGTCATCGCATTATCGTTGTTCGTTAGCAGTGTATCTAATGAAAACAACAAAAAGAGGAAGGGCACGCACTGTTGTTTTTTTTTTCTTTGTTTACCAAATAACTAAATAAATAACTAAAAATAATTTAAATTGCATTTATTGAAGTTGAATAAAACTAATTCTACCTATACTACCAGGAAATCGAAACATATAAATGCTATTTGTAAAAAAATTCAACTTACCGCCCTATTCAGTGCACTCTATCTATAAAATTCTTATCAATTGAATAGTTAGAAGCTTTTGTCATTTTTGTTATTCCGGCGCACATGGAAAGCTTCACTAAGCTTGAAGAAACCTCACTTCGCCTTGTTTCACTAAGCAAATCACTTCTGAAATTGTTTGGATTGCGCGGAAACCGACGGCGCCAAGAATCGAAACGCAAATGGAGTTTTTGAGTTCCATTATCCCGCGGCTTTATTTACTCTATCAATAGGTGGCACAATATTTTTGAGAGTCAATAGTTTCTCTCAAAAACATTGGCCAATATTAAAAAAGGATCACTGAGAGACTTCAGACACGATTAGAATCCGACACTGATTCTGTACATCAACAGAATTGTTGGCTGTTCAACTTATGCAGCGTAATATATTGATGTTGGTTTGCTTGGGTTTGCATAACCAAATTGGGCGGGAATAGGATATTCAAAGAAAATAAATACACAAGAAAGTCATAATAAAAACATAATCAGAAAAAACACTCACAGTCTTCTTTCTTTGATTTCATTTCAAAGTTTTTATTTGTATGGTCGAGAATATTTAGCAAATTGTGTGGAGTTTTCATTAAATTACGGAATCGTTCTTTAACAAACGAAATCGAGCCATAGCTGCCTCGTATTTTGCCTATATTCATTTTTTTAATAAAATGAAAAGACCAGGCGGCCAGGAAAAAAATTAGGCAAAATCATAAAGCAAAATCATACAAAAATATTCCGAATGATACACACAATAAGAAAACAATACAATCTTATACACACACTACACAACAAGGTCACTCACACAATGGCAAGCTCTGATTTTTGACTTAAACTTCTTGAAGACAATTTTCGGTTGTGATAGAAAACGAAATCTGTTTCAATAGCAAGTACAGTGAATGCACATTCATTGAACAGCCAAAGAAACCCAAGTAAAATTTCTAACTACCGTCGAATTTCCATAGGTCGAACTTTTATATGTCGAATATCTCCATGACTCGAATTGAGTGCGTTTATAACTCGAATATCCCCATAATTTGAACTTTTGTTATGCATTATGGTGATTCGAGATTTTGAAGTTTGAATGTACGAGGAATACACAAAGTCCGTGAAGTTCGAGTCTCAATCGCGCAAAACAAATTTCATCATCCTTACTTTGTGTTGTGTTCTTTCCCCCTCTTTCCTTGTGATTGGCAATGAAGAAAAAAACAAATGGTCTAGACTTTGTTGATACGTGAGCTTAGTAAAAAAGGTGGAATTTTTATTCCCGCACGCGCCCCACTTCACAACACAGTCCACAAGTCAATTTTCAATTGCCGTACCAAATTTATCAGAGGTCAGGCCCCGAACGCGTGTTTCGTTGTTGAGTTCAAATTTGCGTGCACGCAAAAAGTATACGTATTCATATACACAGGCAAATTTTTTTTTTGTCTTCCCTTATTTTCGGCAAATAAAGAAAAAACAAATGTCACACGCTTTGTCGTTGGGCAAAATTTATTTTCTTGTCTTTCCTGTATTCGCAGTAGCGCAGCTGGTTGAATTTCGTTTTGACATGGGACACTTGCAGTTTCTTGCTGTTTTTTCTGTTTGCCTGCTAGTAAAGGTAGAATTAGTTGTATTAAACTACGATTTTTCGATATATCTAGATCGAAATATGCATTTTAAAAAATTTAGTTATCAATTATGGGCCTCACTCATTAAAATTCCCACCAAAATCAATATGGTATTTTTAATAAAAAAAATCTTTTTCCTTATTCATTAAAAAATCGCGCCAAACCAATACATGTTCCTTTTTCGCTATCATTTCCAAAACAATATCAATACATCAAAATACAATTGGCAGACGGCAATCAAAACAACCAAAACAAAGGTGATATACAGAAATTCCTTTTCATACTAATTCGCACCAAGAATCCGCGTTCAGTAATTAGCAGAATAACGTTGCTAAACAGCGGCCATCGCTGCTACTTCGATGTTAATAGCAGAAAAGTAACATATTCTTATAGCTTCTACTTATTTGAAAAAAGCTCAAAAAGCTTTTGAGAGAAATGTAACCTCAATACGAATGAATACTCTTTGTTGCTAATAGTGTGCGAAATATTTTGACATGACCTGATGAGGAGGTGTTAAAAAATCGGCATTAGATAGAGCAAAGAGCTTTTCTAAATGAGCAAAGTCACCCAAAAAATCCTATAAAAATGTTTTGTTATATCTATTCATTTGATAGAGTGCACAGAATAAGTTTCAATATTTCTTGACTAATTGGCCAAATTTTAACAGTCACAAGCTAAAGTATACAGACGGCATTTTGAACTGTCACCAGGCAAACAGAATAAACAACAAGAACAGCAAATGGCCAAGTGATATTCACTCGGTATATTTTTGTGCGGTTTCGCTTTCTGATCAAGCAGTTTGTTTTCTGGCCGCCTGACATTTTAATTTCATTGATATAGATTAATATAGGCGAAATACAATAAGGAATACAGTTTAATTTTTGCTTTTATGGGGTGTCAGTTAAAAAACTGATGATAATAAAAAGTGTAAAATAGTTTGATATTGTAACTACATATACTCGTAGCAATTACCTATATCCAAAATTTAATTGCACCATTATTAGCTAAAGAATTAAAGAATTACCTAGGCTGAAAGCATACTAGGTTCTATATCGAGTGGCCGAGGAAGGAAGCGGTACCCCATATTAGGAGAAATGACCAATGTGGTGAAAATATTTGAAGTTAAAAATTTCGCCGATGTGTTTGGTTTTTTCCCGACAGTAGCTGGAGGGAATCAAAGCCGTATTTTGGCCTCTTGGTCCCTTTTCCAGGAGGTTGCGCACACATGTCTATGGTGTGGATCTCCGTTTGGAATACCGTGGGCCATTTGCCCGTGGCAATGGAGATCCTTGTATTTGGTACGAAAATCCCGGCTCCGGTACCCGTTTCCATTCTGGAATCATCAGTGAACCATATATTGCCACTGGGACTTGGGCCCGGGTTACCGACTTCCCAGTCAGCTCTGTTTCGGAGAAGAGCCGTGAAGCGCCGGCCGAAGCTAATTCCGTGGTGATATGGTCTGTTTTGGTTCAGATTAAGATCCCATTGATTATTTTCGAGTGACCAGTGCTGAAAGGCAAGTCAGATTTTATGTGAATGTTCAGAGCACGGGTGATGATGATGATGACGGGTCAAACTACTATGATGTATAACCAGTAGATCAGTTTTGGAGATAGACCAAATATAACCATCCACTAGCCCACATGGCTCTGGTGGTTTCGTTGAGTACTGTTTTAAGATGAGCAATCCAGTCCAGACGTTTATCCAGAATTGCATCCGGATATTTGACCTCATTGGATAGTTCAATTGCAGTACCTTTCAACCGTACTGGACCAATATCCAGTTTGTACCTCTTTGAAAAGGGTACCAATACAAGCTTCTGTGGGTTAATGAAGAGACCCTCTCTGTTGCACCAGTTGTTGACGATTTGGAAAGCGGAGCACATTACGTCAGGGATAGTTCGTGCGAATCTCCTCGACACAATAATGGCCAGTTCATCTGCGTATCCTACGATCCAAGAGATCTCATCTTAGCCAAAAGATCGTTAATGAAGAGTGACCAGAGTGGCGGGGAGAGAATTCCGCCTTGTGGGCAATCCTTAATTGCCCTTATGCAAACAGTCTTATGAAAAGCTATGATTAACCTGTGGTGGTGGGTGGGGGTTGGGTACTGTGGCCTTCGGCCAGGTGGTGTTGTAGGGTTATTACAATTATTATTAATATATTAGAATTTATATATATATATATATATGTACATGTCGTTTGGTATATATGTACGTGTCTTAAATTTTGTGATATAGGTTAATATGAAGTATGTTATGATTTTGAAAATGTTTTCTTCTGTGGGATTGGTGATTGCAGTTTTGGGGTTATTATTTTGGAAGATTTTATTTTTGGATCTTGTGTTGCGGGGCATGATGTTAGTATGTGGTCTAAGTCGGTGTTTGTTGTTGAATGGCAGTTAGGGCCGTGAGGTGTTGTATTGGGGTAGTTGTAGTGTTGGGGAGTTTGGTGTGTCCTAATCTGAGACTAAGGATTTTGATTTGGTCGTTTCGATTGACTTTTATTTGTATTAGTCTCTTTAAGTAGTCATCTGTATGTAGGGGGTTTGTGTTGATGGCTTGGTACCATTTATTGCATTTGGTAATGTTGTTTTTGAGGTTATCTGATAAATTACTTCTTAGATATTTGTTAATGTCTGTTGGGTTGGTGTTCTGGGTTAGGGTAAGGGGCATGTTTAGGTTGGCTTTGGTTGTTTTGTCTGCCAGCTCATTGCCTTTTATATTAGAGTGGCCTGGGCCCCACAGAATTTTAATTCTTGGGGCGGCGCTTATGAGGAGGGATCTTGTGGTCTATGGCTGCGTAGTGTGGTTGTTGATGTTAGAAATTACGTCTATTGCCACTTATTTTTTATAATAAGTGTTACTTAGAGGATGGCTCTTTCTTATGCGGAGAAGATTGAGGAGTAGTGTGGTAGGATGCCATATTGGAGTATAGTTGTTTCGGTTGTGATGGCGTATGTTGCAATATTGTTTTGGAATGATCCAACGGTATAGATGAAGGTGTGGTTCTTAAGGTTTGATTTAATTCGGTGGAAGTGCTGTGTGTAGATGGTTGGGGGGCAATAGTTTTCCGGTAGATTAAGAATGAGGTGTTTTTTGGGGAATCGGCGAAAAGCCAGGCAGATTTGTTGTCTAGTAGTTTGTGAGGGCGATATGGTATGTTGTTGTTCTTGCAATTATTTACTATTATTACTATGGCCGTTGAGAGCTTAGGAGTTTTGTGTGATGAGTATTGTTTTATGTATCTGTTAATAGGGGTTTCTGTGGAGTTTAGTAGTGTTTTGTACATTTTAGATAGGACGTAGTCTCTTCTTGTTTCGATTGTAAGTGTGCTAGTTTCGTATAGCATGTTATTGATGGGTGTGGAGCGGAGTGCTCATAAGGAAACTCGGATTGCCGCATTAAGTGGGGGTTTTAGTTTATTATGGGTAGATTTTGAAGTATGCTCATGTAGGAATAGGGCATAATAAATTTTTGGGATTAATGTGGCTTTGGTAATGTTTAAGAGTGTGTGCGTGTTGCAGTTGAATTTCTTGCTGGCCAAGCATTTTATTATATTGAGTTTTTGATTTAAGGCAGGTATAAGTGTTTTGATGTTTGTGTCCCAAATGTACTTGTTGTTAATGATTAGGCCGAGGATCCTCACTGCGTAGGTTATCGGGATTTGTATGTAGTTGCATGAGATGTTGCACATCCAATTGTGTTTGCGGCATATATGAAGGTGTTGGCATTTTGGCAATGAGAGGGATGCACCCGAGTAGGTGCACCAGCTATGTATGTTTTGAAAAAGGTGTCTAAATTGTAGTTGATATTTTTATTTCTATTGAAATTGATAATTAAAGAGAAGTCGTCTGCAAACGCATTGAAGTAGATTTGCTTTTGTAAGCTAATTATAGTGGCTAATTTGATATAGGCTATAAGAAACAGTATAACGGATATTGGTGATAACTGTGGGATGCCGTTATCAAGGGGATAGGTCTTGCAGGTTTTCTTCCCAACTCGTACTGTGATATTCCTTTTTGACATAAAGTTTTTTCTTTAGTTGATAATTTTTGGCCCAATCTTCCAGCAGAGTAATTGGTCTATGATGGTGTGAACACCGACTATATCGAACACCCTTGAGAAGTCAAGAGTGATGAGAGAGGTGTGTTTTTTGGCAGATAACGATCGGGTTATGAGACGGATTGCGAAAAGCAGACTTTCTGCAACTGATTTGCACGTTTAAATCCGAATTGGTTAGGTTGAAGCAAATTGTTTTTGGTTAAGAACCGCCATACTCTTTATGAGATGATTTTGTCAAATGTTTTCGCTAGGTAGCAGTTTAAGGAGGTGGGTCGGTATGAGGTTATATCCATTTTGTTTGCTATTGGTTTTAATATGGGAATCATGAGGCTGGTTTTATACGTTTGGAGAATGATATTGTTGAAGATTTGAATTATTCTGGTTTTTGTCGATTGTGAGCTGTTTTTGATCATGGGGTATAAGATTCTGTTAAGTCCTGGGGCTGACCTTTTAAGTGATTGTAGAGTCAAGTTTAGCCTGATTAGGGTTATATTGTTTTCTAATTCTTGTGCAGTGTTTGTGGTTGTGTAGTGGATTTGTGTCGTTGTGTATTTGTCTTTTATGAATTGTGTGTCAAAATTGTTGTCTTTAGATAGGTTAGACCAGTGCTGTGCAAATAAGTAGTAGAAGTGGGCTGAAGCGACGACAATTTTCTGCACGGCTGTTGCCGTAGAAACGTCCATGATGGCCGCTGTAAAGTCTCCATGGATAAATTGGTTTAGTGGGTTTATTAATATCAATTAAGATAATCGTGCGTGGGGTTTCTCCCGAGCTGTGGTAAACCAACTTACTTGATTGAGTCGCTAATCCACGAGCGAGGCCACTCGTAACGCAAGGATCCTTTATTAGCGCAAGGGTGAATTTGTTTTCGGCGAATAGTTTGCATACAATGGTCGACGCCCTTTTGGCGTGATATAGATTCGCCTGAGGGACCTTAATTTTTATGTAAATCCTTATTTAGGGAGCGAAACACCAGGTCGCTGCGCTGTGCGGAACGTAGCCCCTTGCCAGGAGCGCCCTTTGTAGCTCCCTGCCTAAGCGAACCCCGGTTGGAAGCCGGTCTGGGCCGAATGCCTCCTATCTTTCCGGATGTAGATGCCGAGGCAGAGAGTGATGGTCTGCTCCGCGAGATCAGCCTCGCGGCTGACAGTTTAGACAGCCTAACTTCCTGCCAGCAAAGGCAGCTGGTTTTGGGGCAGGGCCACCATTTTTCGGTGGGCCAGCAGCCACCAATAAACCACTTGCCGTCAAGGTGGAGGATGAGGCAACCACAATGGTGGACAGCCCTGTGGTTGCAGGTGAAATCACTGGGGCCACAGTTGTCGGCGCGATTGTTGTTTGCTTGGCGGTGTTACAGGGTTCTAAATCCAACACTTTCGGCGTCTCCAAGCGTCTCTTCTTCCGCCGCACCTTTGATTTCAGCAGCAGGTCTCGAATTCTGGTTTGAGATTGTCATCCGCTTTTTGGATAACAACCTCCAAGGTAAACACTTGCAGCAGTGCCATATGCTCAGCAGTAAGGGGTTCTTTGATGGACCGCTTGCGATAAACCCAATTGTGACTCTGCTTTCTACCCGGCTTTAGAAAGCTTCATCTGACTCCACATGAGTCCGCATCTGTTTCTTTGTATTGTTCGTCTCTTGTATATATAACAATGAAAAGCAATTCAAGCTGTAGCCATTTTCTATAAAAGGAATAATTGGCTCTAATTGTGGTGGAGATCTTGATTCCTGCAAAAAAACTTCTCAGCGGTGATTTGCTGATCAAAACAAAAAACGTGCACCAAGGGCAAAATTTTCGCCTCAATTACCCTTCCGAAATCTATAATGATCGGATACGAAAAGAAAATCGTGCTCCCATACATTTCTACATCATTCCAACGTAACAACTGATAGAATTCACTCACTTGGTGCTTGGAAGAAAAGAAAAACATGTGCTCTTTATTAAAAGAAAGTATTATGCTGAGTGGTATACGTATTCAGTAAGCGTGACTAACAAACAACGGTATTGGTAACGTGTTAAACTAAGTTACATATTCAACAACCAGCCTTCGCTATGGACATACTCTCAAACCATGCAAAAGCCAAAAGAGAATGAAGTTTGCATAAACAACACCTACTGCATCAACTGCGGGAAAAACAAACTGCTCAAGAATAACCACTCTACCGACAAAAAGTGCCCTATATATCTAAGACAACAGAAAATAATCGCAATCAAAATCAACAGAGGACAATCAAGACAGCATATGAAATGTATAACCAATAACACCAAGTAGGTCATCAAACCTATGCGAACGTAATTAAGATTCGCGAACTTACACCGCTTCAAATACAAAAGTAACTACCAGCTCCCCACCCAATTCCACCAAATTCAAACTACAGCTCCACTTCCAACTCTATCACTCGAAACCTAACTATTTATGACAACCTCGACCTCCAAGATTAACCAATCCCCCCCGAGACAGCTTAACATGGTGTTGAAGGTGTTGTCTTCATGGAAGAGTAATTATTTACATCTAACCCAATAACCTGTCCTCGCCTGGCCGGCTGAGGAACTTACCCTCAGATTAACCTCAGGTTAAGGAGCTTTGTTAAAAAGGCACCTTACCTCAGCAATAATTAATGGAATAGTGACATAGGTACCTATCATGTTAAAAATTCAAAAATATATCCCTAACATTTTGCAAATTAAAGAAGATCAAGATATAATTATTATCGGGACTCACAACCGCGCACATAGAAATTAAGAAGAAAATCTATTACAAAACCGATTACAATTCTACCTGCCATGGTAAAACAGATTACAAAATCGTTTAAAGTGTGCAATGAAAATACATACGAAAGTTATACAAATACCCCAAAATGAGGTCTACCCCATTACCGGAATACCCAGGTCAAACCATCCATATCGACATATTTTCAACTAATAAACAAAAAATTCTCACACCAATTGACACATTTTCAAAATTCGCAGTTACAAGGAAAATTGAGCAAAAGCATAAGCGACATCAAGAAACCCTAAGAGAAATCATGTTTTACTTCGGAGTACGGAAAAATATTGTCTTCGATAATGAAAAAACATTCAACTCCCAACCCATCAAATTCATGTTGGAGAGTGAAATAAATATCAAAATATTCACTGCTCCACCTTAAAAAAGCGAAGTAAATGGGCAAGTAGAGAGATTTCATTCCACTCTCTCCGAGATTATGAGATACTTGAGACACGAATATCCAAAAAAAACTTTGACGAATTAGTTGATTGGTCAGTAAATGAATACAATCATTCTATTCATTCAGTCATGGAAAAGAACCCAGCTTACATTTCTTTGGCAGACGAACTGCGCAAAACCCCAAAAATTTAGAGAAGGAGAGAAAAGATATTTTTGAGAAACTAAAAGAAAAACAGGAGAATGACTTAAAATACCACAATAACAATAGACAAGAAACCATTTGATCACGAACCGCCCGGAATAGACGCATGCTCCTACGGAGCCAACCACTGCATAAATGAGTGTGAATGGACGGTTTGAGAGTGAACGTTTTTACAGATCATTCTTTCCCCTGCACTCTCTCTGATCAAGACAAGAGCGAGTGTACGTCCGAGTACGTGGAATTAAGGCAATATATATAATCATTTTTACTTTACATATATTATTTGCGGCTGCTGTCCCATAATTGCTAAAATAATTATAATTTTAATTTATATTTTCAACACAATTTTAAAGAAAGTCTATTTATGCTTTAATTTTTTCTATTTCGAGAACACCAAAAAAGGAACGCTACTGATAAGCATATAAGTTCGGCTCCCCAAACCGCAACGCACCCAACGCACCTACTCGCATATGTTTGTGACCAGAGTGGGCAAGCAATATTAAGAGCTTCGCAATTACATTAATATTTATTTTGTGAAATTTAAAGAGAAATTGATCAATTATTTTGCAATGACAATAACAATACCAACGATGAGTTAATCTTGTAAAACAAGAGAAACGGGCATTTAAACGTGAGTAGTCTATGTGAACTGAAAGAAAGACACCTTGTGCATGGTTTAAAATTTAACACAAAACAGAAGAAAAAAACGTATACAGTGTGCCTAAATAGTAAATGATTATATTATGTCTTTTCAGGCATCTGAAAGTAAAACAAATGGCCTCCTTGAAATTGTGCATAGTGATGTGTGTGGACCAAGAAATGTCAATTTTATTGGCGGATCAAGCAAGCATTCGATTGGGTATGGATCGATGGACTTCTGCATAAATTAAAAGTACTCCTGCCTGGCAAACAGTTTTTACTAATGCGAAGCTTTCTTTACCGACGAACCTTCTCTGTGGCGGTAAGGGACAAAATTTCCACCATCAGGCACATGAGAGCCGGTATCCCGCAGGGCAGGGTCTTAGCTCCGGTCCTCTAATTCTTATATACGTCTGATATGCCTACAACTAGAGATGAGCATTCGATTATTGCTACTTACGCGGACGATACGGCAGTTATTCTACTCTGCCTCTCTAAACGAACCTGCGGAGAAATTGTCCAGCTACCTGGATAGATTCCACTCATGGGCCAGGCACTGGAATATAGCCATAAACTCTCAGAAATCAGCTCACTGCACCTTCACATTAAAGCAAGGCGTCTGTCCGGTTGTGACTTATAACACAAGCATAATTCCGCAAATGGAGCAAATCCGGTATCTCGGCCTGATCCTGGATAAGCGTCTTACCTGGCGTGCACACATTAAGTTAGTTACAGCGCGCTGCTACCAAAAGCTCAAGAAACTGGAGTGGCTTCTCCGCCCATTTAATAAGTTATATTTTACTAATAAAAGGCTCATCTATCTGCAAGTAGTGGCACCTGCTTGGCGCTACGCCATAAAAATTTGGGGCACTACTGCTGCCTACAACATCAGAAGAGTGCAGGCGTGTCAGAGCAAGACTCTCAGTAGGTTTACGGGCGCCCCTTGGTACGTCCGCAACACCACGCTGCATAGGGATCTTGCATTGCCAACTGTTATGGAGGTGATTAATTCTCACAGCTGCCGCTATCACTACAGACTTTTATCGCACCCACATCCGCTAGCTTCCTCCCTCACCCGTAACTCAACAAGGTGTAGACTGAAGAGGCTACACCCGCATGATCACCCCCTAAGAAGGATACAGCCTTCTATATCATTGCCTTTTCGGTGCAATTTACATCTTTTTTAATTTAGTATAAATCAATTTTTTTTTTATTTCAAGTAAATTTTTTTTAAATCCGACAAATGTGTTATGCATAATATAATGTTATAATTTAATTATGAAAAAATAAAATAATTTAAAAAAAATAAAGCTAATCCTACCTTGACTACCAGTCAAACAGAAAAATCATCAAACAACTGCAAGTGTCCCATGTCAAAACGAAATGAAACCAGCTGCGCATTGCGAATATCAGGGAAGACAATGAAATAAATCATGATTCTGCAACAACAAAGCGTGTGACATTTTTTTCTTATTTTCCAAACATAAGGAATGTGCCTGCGTGTCGGAGATGTGCAGTGAAATCAAAAATCATGCTTATGAACGCTTAGTAAAAAAATTTGCCTAAGCAAGTCGAGCATGCACGCAGAGCGAAACCAACTCTGCTTACGCTTATGAAACAAAATGATGAGAGAGAACTTAATCATATAGATATAGATATATTCTCTTAAAAAAAAATGGCCGGAAAGACTTTTAAGAAGGGATTGGCTTATGTTAAATTCTCAGCAGTTGTACAGATTTCTTGTCTGTTCAACTTATGTGGCGTAAAATATTCTGTTGGTTTGCTTAAGCTAAAAAAACTGACTGACTGCCGTAAAAGGTGAAAATATTGAATGATAAGAAAATTCTAAAAACACAAGAAAGACATAATAAAAACAAAAATCAGAGACACTGGGCGCATTCAGCAAAAGTTATAAACCATCATTTTCTCTGACGTAATAATCCATAACTGATTTGTCCCTGCTGAACGCAGTGATGCTGGGTTTGTCAAATTACGGCGTTTAGCTACTTCACAAATAGCCTTATTCATTTCTGCGTTAAATAATTTGCCAACAATTAGCGTATTCTCCATTCCACTCATCTGTTAAATGCATATTAAGAACATAAATACATATAAACAAAAATTAAATAAATAAATATCATTACATTTCACTTTCCAAGCAACTGATTAACTCAAATTATTTACTTTAAATTTTGTTTCTTTATTACTTTGTATACAAATGAAAAACATATGACTTTAATGTGATGACTTGGTTATCAAAGTATTTTTGGGATGAATTTATAGCCATCGCCATCACGAAATTTTTATCGAAATTGTGAATTAGGCATTCACAATGAGCGAAAAGCATCAAAAAAGTTCATCAAACACGTCTGCTGAACGCGCCTACTGTCTTCTTCTTTGATTATTTTGTTCAAAGTTATTTTTTGCAAGGTGTTCGAGAATATTAAGAAAATTGTGTGGAATTTTCTTTAATTGTACACTAGAAACGAAATCGAGCCCATATCAGCATGGCTGACTTGCATTTCGCCTATATTCATGTATATGAATGAAATGAAAATACCAGGCGGCCAGCAAAAAAAGAAGGCATGAAAACAAAGCAAAATCGTACAAAAATATTCCCAGTGATACACACAATAATAAACCAATACAATCTTATACACGCACTATACCTGCACAACACAGTCAAACTTATAACATTTTGCGTGCAAGGGTGACAAAGAGAACCAACACAATCTCATACACGCACTATACCTACACAACAAGGTCACTCACACAATGGCAAGTTTTGATTTTTGACGTCAACTTCTTGAAGACAATTTTCGGCTGTGGCAGAAAACAAAATCCATTTCAAGAGCAAGTACAGTGAATGTACATTTATTGAACAGACAAAGAAACCCAAGTGAAAATTTTAACTATCGTCGAAATTTCGCAGGTCGGACTTTTATAAGTCGAATATCTCCATGACTCGAATGTCTTCCAAAACACGAATATCCCCATAACTCACACTTTTGTTATGCATTATGGTGATTCGACACTTGGAAGTTTGACTGTACGAGGAATACGCAAAGTCCGTGAAGTTCGAGTCTCAAACGCGCAAAGCAAATTTCGTCATCATTACTTTGTGTTGTGTTCCTCTTATTTCCTTGTACTCGGCAAATAAGAAAAAAACAAATGGCTTAGACTTTGTTGTTGCGTGGGCGTAGGCACATTTTTTTTCTTATCTTTTTATATTCGGGTTAGCGCAGCGGCTTGGATTTTGGTTTTCTTTCACTATTCACTTGGACATTCGCTGTCTTCTTTCCTTGTCCTCCCTTATAATTAGCAAATAAGAAAAAAACAGATGTCACACGCTTCGTTGCGTTGCGAAGGCACAATTTATTTCTTTCTTTCCTCATACAGAAGCGCAGCTGGTTTGATTTCGTTTTTGCATTGAACACTTGCTGGTTCTTGCTGTTTTTCTGTTTGCCTGGTACTAAAGGTAGAATTAGCTTTATTCAACTTCAACTTTGCACAAAAAATAATACTTTGTTATTTATTACGTACTACATGAATTTTAAATCAGTATGCATTGACTGAATAGAGTTCCTGCTTGAAGCGCCTACGTACTAAACCTACCCCTCCCATTGAGCAGGCACCTAATATGTTTCCCCCGACTACTTTCGGCCTAACAACTATTTATCACCTATCCATTTATACCAAAAAAAAAAAAATAACAAACAAACAAAAACCTGACCTTACTTCACCCACCATAGAAAGAAATCCAAGTCAACACAATCAGCACCTGGGCCAAACAATACATGTTCCTTTTTCGCTATCATTAACACTGCAATATCAATATAATCAAAATAAAAATGGGTGACGGAAATTAAAACAACCAAAATAAGGGTGATATACAGAAATTCCTTTCACGCAGCTTTCTACGAATTATATATTTGGCTACAGATAAGAACATCATCAGCCTCTAACAAATAAGCATGCAAGACGAACTAAAGCTAAAATTCAAGAGTTTAATACATACCATAACAAGAAGGATTTAAACAAGTAAAGCTAGCATTAATTAAACGACGCTACTTATAACGACGTTACATGTGTGAGAACTGTGAGTTCATTGAAGAGAACATTATTCACTATGTGTTGAGGCAAGATAATAGGATAGATTTTAAATTATCAGAAGATTTAAAGTTGGATACAGTAGGAATTGTTTTTGTACTGATTCATTGCTATCGCTCTAAATTCTAAACTGGGGGTCCCATACACAAGACGCATATTCCAAACTAGGTCTAACTAAGTTTATGTACAGCAATTTAGTGGTGTAAGGATCATTAAATTCCTCAGACCACCGTTTAATGTATCCTAACACACCTTAGCCTTATTGACGAATGAGTGAAGGCATTCGAAATGCAGCTTTGACTCCATCAATAAGTGGAAGAAAGTCAAAGATATCTTGAAAAAACTTTCAATTGCATAGTTTCACATCGTTTACGTACATCAACGCGTGAGAATGTTTAATGTCAACTGGTAAATCGATTATAAAAATATTGAATAACAAAGGACCAAGATGACTGTCCTGAGGGACACCGGAGGTTACACAAATAGTCTCGGATATGAATGTTTTGAAGAAAACATTTTGAGTTATGGACGTTAGATAGGAAGTAATCCAGCTGACCAGGTTGGGTGGAATACCAAAGGCATCCAGTTTATCAATAAGTAAGGAATGACAAACACTGTCGAAGGCCTTACTGAAATCAGTGTAAATAATATCCATTTGGCGTTGTTGAGAACACCGTAGATTGACTAGTCACGTGAGTTTTGGTAAATTGGTCGTAGTTGACCGCTTTATAGTAAACCCGTATTGAGAACTACTCAACTGATCTGATCGGTAATTATATGTTCAAATAACTTCGGAATCGCACGCAGTTTAGCTATTCCTCTGTAATATGAAATATCAGCTTTATTACCCTTTTCATGGAGAGGAATAATGCAAGATTGTTTCCAAATACTAGGTAAAATAGAGCAAGTGCACTTCAAGTCGACTAGTCGTCTCCTTTCGCTTTTCGAATTTAATAACACAAAAACCTAATTCAAGAGACAAGATAATCAATTGTTCTTATCTCAAATTGCCTGTTGAACGCAGTCCCCCGACTGCGGGCAGCACGCAAAAACAAAATCATCCATCAAGGAACAGCATGAGCGTACCCCACGCTCAAACAACTGTCCGCATAAGTAACAACAACGAATACCTTGGCACATCAACAAGCGGTTCAAACAACAGCGTCAATATCAGTGACTCACACCAAGCCTCACTTCCCGTTAATTTCGAGAGAGCGCGTTCTTGCTCTCCCGCAATACATCAAACAGCTACACACTCACAAAGTGAAAACAATAACGGATCATCAATCCAAACAAACGCAAACTCTCGCTCTACCACTCAACTAACTGTCAGCTGTTCCATGACAGCAGGTAATATGCAGCCTCCGCCGTGGAGTGCACAATGCGCTTCACCAACGACGCCACTCTCCTCGTTCCAACCAACAAAAACAACAACAACCACAACGCAGACATCAGCTGCTATCTCACTAATTACAACAACCACCACGTCATCTTTCTCAGCTACAATGCCAATTTGCTCCCTCTCTTCGGTAACAACATTGATCAGAGAAAAGTCATCAAACACGCAAGTACAAACTTCAACCAATCAAAACCCACAAGAGTCAAAAATAAAACGCAACCGTAGTAAGCTCTCTCCCAACAACACTTCCGAACAAAATAGCAATAGTAAAAAAAGTAGGAAAAAAACTCAAACACTAACGACAACACAAACAACACTGCAAAAGTACTGGCTGAGCGCGCCTAACACTAATAACAAGTTCGAACTCCTCTCACCAGACGAAACGGCTGAAGACGGCAGTGGTACAGAACCAAATTCTAATGCGCCAAATCAACCTCGACCACCTACTAAAATTCACAAGCCACCACCAATATACGTACAGGACGTAGAACAAATTAACGTACTGAACAAAGCTCTGAAAAACATAATACAACAAAACTACATTTTAAAAACACTTAAAAACAACGAAGTATGCGTACAGACAAATGACTCGTCGAACTACTCCGGCGGTGGTTAAGATGCTCAGGGAAAACAAAACTAAATACTACACCTTTAAGCCGAAAGAGGAGCGGGAATTCAAAACAGTACTTAGGAATATGCACTACGCCACTGACCTTGACGAACTAAAGAACGAGCTATCGGAACTAGGCCACGACGTTATTAATATACACAACGTACAACAAAAACTGACAAAGAAACCACTGCCGTTATTTTTGATGGAACTAAAAGCCAAAGCAAATAATAGAGAAATCTTTAATATTACAACACTCCTATGTACCAAAGTCATAGCCACACCACAAACGCACGGTAGCTCAATGCTCAAACTGCCAAAATTTGGTCATACACGAAATTTCTGCACCAAAGACCCGATCTGCGTGAAATGCCCTGGCAAGCACAAAATTATTGACTGCAAACTAATAAGTGCAGATCAAATTAAATGCGCTCTTTGTGGCGGCTCACACACAGCCAACTACAAGGGATGTGACGTATACAAACATCTAAAAATTAAAAGATTTCCCTCACTAAAAGAGAAAGGCGATAAAAAAGATGACCATCAGGTAGTAGAACAGACATCAAACAAAGTCAAAATTGGAATAACGTACGACCAAACAGCAGCCAGTAACCGTAGAAACCCCACAAATCAGTTACAACCTCAACAAAAAGATGAGGAACACAACAAAAACGAAAGCAACAAAAACCATTCCAACAAAAACGAGACTAGTGAAAACACAGAAAAAAAGACTGAATTTTCAAAAGATTTAGCGGAAATAAAAGATATAATAAAACAACTAGCGCAACAAATGAGTAATATGATGAACATCATAACAGTAATATTGACAAAACTCGACAACAAGAATGGACACTAAAATAAAAATTTTAACTTGGAATGCAAACGGATTAAAAAATCACCTGAATGAATTACAGCTTTTCGTACACAACAACTACATTGACATTGCTTTGATATCGGAAACACACTATACAAGTAGCCAGCACATGAACATAAGTGGATACAAGATGTACCACACAAGCCATCCCGACGGTACAGGACACTGTGGGACTGCTATCATTATTAAACAAAACATTAAACATAACATACTGCTTCCATTCCAAGAAACCTATATCCAGTCGACAAGCATACAAATCTTCGACTCATACGGACCACTAAGAATAACAGCCGTGTACAGCCCACCAAAGCACAATATCTCACAGTCGCAATACCTTGACTTCTTAAAAACTGTCGGACAACGTTTTATAGCTGCAGGAGACTACAATGCGAAGCATACAGACTAGGGCTCCAGAATATCAAACAGGAAAGGTAAAAACCTACAGGGTGCACTGCTGTTAGCAAAAGCTAAACATCTTAGTACCGGCGAACCCACGTATTGGCCAACTTTTATATACTCAAAGACATAGACTTAAATAAATGTGTCATAACATCAAGACTGGAACTATCGTCAGACCATACACCTATACTACTCGAACTTAATTCAACTGAAGTGAACACAACCAAGTCCAAACTATGGCACAACAACAAAACTGACTGGGGTACCTATCGAGACTACATTAACACAAACTTAAATACAAGCATTCCACTGAGATCACCCGACAACGTAGAATCAGCTATAGTCCAACTAAACGATACCATTGAGAAGGCAGTATTGCAAGCAACTCCGGACAAGATAATACACCATTTAAAGCGATACACACCCCCTACGCTTCGCAAATTGACATGAACAAAAAAGAAAACTGAAAGAAGCATGGACCATTTGCCGATCCCCCGATGCCAAAAATAAATATAACAAGGCAACTAAAGAAATTAAAAAATATCTCCAAAATCAGAAAAAGTATGAAATCACGGAATATTTACAGAGGCTAACTCCGACAGTCTTTACCGACTACTCCCTGTGGAAAGCTACAAAAAACTGACAAATAAAACAATACACCAGGCACCTACTAAAATGGACAATGGATCATGGGCAGTAACGAACCTAGACAAGGCGACAGTTCTAGCGAATTATTATGAAAAAATATTTGCTGATGAAACTATCAACGAAGATGACTGTCATATAAACTCGACAGTCACTCCCCAGCCAACTCGCCTAAAATAAATATGCACAAATGAAATACTCAAATGTATACAGCACGACATAAAGCCCAAAAAAGCACCCGGGTATGACAAAATTGACGGAAAACTTTTAAGGGAGCTACCACTTCAAGCAGTGGTATACATACGTAATATTTTCAACGCGATAATTAGACTAAATTACTTTCCTAAAGTATG
This sequence comes from Cacoxenus indagator, assembly GCA_035041755.1. Classification (NCBI taxonomy): domain Eukaryota; kingdom Metazoa; phylum Arthropoda; class Insecta; order Diptera; family Drosophilidae; genus Cacoxenus; species Cacoxenus indagator. The sequence goes on from JAWNKX010001059.1 coordinate 115,447, forward strand.
GAAAGTGGGTGAAGTCATTGCAATTCCAAAACCTGGTAAAGACGTATATAATCCAGCATCATATAGACCAATTAGCTTACTTCCAGTGCTGTCAAGAATATTCGAGAAGCTCCTGTGCCAGCGACTGTTACCTATTATAGAACGCAAACATATAATACCTAACCACCAATTTGGCTTTCGACGAAAACACTCGACCATACAACAAATCCATTGTGTGACTCATAAAATTTTAAACGATCTTGACAACAAAAAGTTCTGTATAGGAGTTTTTCTAGATGTTGCCTTTTCTACATCGACAAAGTTTGGCACAAAGGACTAATCAGAAAATTGCGCAATATATTACCGCATAACGTACTACAGATATTAGTACACTATATCACAGAGAGACATTTTTTCGTTAAGTACTCAGATGAATATTCCACATTAAGAAAAATCAAAACAGGCGTACCACAAGGAAGTGTACTAGGACCGTTATTATACACTATCTTTACAGCGGACATACCATCACCAAATGACGACGCTTCAATGATAGCCACATTTGCTGATGACACTATAATACTTAGCGCACATAGACAAGTAAACATAGCAACATCCAAACTACAACAGCATCTGGATACTACCCTAAGGTGGTTTGAAAAGTGGCAAATAAAAGTAAATAATACCAAAACAGTACATGTTATATATACAACTAAAACTAAATTCACACCACCTCGTATAAAGATTGACGGAGCTGACGTAAAAATTGAAAACGTAGTCAAATACCTAGGATTATATATTGATAAAAAACTCAACTGGAAATACCATATACTTAAAAAACGGGATCAAATCAAGCTGAGGATTAGTCAATTATATTGGCTGCTCAAATCAAAATTAACATTAGAAAACAAAATACTGATCTACAAAGCTATTATAAGACCAATCTGGACGTACGGAGCACAAATCTGGGGAACGGCCAATAAATCAAATACAGACATAATACAAAGACAACAATCAAAAATAATTCGCATGATCACCAATGCTGGGTGGTATATAACTAACAATGATCTGCATCGTGATCTTAATATTCTAACAGTAACTGCGGAGATTACAAAAATAAGTCGTATCTACCAGACCAAGCTTACCCAACACCCAAATGTTGGTGTCAACCTACTACCAATACAGGAACTACAATGCAGACGCAGGTTACAGAGGACAAGGCCAGTGGATCTGGTTGAATAAATTCGTAAATATATATATATATATATCTCAATACCACTTTTTTTTCTTTGTTTTTGTTTAATGTGTTTATTTTTGTATTTTTTTATTTTTATTACATTTATGTTTACTTTACTTTATTTTGCTCTATAATTGTATTAATTTAATTTAAATGTATATTATTTTTGTTACTATTTTGATTTTTTTCCCCTACATCCTTACAAAAATAAAAAACTTTTGTGATCTGCTCACATAAATTAGTTACAACCCAGAAATAACTTTTAAACCATGTACTAATAGTCTTAATAAAAAATAAAGACATATGTACACGACATATGGGAAATATAAAAAAAAGGTAAAATAGAGGTATTCAAGGAAATGTCAAACAGTTTGCAGATTGGTCTATGCAAAGCATTAACACACAGATTTAGAATAGAATTAGGTCATCCGGACCCTATAAAAAATTTATTTTATGGCATTTAAAACTGTATCATATTCGATTACCAGCATATTAAATTGGTTAAAATTACTCAAAGAATATGGATAGTAGTAATTAAAGTTTCTATGTGTGTATGTATGTATGTGTGCTTTGAAAATTTCTACATTGTTGCAACTTTCAACATCATTCAGTTTGATATAGGTAGGAAAAGACTAATAAAATTGAAGAATTTTTTAGAATCGCGTTTCATTTCCTTTTTGACACAGGTAACATATGACGAGTAGCAAAGGTTATTAGGTGTTGAAAATTATAACGAGAATTTGCGTAGGTAGTATAATCAACGGAAGAGCCCGATCTTCTGAATTTTTTAAATAGTCTGTTTTTTAAGATTTTTAATTAATTAAGATCGTGAGAAAATCACGGTGGTGGTTGGGTTTTACATTTAGGTTTAATTCTAGTAATACAAAGTTTGAAATACTTTTGGGTAGTGTCATAAAAACACAGTGTTGCTAACGTAGGATTGGAAACGTAGGATTAATTTAGCATTATATTAACTTAGCCTTAACTTAGCATATACATATTTTCGAAATTTTAGTGGAATGTAACATGCGGCTGTTATTGACTGGAAGCGCTCTCCGCTGTTATGGTAGGCAGATCGTTTTTGTTTATAAATAGTTCTCATTTTGATTCGCACTCAAGGTGTCACGGAAAAGCCCGTGGCTACACATTTTTTGGTAACTCCGACGTGATTGTTCTTACTGAAAGGAACAAAGTGATTTCGGTAAATAACTTACAGTACAGTGCCGTAGTATATGTCAGTACGGTTAATCGGGTAACGCTACTTTATAAAGAAGGAAAGGTGCTGTGCGGTACTTATTAACAGTTGTGCTTCGTATGTTCAGACAACAACAAAGGCTAGCATTCACGCATTTCGTCGTTTTCGTTGTCGTAAAGCAGTTCCCGCTAGCCTATTTTCGGTTGTCATATACATATTCAAAAACAGCTGTTATTGTTTACAAACCGTTGGTAACAAGTGCCTAGTTAACGTAACGGTTTAATACATACTACGGTATACCTACAAGTTAAATACGACATACATCTACAGTGCAAACGGCATTGTATAAGGACAATTTATTTCGGTTCGTCAAAATGCAAAACGGAAATATGATGCTTCAGTAGCAGCGACTCCTGCGTCGATTGACATCGCATTGGCTATAACGTCAGCGACTGCTAACATTAATACTACCAACTTTCATAAGCGCAAGGCGCAGGCGTTTTTCGATTCGGTGCAAAAAAATCAAAAGTGACCTCAATAATGGTGAAATTAACGCGATTAGTGAAGATGAACTTGGAGAATATATAAAAATTCTCCAACAGACCCAAATCGCGTTCAATATCTTATTATACAAGCTTGAGTTACTTGACTGTAAGTGTTTAACGCGGACACTTTACAAAACTTGTGGTCAGTTTATTAGGCCGAATGCTTTTCGGTATTCGCACGCTGCAGCCACAAATGCCGCAATGCTCAACAATGCGGTGTGACGCAAGTGAAGAGCGATCAACCATCGTGATGCACCGTCCTCGTCTAGCAAAGCTGAAATTACCGACACTTAGTGGTGGATACACCGAGTATGCCGAATTCTCCCCCATGTTCACGTCCACAATTGATAAGGCTCCAGACCTCACCGACGTGGAGAAGCTACAACACCTTCGTTCTTGCCTTATGGACGCTGGGTTGGATACCATTCGCTCGTTGGCGATGAGTGGAGCAAATTATCGAGCAGCATTAAATTTAATCGACCAGCGTTTTAATAATAAGCATCTTATTTACGCAGCAGAGGATATCGCCGAATGCATCATTGGGCAGACTCTACTATAGAAAGTGGACAATGCGACACAGAGAAAATGGGAGGAGTCTGCACCATTAGACTTTATACCATCGGGAAGGGCACTGCCAAAAATTGGAAAACGTGGAGTACGAATTTGTGCTTGTAAACCTATATCTCAAGTAGGACAGGATAAAAATACTAAACGTTCATTTATCGCCACTAACCCAACCATACGCACTTGTGAATCATGTAACAATACATCTCATGAAATATATACATGCCCACATTTCCTTAAAGTATCGGCATCACTTCGCCAAAGGGAGGCTAATCGTCTCGAATTATGTTTAAATTGCCTTAGAAAGAGCCATAGATAGAGATCGTGTAATTCTGCGATAAATAAATGTATAAATGCTAAATATATCGCTACAGACGGATACGCTGTGAGAATTTGCTTGCAATACCGGTGCACGAATTATGAAACCAACATCACTGCTTTGATTGCTCCAACTATTACAGGATTACAGCCAAATATCCCTGTATATACTTCGCACTGGAACATACCTAACAATATTCTTTAAATGATCGTGCATTTTACAAGCCTCAACAAGACGACATTCTAATTGGTGCAGGCCTGTTTTATGACTTGATGTGCGTTGGCCAAATTCAGTTGGCCAGTGGACTGCCTTTGCTGCATAAACCCCGACTCGAATGGGCCGTCACAGGTGATGGTTCGCGCGCACAGAATTCAGCACTGGTCGCATCGCAAGCTCATCACAATTAAAATGTTGAGTCAAACGCTCGTATAGAGGAGCTCGTTCGCTCGTTTTGGGAGCTCGAAGGCTGTATCGAGTCACTTGTCAAGCTTACCAGGGAGGAGAGTGACAGCGAGAAACATTTTAAGGCTAATTATGTTCGATTGCCTACAGACGATTATTCTCAGGCTCATCGTCAATTTCTCAATTTGGAGCGCAAGTTGGGGCGAAACTCGTGCCTCACAGCCCAGTACGCTGCATTCATTCAGGAGTATCTTGATTTGGGTCATATGTCGTATGTCAAACCAGTTTCGCTAAATAAGTGCAAGCATTTCCTGCCGCATCATTACGTGCTCGAAGAGGACAGCACCACAACGAAGCTGAGGGTGCTTTTTGACGGCTCTGCAACCACATCACCAGGCTACTCACTGAACGACTTTCTAATGGCTGGGCCAACCATTCAACCGAAGCTGATAAACACGCTGCTCCGCTTTCGCACTTTCCGCGTCGCTCTAACTGGTGGCATTTGCAAGATGTACCGCTGTGTACGAGTGTGAAAGCCTTATAATTACGTACAATACAATCGGTGATTCACCCGATCAGGAGATACAAGTCTTCAGGCTTGACAACGTGACATATAGTACAAAGCCGGCGTCATTTCTTTCAGTCCGCACCATGCACTATGAGCAGGCTGTATTTCCCATTGGCTCAGAAACATTGCGTCGGGATTTTCACGTTGACGATTTGTTCACCATATGCAATTCGATGAGAGAAGTCCTGAACATCATGAAGCAAAACGCTGGACTATTGGACAAGGCAATTTCAGAATCAGCAAATTATGCTCCAGTGAACCATTCGTGCTGGGGTATGTTCCCGACGGAGACAGAGGGGCATTGCTTAAATTCAGTGACGGGACCGACGTAGTGAAAACTCTTGGACTTGCGTGAGATCCTGCTACTGACAGTTTTCTATTTTCGGTGTCGCCGACACACACCTCTTCAAGACCTTGCAAGAGATCCGTGCTTTCCACCATTGCCAGATTTTACGACTATATTGGTCTAATTGTCCCAGTGATTGATGCAAAAATTTTCCTGCAGAGACTGTGGAAGGAGAATCTCGATTGGGATGAAAGCTTGACAGCAGCTCTGAGTATATTCTGCCACAACTTTGTTGACGACTTTACTTTAAAGTGTAAAAGCAAAGTAACAAAGTACATTAGTACTAATGTACTAATGTTTTGTTCCAGATCTCGTGTGGCTCCGTTGAAAACGTGGACTATTCCGAGTCTGAAGTTATATGGTGCCGTTTTGCTGGCGCAACTCATTAACGAAATCTCGCGTTTAAAGCTTTTTAATTGCAAGTATTACTGCTGGACTGACTCATCCGTATCTTAATCGTGGATCAGCAGCGAGCCATCAATATTCCAATCATATGTGTCGAATCGGGTTGCTGCCATTCAAGGGCTCACTTCTGGCATGGAGTGGCGATATGTGCCAAAAAATCTAAATCCAGCCGTCATATTGTCCAGGGGAGCACTTCCCAGTGAGCTCGCCAAGTCGACACTGTGGCTACACGTGCTACCCTTTCTTGCCGAAGAAAGAGATACATGGCCAGAAACTCTGAAGTCATTATTTATTTTATTTATTTTACTTTACGCTCATCGTTTGAAACTGCCAGAAGAAGATTCTTCTCACTCAAAAGACGAATGGGCAAACAACCTGAAGTTCTGGCTATGTATATATCCTTTATGAAAGAATATATCGATCTAGGTCTAGGCTACCGATAACTCTACCCCGAGAGCCGCATTTTTTTATTCCTTACCAATGCGTGCTAAGACCACAAAGCTCTACGACTAAACCAAGAGTTGTTTTCGATGCCAGAAGTCAAACAGCGTCCCACGTGTCCCTTAATGATATTCTAATGGTGGGCCTTACGATTCAACCATGTCTATATGCCACACTCTTAAGATTCCGTTTTCATAAATACGCGGTAACCGCTGACATAACAAAAATGTACCGTCAAGTAGAACTTAACGAGAGAGACCGCAACTTTCAATTGGTCATTCTTACTAGCATATGACTTTTACGTTGATGACTTTCTATCTGATACAAGTAAAAAATTGCAACTGCTGCGTTATGAGTTAACCGAAATCCTCGGAGCAACCAGGCTTTCCATCTCAAAATGAGCAGCGAATTACTAGCCAAACTCTGAAGTGAATAAAAACTCTGAACCCAAATAATCGATTTCCAAGTCGACAGCGCCGTCTTGTGGTCAGATTCGGAACTGGTTTTACACTGCATGCAAACTCACCCATCCAAACTAAATACTTTCGTAGCCACTGTTTGTGACGTCATGTACCAACAAAGGAAAATCTTTGTGACTTGGTATCCCGGGGATGCACATTAACTGAATTGAGCAGTCCATTTTGGTACATTGGCCCAAGTTTTTTATACCAGGACAGAAAGTCTTGGCCACAAAACAAACATATTCAATTAACTGATGAGCTAATTACGCTCGAAAAGAAAAAGGGTATTAAGGTTTTTATCGCAGCCGATGTCGAATTAAATCCTATTCTAAAAATCATTAAACAAAATGAAAATGAAAGTAGTTAGTAGCTTGTGCTTAACAGACGTGTTTTGATTCTGCTCCGCATTTTGATTTTGATTAGCATTTGGCAATTAATTTGTCTATTGTCGTTTATCGTTACTAATATTTATTTTTCTTTCCGGTGTTAAGTGAATTTATAAGTGAATTTATAAGTGAATTTATTTGTGGTGTATGGCTAATTTCACCCGTATAAATTTTGTACTTATCAATGTTTAATTATTTTTGGCAAGTACAACGCTTAAATTTGCCTTTCCTGTGTATTGAGTTCAATTTTTTTTTTTTCCTGCTTTGCTCTCCCTTTAATATAGTTTTTGCTATTTTAGTGTTTTTCTGTTTCCTTCCTGCTCTCTATTCAGTAGTTATTATTTTTAAATAACTGTACTTCCTCTTTTTTCTCTGGGAAAATATTATTATTCACCTTACTTTTCTCTTTGCAATTCTATCTCTGTCTTGCTGAGAGCGTCAAAATTCGGACTTAAGTCGGTGTGCTTTTTTTGCACAACGTGTTGATAATAACAACCAAATTTTGAAAATAAATTTAAAAAAAAAATTTTCATTCAAATTTATTTTATTGTTATTATTTTATTTATTAATTTTATTCTTGCTTACTCAAAAGTTTTTTTATCTTTTATTTTTTAAATTTTTTATTTTATTTTTATTTTATTTATATTTTTATTTAATTTTTTTAATTTTTAATTTTATTTTTATTTTTTATTTTATTTTATTATTATTATTATTTTTTTTATTTACTTCTTTTTCACTTATTTTTATTTTATTTATTCATTTTTTTTTCCTATCTTATTTATCTTATTTTGCTTTTATTTTATTTAATATCTTGTATCTATACTTCGCGCAAAATGAATTGCTGTATTCGGGCTTGCACCAACAAGGACAACTTTATTAGTGATAAGCTTAGAGGTGTCTCTTGTTGGATGTGCGATAACATCGCCCACCTTAATTGTGCTGGGTTGACTGGTCGCGACTATGACCGAATTTACGGTACGGCTAAACCTGCATGTGGAGGCATCAGGTGGTCGTGCCCCACCTGCTTCAATCGCCAGGGGGACTTCTCATTGATGTACCACCGTATGCGAATTAAATACCAAAAACTTAAGAAACTATTCACTGAGCTAGCCTCAGAGTTTGATACTGGGTCAAAAATGTTTTTGGAGTACTCTTTCAACTTGACTCCAACGGCTAATGCAGTACAACTGCCGCCATTATCCCCTCATACTCTTCCGCCCACCACAGCGCCACTTATTTCTTTTTCGTCTCCTCAACCCCCTTCTTCACAATCCCCTCTAACTTGTTCTACTATTTCTTCATCTGTCGCTTTGAACTTTCCACCCACTACTTGTTCGTCTTCCTCGATTCCTTGTCCAACTTCTGTGACTTCGGCTTCAACTTCTCCAACTTGTTCTTCTTCTTCCCAACCTTTACCCAGTCACTCTTCTGTACTTTCTTCCATATCCACCCCATCGTCCCATCCCGCTCAAATTCCGGTAGCTCCGTCAACCACTATCCCATCTACTACTTCTTCATCTATCGCCTTTAACTTTCCCTCCACTACTTGTTCGACTTAGACCATGTCTTACTACTCTGACTTCAGCTTCAACTTCTCCAACTTGTTCCCCTTCTTCCCAACCTTTACCCACTTATTCTTCTGTACTTTCTTCAATATCTAACCAATCATCCCATCCCGCTCCAATTCCAGCAGGTCCTTCTACCAATATCCCCTCTAATACCACTTCATCTGTCGCTTTCAACTTTCCCTCCACTAATTGTTCATCTTGCTCTACTCCCTGTCCTACTACTGTAACTTCTGCTTCATCTTCTACTAAAGCCTCTAACTCCTCCTGTACTTTGTCACCCCCTAAGAGTTTTTCACAGTCCAATACTGCCTCTACTCCAGTGCCATGTATTTTGAAGGTGCTGGATCCTCGTAAACATATTTTTATTTCCAGGTTGGATAAGGAGACAACCTGTGACGACATTGCACGCTATATATCATCAAAAGCATGCAACACTTCGAATATTAATATTCATAAGTTTAATTTTTCTAGCCCTAGAGAAGGCTCTTCTTTCAAGCTTTCAGTTGGTATTGAAGTATTTTCTGTCATTTGTGGCGCTAATTTCTGGCCTGCACATACGGTGGTCCATGAGTTTATTCCTAAGAAAAAAACTAGGCTTTCGCAGGTAATCTTACCAGTCACTGCTTCAGTTTCATCTTCTGCCTCTTCCACTACACTTTCAAAGTATTAGAGTGTAAACTTTCTTCATTTTATCTTAGAAGTTTTTCTATCAGTTCTGTCATTATTGTTTTCGTTGAGACTTTGCTTCGCCGTGATTTTCTAAACTCTGAAAATTCCACCTCTACATTATTGGCTTAATTGAATTAATGCATAACTTACTTTCTAAACTTGTAATCTAAATTTTTGTTTGAATTGTCTATATCATTTTAGGTATTGAATTCTAAATTAAGTCTTAGATTTAGTTTAATATTGCATGTTTATTAGAGGCTGATGATGTTTTTATCTGTAGCCAAATATTTAGCACGTAGACATTAGCTTTGGTATCGCATGTTCACCAAAGAACTTAACAATTAACACCAGCTGAGCCCAGTCTATATGACTGCGTGAATTTTGATGCCACTTGAGCCTGCCCCATGTGAGATCAGTGTGTGGTCATTGCGTACCTACTATGTCTATGTAAAAAAAAAAAAAAAAATACCTCGCTTATGCCATCAGCGTCAGAACTCGGTTCTGCATTTTTAGCATAATTCAAATTGTGCAGCGAGAGGCATTCGCAAACGAGATAGAAAAAATATAAAAACATATAGAGCTTCCACCGTTATACCAAAGATTTATCCATTTATCATCCAGGACCGCGATGGCAACCGAACACTGTCATTGTTGCGTGTGGGCGGTCGTTTATTGGAAGGACCTTTACCCCCCAAAACGCAAAATTTCCGTTGTTGATGATAAAACAGTGCGTTGCTTAGATTGTTTCAGTTTCAACCCAAACTATTGTCCCAAATAATGAGAAATTTACCACCTGATCGATTACACGGCCATAGACCGTTCGAAGTAAGCGGAAGGGATTGGTTTGGCCACGTAAGCGTATCATTAGGTATACGCAGAAAGCAGCCAGTAAAAATTTAAATAGCTGTATTCGATTGTATTGCATCAAAGGCAGTCCACCTGGAGCTTGTGAAAGACTTAACTCCTGACACTTTCATTTTATATAAATTTATTGGGACAACGCGACCAATTTGGTTGGGGCTGCTCGCTTGATGCGGGAACTTAAGACGCAACTGAACAACAACATGGATGACCTAGCAACCTATGCTGCAGCTCACAACTCCGACTTCGTGTTCATCCAAGCGAGAGCGCCCCATTTCGGAGGTTTGTGGGAAGCGGCCGTAAAATCAGCTAAGCATTTGCTTCTAAGGGCTGTCGGCAGCGCCCTATTAGGGGAAGACGAAATAAAAACAGTCTTAATCGACGTCGAAGCCATCCTGAACTCGCGGCCGATCGTAGCGGATACAAGCAATGCAAACGATTGCCTTGCAATCACGACGGTATGGAATGACTGAAATCGAGCTTCCAAATCGTCGGCGAAAGCCTCAGCTCGCTCGTTTAAAGAACTAGCCCAGGAACCGTCAGCCTTCTTGATTGGAAATTTTGGGGTTACCTGTTGTTTATACCTTCTCCCCAGCTTCCTCGAGGAGTGCTTTGTGGAGCCGTTGGGAGAGACACTTGACAAAAAGCTGTCGTTTTCTTCCTCTTTATGGAGCGTCAGTAGCTTTGTGACTCTATTTGACACTCTACGAAAAACCCTGTCCACAGTAGGCTCCCGGGTGCTACAAAACTCTCTCCTAAATCTCCTCTTAATAAGCAGGAGTGACTCAATAGCTGGAAGAAGTCCAGAACGCACTCTTGAGCCATATGGTGGAATTAAGCGGGCGGCATGAGAGCAACTGAGTGCAGTTTATTTAGGAAGATCGAGTGCGCGTCTTCAATGTCTTAGGCATCAGGATTTCCAAGTTTAAATTTAGAGATTCATCCAGATCTCGGCGAAATGAAGCTAAGTCAGTTCCAGGTGGCAGCAATCGTCCTTTTATTGTTTTGATCTTCAGAGCGGAATCAAAATCAACCACAAGGGGAAGATGATCAGAGGATAGTTGATACTCAGTCCTGATAGACAACTCGTTCGAACGCAGCCTATTATAAATGAAGAAATCAATAGCACTGGGTGAGTGTCTTGCGGCGTACGGGAAATGGGTCGCTTGACCAGTTGCCAGGATTTGAGCACAACTTCCTGTAAGCAGCTACCCCTTTTATCCGATCTAAAGTTACCCCAGAATCTACTTTTGGGTTTAAAGTCTCCACCTATGAGAAACATTCTTCATAGATTGCTTAAAAGATCTTCGATGTCTACAGTTAACCAATTAAGATGCGGATGGGATATAATGCAGAAACTATTAACACACCCTTACTGGTTGAAATATGGATGGTGCCCATCGGTAATTTCGCTGTTCTCACTAGCTCTTGCAAAGAATAGTAGATTTTTTGCTTAGTAAGAACAGCCGCTCCTCCTCTAGGTCTGTTGCTGTGATGGCCTGCCTTGTGAATGTTGTAGCCAGGTATAAAGATCTGCACTCCCGTTTGTAGCCATGTCTCAGTGATGAGCAACACATCAATGTTATGGCCCGTAAGGAACTGTTTAAGCTCCTCAACATGACCAGAAATTCCATGAGCATTCCACAATCCAAGGCTGAGTGGACGTAATTACGGGCATAATTTACGGGCATTCACGAAATTTAGACATAATTGTTTGAGGAACTGGTTGCTCTCCTCCATTAAACATTAATGTAATTATGTCCACTTTATCTATGAGAGCTATTGTTGCAGCCTCTAACCTGCTAATGCTAATGCTCAGAATTTAGAACGTCCGGACGCAGCCAATTCTCGACGAATAAAACAATGTCAGAATATAAAGAAAACTAATTGAAAAAAGTTTATTAATTTTAGAATTTAGGCTTCTGACATTGTGAAAATGAATAATCAGATTATGTACAGAGGAAGTGATAGTTGGAACAACAGCATGCCAAGAGCACAGACTCAGTTTTTTGGAAGATTATCATAGGCGCCAGTGTTTGATGTTGTGTTCGTTGGAGGAACAATATGAGGCAGTCTTTCACTGATACCCATGTCAGAACGTTTTTTGGCGTTAAATTCATGCACACATAACCAGCAGGCCAAAAAGTAGATCCTATCAATTGGTTACAAAAACCAGCGGGAAGAGAAATCATGAATGATGAAATAGATCTTTTAAATTTGAATTTGTCAATATTTATGCTAGTGGCCGACGGCAGTTTGGCAGAGATATTATGTTTTACATTAGCTTCCGTAGTGTCCTCGGCCAGCTTAGATACAAAAATTTACTTTAAGTGCGGTACAGCGGCAAGCATTTTAGAGACTCGAAGTCTAGACGCAATGTCATCCGGCTTGCGCTACACGACAGATGCATAAGAAATTAAGATACCGTCTGCTGGACTAGGCACCGGTAGTTCGAACTGCGCCATGGGAGTATTAAAATTAGGTGTGGGTATGGGTATGTTAGAAGTAGAAGGGTTTGGTGAATTCAAAGTTTCCAACGAAGTGAGTGACTTGGGCGAGTTACGCCGTTTTGGATTGGGCAACAAATCGATCGATTTTAGATCCTTGAAAGACTTGTCATAAGTTTGGAACTTTTTATTCAAGCTTATAAAGTCTTTCGACAGATCATTGTAGGTTGATCGTAAAAGCCTAATAGATTTACGCAAAACAATCCTACCAAACCGACAGTTCGGACAGAAAAGCCGTAGGCCGATATTTATTTTTTTTTTTTTTGCATCGACTTAGTAGGTACGCTATGACCACACACTGATCTCACATGGGGCAGGCCCAGGTGACATCAAAATTCACCCAGTCACATAGACTGGGCTCAGCTGGTCTTAATTGCTAATATCTTTGGTGATCATGCGATACCAAAGCTAATATCTACGTACTGAATATTTGGCTACAGACAAAATCATCATCAGCCATTAACATAATCAGCATGCAAGATTAAACTAAAGCTAATATTAAATTAAGAATTCAATACCTACAATAACATATCTATTTAAACAAGGACGAAAAATTTAGATTACAAGTATAGAAATAAGTTATGCATTAATTCAACGATGCCAACAATTTAGTTTTTATAACATAAGAGGTGGGAGGAGCAGCACACGCAAAGTGGGTATTAAAAGATTTGCATAAGACATAGAATGGATCATGTTGCAAATAAGAAGCCCTACCAAAGGGAAGAGTAATAGGAGAATAGTTTCTAGTTGGACGTGGTGGTACACTAAAGTTAATCATTCTAAGTATGAAAGGTGAGTTAATACTACCATAAATGAGGTTATACATAAAAGTTACACCAATGACCGTTCTACGACTAGACAAGGTAGGGAGGTTGATCAATTTGAGACGACACCAATAAGATGGTAGGCAAGCATTAGGATCCCAGTGCAAGTCTTTGAGAGTAAAAAGTAGAAATTGCTTTTGCACCGACTCAATACGATCAATGTACATCTGATATTGAGGATCCCAGACACAAGACGCATACTCCAGAAGAGGTCTTAATAGTGAAGTGTATAGTACTTTGGTAGTATACGGATCATCAAATTCCTTAGACCAGCGTTTAATATAGCCAAGGATACCTCTAGCTTTAGAGACCGAAGTGGAAATGTGGGTACCGAAATGCAACTTCGAGTCCATCAAAATACCAAGGTCGTTAAACTGGGAAATACGATCTAAACTATTTGAGTCAATGTAATAAGAATTTGAAATAAGGGCTCCGCGAGAAAAGGACATAACTTTGCATTTATTGGTATTGAGGATTAAATAGTTTTTGGAACACCAACGAGATAAAGAGTCTATGTCACTCTGAAGGAAAATCGCGTGAGAAGGGTTATTAAGGCGGAAACATAGTTTTACATCATCTGCGTACATTAAAATCTGAGAGTGTTTGATAACGGTAGGTAGATCATTAATAAATATGTTGAAAAGCAAAGGCCCCAAATGACTGCCTTGGGGAACACCTGATGTTACCTTGAAAGACTTAGATATTGAAGACTTAAACAGTACCGTTTGAGAGCGATGATCAAGGTAAGATGCCAGCCATCGGATCAATGGAGAAGGGAAACCAAAAGCTTTGAGTTTGGTTATGAGCAACTCATGCGATACAGTATCGAAAGCTTTACTGAAGTCGGTGTAGATAACATCAGTTTGGCTACCTACCGAAAAGTTGTGATTGACAATAGAAGTAAATTCCAACAGATTGGTTACCGTTGAACGGTTCTTTACAAAAGACATACTCAACAATAGGCGAATATAAAACTGTAGTTGATCAGTGATAATCTGCTCAAACAACTTAGGAATTGCACCCAGCTTGGCAATACCTCTGTAGTTCGATATATCTGACTTACTACCCTTTTTGATTAAGGGAAATATATAGGATTCTTTCCAACCACTTGGCATAGACGAAGTAATAAGGGATAAATTAAATAAGGTATAAAGGGGAATATATAAGTTGTCAGCACAGCTTTTTAAGATACAACTAGGAATATTATCCGGACCAGAAGAAAAAGAAGGTTTAACCAATTTTAGATATCGTAAAATAATACTGCCGTCAATAAACGGCATATTGAAGTCATTAAATTCATCAATTTTGTAAGGGTAAGGAGAACTATTTACACAGGCACTATTAGAGTAGATGCCCTGGAAAAATTTAGCAAAAAGGTTCGCAATCCCATCATCAGAGCTACTTGCAACTCCATCAAACTCCATACTAGTTGGAAATAACTCTGATTTATTTTTGATTTTGATGAATTTAAAAAAAAAATTGCTCAATAATATCGGCGATTCTGCCATTCACTTCAGCGCAGGTTACGTGGGCGATGTTATCACATAGACAACACCCAACCATACGGCACTTTGCAGTGATTGGCTTGGAAGAGCACTTGGCTACGCAGCAGTTCATTACATATTTAGTAAGAGTTAGAACGCAAAAGAGTGAAAATCAAAGAGTAAAAATAAAAGAGCACAAAAAGATGTTTAGAAATCTGCTAAAAACTCACACAACAATTGAGAAGTGCGAAAAAATAATGTACTATATTTAAAACAATTAAAGCTGTGTATGCGAAAATGCAAAATCAACTTACACAGATTTAAAAAAGAGTAACAACGTCAAACACTCACATGCTAGCACATAACAGTTGAGTATTTCGAAAACACGCCAAATATTTCAGAGAATTATTACTGTTATAGACAAAAAATGCAAAAAGAATTTACACTGAATCAATAAATAATAATTTAAAAAATTTATTACGCAAAAACTTTTGTTTGCAAAGTCCAAAGGAACAAATGCAGAACTAAAAAATATATTTATACACTGCTATAGGAATAACTATGTAAGATCCAAATTTGAGGTAAGTCACAGAGCATAAAATTAACATGCAACCAACATGATAATTATAATAATTTCAACATTCAAATGATCTCTTCAAGTTCGATGAAATTAGCTTGCTCATGACAGAGCTTATTGATAAACTTGGTGCATGCACTTGTTAAATAGAAGAATTTATCCCAATTTCCCAACTAGCTATAAAGTATGTGTATATTTTGGCATGAAACTGCCATGCCGTTCGTAACAAAAGATCAGAACTGCAAAAGTTCTTGCATATAAACCAAATTTATGTTTGCTTAATTTCTGAAACTTGGCTAATGAATACCGACAAATTATCCATTCCAAATTATATTGTTTATAGAAATTATCATTGTTCTAGCAGGGGTGGTGGAGTAGCTATTATTGTAAAAAAACGATATAAGGTATAGCCAAATCCTATGCCTGCAAAATATTGGCTTACAGGTATTTAGGGATGCACAAATCCCGTTCAAAATATATTTTGTCCATTACCCTGAATAGTCTGCGAAGTGCCTTATTAATCCTTGTATATCATTAAACAACAACAACCACAGGAAAGGTGGCAAACTGTTGGGGTAATACTCTCCACGAACTAGCGTCTTACAATAGATATTCAATACTACACCCAAAGGATCCAACTTACAACTCTTTCTGACTAATCCGTCTAACTCCTTGACCGAACCCGTAGTTTACAATGACCTTTCCTCTGACCACCTTCCAGTTATGCCGTACTTAAAATGTAACATACCTTACACAAATTCTACGTATTTATGATACTTTTTTTTTTCTTTTCTTTTTTCCTTTATATTTAATTTTTCTGTTATTATTAGAACAACTTAAATTAAATTGTATATACAAAAATTAACAAAACAACTTAAATAATAAGTGGGGAAATGTTTTAATAATAATATTATAAGGATCTAATAGGGAGATCGACAGGGTGGGATCTTCTCAGCCGTCTCGCCACCCTACCTCCTCCCATTCTGCGTCGTTTTAGAAGGCGCCTAGTTTATTTGGATGATTTTTTAACCTCTCTATATATTTTTTGGCCTGACGATTTATCACATTGCCAATTTTCGGTATTTTTAACTCGTTTTCAAGGTCCGCCGTTCGCATGAACCAAGGAGCACCAGTAAGCATTCGCAATGTCTTGGCCTGCAGTACTCTCACCTTCGTGGTGTTTGACCACGCTGCTATGCCATACACCTGCAAACCGTATCGCCAAGCAGGAGCAATTATGGTTTTGTAAATGTCCACCTTATTTCCCAAGGACAATTTATTCCTGCTAGTTAAAAGCCAATGCAATTTACCAATCCTCTGTCTTAAGGATTTCGTGATACTTGAAATATGCGTCTTGAAAGTTAGCCGCCTATCTAAATACACACCCAGGTATTTGTAACCTGAATGGTGTTCCAGAATCTGTGAAAACTCCCGGACAGAAATCCGGCCGTAAGGCGTACGTCACATTGGCACATTTGTTTTCGTTAATGCAAATGTTCCAAAGTCGTGTCCAGTTTTCAAAAATATGCAGCTATATCTGCAGTGAGTCCGTGGCTTCGTAAATGCACTTGCTTCTGACGAGGATGGCCGTATCGTATGCAAACGTGGAAATGATCAGATCCAGAGGATCCTTCATTGGTATTTCTGACCCAGTGGGCATGTCGTGCGTGAACAGGGTATAGAGTATATGCCCAAAAACGCTACCCTGGGGGACACCTGCGCAAATCGCCTTGATGCTAGATTCCACACCATCCAGTACCACTGAGAAGGTCCTATTCTCAAGGTAGCTGCGCACGATTAACCATAGTTGAGGCGGCAAGAGATTCTTGAGCTTACTGAGCAGCCCGTCATGACAAACTCGGTCGAAAGCCTACTTTATGTCAAGATACGCTACCACCACGTACTCCTTAGCCTCAAATCCTTCGAGAATAAAGGTAACCACCCTATTCAGCTGCTCTGGAGTTCCGTGAGATTTACGAAAGCCAAATTGAAAGGAAGAAACTATTTGCTTTACCTTTTTTAAGTCCAGGATCCGTGTCAGCAAACAGCGTTCAAACAATTTTGCTACAGTGGGTAGCAGGCTAATTGGTGTAAGGGCTCTTACCGGCCTTATGAATCATGTAAATTCTCGCCTTCTTCCACTGTTTCGGCACATATTCCAATCTCAGCACTGAGTTAAAAATGAGGACGAGAAATAGCACAGCTCTTAGCGGCATTGCCTTAAGTGTAAAGTTGTCAAGTCTATCTTCACCTGGAGCCTTTTTAGTGTTCAACCCTTTAATATGTACTGAGACTTCCTCGGCTGTAATGGGAGCAACCGGGAGGCATAATTGGCCGGCGCTTTGAAGTCTCATATGGATCTGGCGAGCGCTGAGTTCTGAGCTGGTATCAAATGGCTGAAATCGAGCTTCCAATTCCTCAGCGAAAGCCTCGGCTCGCTCGCTTAAAGATCTAGCCCAGGATCCGTCAGCCTTCTTGATTGTAAATTTTGGGGTTACCTGTTGTTTATAACTTCTCGCCAACTTCAACAAGGAGTGCTTTGTGGGGTCGTCGGGGGAGACATTTGACAAGAACCTGTCAGTTTCTTCCTGTTTATGCAGCGTCAGCAGCTTTTTGACTCTATTCGACACTACGAAAAACCCTGTCCACAGTAGGCTCCCTGGTGCTACAAAACTCTCTCCTAAGTCTCCTCTTAATAAGCAGCAGTGCTTCAATAGCTGGGGGAAGTCCAGAACGCACTCTTGAGCCATGTGGCGGATTTAAGGGGGCGGCAATGAGAGCAGCTGTGTGCACCTTATTTAGAAAGATCGAGGGCGCGTCTTCAATGTCTTCGGGCATCAGGATTTCCAAGTTTAAATTTAGAGATTCATCCAGATCTCGGCGAAATGCAGCTAAGTCAGTTCCAGGTGGCAGCAATCGTCCTTTTATTGTTTTGAGTGATATTCGGAGTGGAATCAAAATTCTAATTTGGTTTGTAAGAAAAGTGCCGAAGTTTTAATTGTGGACGCGGATGGTAAACTGAAACTGTATTAGGCAGCCGTAGCCAACATATTTTTTGGTGTCTCCTGTAAGAATTTGGAGTTAACCTACCGAAGCTCAAACGGTGAGTGCATTTGAACATTAATTGATAGTGAGTGCAAAATGGAATCCAACGAATATCACAGCGCGAGTAACGACGAGCAGGTAAAAGCAACATATATCAACACATGCATTAGGGGTGAATTTGAGGATACCTACAATGAAAAGGCAGCTGATTTGAGGTACGAACTTCATTTTCAGCAACGCGAACCAAACTGAGGCTCATCAATGCCATACAACGGCTACTATCTACATCGTTCTTCCAATACAAGAAGAATTGAAGCTTCCAACTGTTTTTTTTTCCCCAAAAAGAAGAGTACGTTGTCTATTATAGAAAAATAAATCGACTATTGTACAGATTAATATTTAGGACAAGTGGGTGAATTTCACTTTTACAATCAGTTTGTAAAGTCGTATTTTGACTGGAATTTAACAATACATGCATTTTACTAATAAATAAACAATTAAAGATAACACCAATTAACAATGAGTAAGTAATGTTATGAAGTAATGTATTATGTGAGGTCCACTGGTGTCACCCTTTTTAGCCTAAGTTGCCGAGTTAGTTCTTCTAATGGTAATGTGTTCACACCATCGCTTGAATGATGGGAAAGTTTGGTTTGGTATTTTCTGCTTAAATTGATTATTTCCTCATCTACTGTCGCAATTCTTAGGTCTCGATGAAGGTCCGTGTTGGTGATATACCATTGGGCTTTGGTGATGGTGCGAATAATTTTTGATTGTTGGATTAACTTTATATTTGATTTTTTGGCAACTCCCCATATTTCGCCTCCAAATGTCCAAATTGGTTTAATAATTGTCTTATAGATTAGGGGTTTGTTTTCAAGTGAAATGTTTGTATTTGGTTTATGCAGTCAGTGTAGTTGTCTTACTTTCATTTTGATTTGGTCACGCTTTTTTTTGTATATGGTGTTTCCAGTTTAGTTTTCTGTCAATATATAATCCTAAGTACTTGGCTTCTTTTTGAATAGTTACGTCGTCTCTGTCAATATTTATATGGATTGGTATGAATCTAGTCTTAGTAGTGTATATTACTTGTACTGTTTTGTTTTTGTTTATTTTAATATGCCACTTTCTAAGCCAGTCATGTGTTTTATTAAAGTCTACTTGCAACATGAATGTGGCAGTATTTATGTTTTTATGAGCACTTAGGAGTATTGTGTCATCGGCGAAAGTTGCAATCATCGACGAATTGTGAGTGGGATATGGTATGTCTGCTGTGTATAGGGTATATAATAAAGGTCCTAGCACACATCCCTGTGGTTGAGTATTCGTCTGAGTATTTAACTAAGAAGTATCTACCTGTGACATATGATGTTAATAGATGTGCTATGTTTTGAGGGAATATATCTGTTCCAACTGTTCAACTACCAATTTTCAGTGGGAAATTTGTGGGCTGGCCAGCATTCAAAAAGTTGTCCCTAGCGCGTTTGCACAATGGTACGTACCTGACCGAATTGCATCGCTTCCCCTATGTGAAGGACTAATTGTCAGAGGATGCCTCGCGAGACATTTATCACCTCATTCCAATCGCATCCAATTACCAACTAGAATGAAAAATACTGGAGAATATATACGACAACAAGCGTGTATTGTTTTATCATTACATGTGTGTTTTTGATCATTAATCTCAGATTCTCTGAAATGTTTTATTCATATTTGTCGGTCATGTGTGAACTCATTGCACATTCTTGCAGTTCATCTCTAGCAGCAAACCCAGATTTTTGTTTATGCTGAAGAAACTACTTTACGTGTGGAATAGGAGAAATGGCTATCTTCGATGTAGGATTTACCGACTTTTGACAAGCTCTGTAAATTTCTCGATGTCAAATACCAAATTATCATAACGTGCTCTATCTGTGATTCTCCAGTGACAACAACAAACGGGCGTGCAAGTGCAAAGCAAGATGACCAAATTCACGCGGCAATCGAAAAGGGGTTAAAGCATTTAAAGCCCCACAGCATTTACCCTGGCAACGTTAATCAGTCTGTTCGCATTTGTAATGTTTTTAACGTGATATGCATGCCGGATCGGAGAGCAGCAGTGTTCAAACATTGTTTGTTCTTTAATTAATAAAGACAAAACCACCAGTCGGCAACGTGCGGCAGTCGACGAAATTGTATGAAGTGTGCTGAACGTTGTCATGTTCTCATCAACCTAAATAAACGGCGTAATTTTACGAACACGCCAAGCGATTAGATGTGATTAGTGCATATCATGCCACCTTGTCTACAACAAAAGTGTGAAGTTTTATTGCCCACGACAATAATCACAATCGAGTCAGTTAACGGGCATATATTGCAGTTCTGAGCCTTCTTGGACCAAGGCTTCTAAGCGTCATTCATCACCGAGCTCGCAGAACAACAACTGTGGCTTCCAAAGCAGAAGATTTTTTTTAAATCAACAAATGGCAAATGCGAGGATCACGGAAGCATCCACAGCAATGGAGTTAAGTTTATTAATACACGAAAAGGTAAGGTAAAATATAATGTTAATGCATACATTTTGCCTAGGGGACGAGCATTGTATTTCCGTGTAAATTTTGATATTACAAATGATAAACCCAAAAATGATCGCAGTTACTGCGAAGTTCTTAATGCAAAGATGACGAGGTGCCCACGGTTCACAGTGGGCCAAACGGCCCAGTATTTGTAATAATTTTTTTAAAATTTTTATTTTTAATTAAAAAAATATTTTTTATTTCATTTTTAAATTTCTTTTTTTTAAATTTAAAATAATTTTTGAATATATAGTAGAACAGTCAAGGAACTTAAATCATTGTAATAAAACAAATTTAAATACATTTTTGTTTTATTTAATTTGATTTTTATTAATTAAAACTTAATTAAAAAATGTTTTTATTTATTATTTAATTTTTTTAATTTCTTTTTTTTATTTAATTTAATCTTTTTATTGTTAAACGGAATCTGAGCTATCATTGTATGAACCTTAAGACTGCAGATAATTAAAAACAGATTTTTAGCTTCTGTCTACAGTTCAAGATTGTTTCTCGAAGAACTGGAAGTAGCTTTCGGCAGTGATGAAATCAAAGGATCTGAGGAAAATAGTAGTGCGTGCAACAGGTACTCTATCGTGTGCAGTCGTGAAGTGAAGCAATCGGAAATTTCGGACTTCCTTAATCCTAACCACATTTTCACAAGCATAACACTTCTATTTAGCCAATTTTAAAGCGTGATACCTCGGCTGAATGTCAGCACCTCGGGCTTTGGCACCAGCTCGCTTTAATGTATGCGAGTGTTTTGTTAGACCTCCATTAAGCTAAAGACACAAAGCGTCCTCTGGAGTATATTTGATAGGATGTTTATCTTCAGATTCCACGAATACTATTCAATAGTGAAAGAAATTTGGATGCATTGCGCTTTCCAGCTTTGTACAGATTGGAGCTCGTTGCTACCATCACTTTGTTACTTATCAATTCTAGTACTAAGCTTGATACTTTAGCCAAGAACAATTCTGTAAAATCTTTTTCAGGGGGTCCAATATCTGTAGATTTTTTTTTACTAATAAATCAAGAAGAGTATCTAGCCATTCCTGATTGCTCTCCCCAAACAATTTCATGTTTCTTCCGCACTTATTCCACTTAAAAATAAGCCTTTTTGCGATATTTCTTAATATTTTGATAATCGTAATCCTTTCCTGCTCACTACAGTTTTCTTAATTATTATAGAACCAAACACATAGTTCTACATCGCCAAAAACTTCTATGTGGTGATGCTTTCATTCTACAATATTACACAAAAGGTTCGTCTTTATACTGACATTGCAGCTGAGAAGTCCAACATATTGAAGGCTAGAATATATTAGCAGCTGATTTTTTGTTTTTTGAAACGCCAAAGACTCACACTGACACAAAAAGTAGTAACTAACTTGGAAATTTTTAACATTCTTCCTAGATTGTTTAAAAGATCTTCGAAGTCTACGTTGACCAATTAAGATGCGAAGGTAGATGTAATGCAGAGACTATTAACTCGCCCCTACTGGTTGAAATCTGGATGGTGACCATCTGTAATTTCGCTGTTCTCACTGGCTCTTGTAAAGAATAGCAGATTTCTTGCTTAATAAGCACAGCCGCTCCTCCTCTATGCCTGTTGCTGGGATGGTCAGCCTTGTGAATGTTGTAGCCAGGTATAAAGATCTGGACTACAGTTTGTAGCCATGTCTCAGTGATGAGCAACACATCAATGTTATGGTCGGTTAGGAAATGCTTAAGCTCCTCAACATGCCCAGAAATTCCATGAGCATTCCACAATCCAAGGCTAAGTGAACGGGTCATCATTTATGGGCATTCACGAAATTGAGGCATAATTGTTTGAGCAACTGATTGCTCTCCTTCAGTTCATTAAACATTAATGTAATTGTGTCAACTTTAGCTGTGAGGGCTGTTATTGCTGCCTCTAACCTGCTAATGCTGTCAGGGGTTTGTAGCGATTGCTGTAGATGCACAGCTCTGTTGTTAATATTGCAAGATCTCTTCGGAGGATTAGTTATATGCAAACCAGCACGTAGTGTGTCTACATATGAGGTGTCTCCCTTGACCATTACCGCCGGGACGTAACTCAATCTTCTCATAGAATCTTCCCTGTTGCTGTCACGCGCCGAAATTGATATATTGGGTTTTAGGCTGTTTAATTTCTTTTTGAAAACTCGGCAGTCCTTACTCCAAGCAGCATGTTTGTCACCGCAATTTATGCAGCAAATGTCCTCCACAGCCAAACATTGGGTGGTTATATGGTTTTGCCCACATTTTCCACAAATCAACTGTCGCAGGCAGTAATTTTTGGTGTGCCCAAATCCGAAGCATCTATAGCACTGAATGACAGTCAGGTTCTTTTTTGGAATTTCCACCAGGACACTTTGCCTGCCTATATGTGAATTTTCAGAGCCTCCTTATTGTTAGGCGCTTCGGCAAGGTTGATAAAGAAGAAGTTGTTTGCTACCATCTTTCCAGTGTCTGCTCTATTAACCTTAGTGATTAACTTGCGGGGGATTTATGGTACTAGAATGGAAATTATACAAAATAACTCTAAACGCAGGTTTTAGATTTTTAGCAAGAATGCGTTATTCAATCAATTCAACTGACGTTGGTACACATCTGCACCACTCCTTGCTGATCCCATGACTTTTTTTACCTAGGATTGTTATAGTAGATCTTCTTTTTTTGCCTAGCAAGCAATGACATTGAGATGTTGAAGCGATTTGATATCGAGTTTTCACTCAATTGATATGGTAGGCATTTCTCTCCTTTTGGATATTTCGCATCGCATGAAAACGTCTGGAAGCAGTTGAATCACCAATTATTAAGCTGTCCGACAGTTGGAATATGCCGGAGCAGCATCGCCTTAATTTTATAAAAGCCTTTGATGAGCTTCGGTGGCAGATTTATTCAAATCAAATAAAAGCAGTGCATGTCGAAAATGCAAATTTTAGCGTTTCTTGATCAGCGTCAATATACACTAAATAACTTAATACCACCAAAAACCATCGAAGTAGATAGCTGTTTGCTGGCTGTCTACACTGATACTTCGACTTTTGACCATTAGATATCACTGATCAGAATTAATCCAAGGTCCTACTCTAATTTGGTTTGTAAGAAAAGTGCCGAAGTTTTAATTGTGGACGCGGGTGGTAAACTGAAACTGTATTAGGCAGCCGTAGCCAACATATTTTTTGGTGTCTCCTGTAAGAAGTTGGAGTTAACCTACCGAAGCTCAAACGGTGAGTGCATTTGAACATTAATTGATAGTGAGTGCAAAATGGAATCCAACGAATATCACAGCGCGAGTAACGACGAGCAGGTAAAAGCAACATATATCAACACATGCATTAGGGATGAATTTGAGGATACCTACAATGAAAAGGCAGCTGATTTGAGGTACGAACTTCACTTTCAGCAACGCGAACCACGTGATTGGGGCTCATCAATGCCACATAACGGCTACTATCTACATTACAATCAGTTTGTAAAGTCGTGTTTTGACTGGAATTTAACAATACATGTATTTTAACAATAAATAAACAATTAAAGATAACACCAATTAACAATGAGTAAGTAATGTTATGAAGTAATGTATTATGTGAGGTCCACTGGTGTCACCCTTTTTAGCCTAAGTTGCCGAGTTAGTTCTTCTAATGGTAATGTGTTCACACCATCGCTTGAATGATGGGAAAGTTTGGTTTGGTATTTTCTGCTTAAATTGATTATTTCCTCATCTACTGTCGCAATTCTTAGGTCTCGATGAAGGTCTGTGTTGGTGATATACCATTGGGCTTTGGTGATGGTGCGAATAATTTTTGATTGTTGGATTAACTTTATATTTGATTTTTTGGCAACTCCCCATATTTCGCCTCCAAATGTCCAAATTGGTTTAATAATTGTCTTATAGATTAGGGGTTTGTTTTCAAGTGAAATGTTTGTATTTGGTTTATGCAGTCAGTGTAGTTGTCTTACTTTCATTTTGGTTTGGTCACGCTTTTTTTGTATATGGTGTTTCCAGTTTAGTTTACTGTCAATATATAATCCTAAGTACTTGGCTTCTTTTTGAATAGTTACGTCGTCTCTGTCAATATTTATATGGATTGGTGTGAATCTAGTCTTAGTAGTGTATATTACTTGTACTGTTTTGTTTTTGTTTATTTTAATATGCCACTTTCTAAGCCAGTCATGTGTTTTATTAAAGTCTACTTGCAACATGAATGTGGCAGTATTTATGTTTTTATGAGCACTTAGGAGTATTGTGTCATCGGCGAAAGTTGCAATCATCGATGAATTGTGAGTGGGATATGGTATGTCTGCTGTGTATAGGGTATATAATAAAGGTCCTAGCACACATCCCTGTGGTTGAGTATTCGTCTGAGTATTTAACTAAGAAGTATCTACCTGTGATATATGATGTTAATAGATGTGCTATGTTTTGAGGGAATATATCTGTTCCAACTGTTCAACTACCAATTTTCAGTGGGAAATTTGTGGGCTGGCCAGCATTCAAAAAGTTGTCCCTGTGCACAATTGTACGTACCTGACCGAATTGCATCGCTTCCCCTATGTGAAGGACTAATTGTCAGAGGATGCCTCGCGAGACATTTATCACCTCATTCCAATCGCATCCAATTACCAACTAGAATGAAAAATACTGGAGAATATATACGACAACAAGCGTGTATTGTTTTATCATTACATGTGTGTTTTTGATCATTAATCTCAAATTCTCTGAAATGTTTTATTCATATTTGTCGGTCATGTGTGAACTCATTGCACATTCTTGCAGTTCATCTCTAGCAGCAAACCCAGATTTTTGTTTATGCTGAAGAAACTACTTTACGTGTGGAATAGGAGAAATGGCTATCTTCGATGCAGGATTTACCGACTTTTGACAAGCTCTGTAAATTTCTCGATGTCAAATACCAAATTATCATAACGTGCTCTATCTGTGATTCTCCAGTGACAACAACAAACGGGCGTGCAAGTGCAAAGCAAGATGACCAATCTCACGCGGCAATCGAAAAGGGGTTAAAGCATTTAAAGCCCCACAGCATTTACCCCGGCAACGTTAATCAGTCTGTTCGCATTTGTAATGTTTTTAACGTGATATGCATGCCGGATCGTTTGTTCTTTAATTAATGAAGACAAAACCACCAGTCGGCAACGTGCGGCAGTCGACGAAATTGTATGAAGTGTGCTGAACGTTGTCATGTTCTCATCAACCTAAATAAACGGCGTAATTTTACGAACACGCCAAGCGATTAGATGTGATTAGTGCATATCATGCCACCTTGTCTACAACAAAAGTGTGAAGTTTTATTGCCCACGACAATAATCACAATCGAGTCAGTTAACGGGCATATATTGCAGTTCTGAGCCTTCTTGGACCAAGGCTTCTAAGCGTCATTCATCACCGAGCTCGCAGAACAACAACTGTGGCTTCCAAAGCAGAAGATTTTTTTTAAATCAACAGCTTGGCAAATGCGAGGATCACGGAAGCATCCACAGCAATGGAGTTAAGTTTATTAATACACGAAAAGGTAAGGTAAAATATAATGTTAATGCATACATTTTGCCTAGGGGACGAGCATTGTATTTCCGTGTAAATTTTGATATTACAAATGATAAACCCAAAAATGATCGCAGTTACTGCGAAGTTCTTAATGCAAAGATGACGAGGTGCCCACGGTTCACAGTGGGCCAAACGGCCCAGTATTTGTAATAATTTTTTTTAAATTTTTATTTTTAATTAAAAAAATATTTTTTATTTCATTTTTAAATTTCTTTTTTTTAAATTTAAAATAATTTTTGAATATATAGTAGAACAGTCAAGGAACTTAAATCATTGTAATAAAACAAATTTAAATACATTTTTGTTTTATTTAATTTGATTTTTATTAATTAAAACTTAATTAAAAAATGTTTTTATTTATTATTTAATTTTTTTAATTTCTTTTTTTTATTTAATTTAATCTTTTTATTGTTAAACGGAATCTGAGCTATCATTGTATGAACCTTAAGACTGCAGATAATTAAAAACAGATTTTTAGCTTCTGTCTACAGTTCAAGATTGTTTCTCGAAGAACTGGAAGTAGCTTTCGGCAGTGATGAAATCAAAGGATCTGAGGAAAATAGTAGTGCGTGCAACAGGTACTCTATCGTGTGCAGTCGTGAAGTGAAGCAATCGGAAATTTCGGACTTCCTTAATCCTAACCACATTTTCACAAGCATAACACTTCTATTTAGCCAATTTTAAAGCGTGATACCTCGGCTGAATGTCAGCACCTCGGGCTTTGGCACCAGCTCGCTTTAATGTATGCGAGTGTTTTGTTAGACCTCCATTAAGCTAAAGACACAAAGCGTCCTCTGGAGTATATTTGATAGGATGTTTATCTTCAGATTCCACGAATACTATTCAATAGTGAAAGAAATTTGGATGCATTGCGCTTTCCAGCTTTGTACAGATTGGAGCTCGTTGCTACCATCACTTTGTTACTTATCAATTCTAGTACTAAGCTTGATACTTTAGCCAAGAACAATTCTGTAAAATCTTTTTCAGGGGGTCCAATATCTGTAGATTTTTTTTTACTAATAAATCAAGAAGAGTATCTAGCCATTCCTGATTGCTCTCCCCAAACAATTTCATGTTTCTTCCGCACTTATTCCACTTAAAAATAAGCCTTTTTGCGATATTTCTTAATATTTTGATAATCGTAATCCTTTCCTGCTCACTACAGTTTTCTTAATTATTATAGAACCAAACACATAGTTCTACATCGCCAAAAACTTCTATGTGGTGATGCTTTCATTCTACAATATTACACAAAAGGTTCGTCTTTATACTGACATTGCAGCTGAGAAGTCCAACATATTGAAGGCTAGAATATATTAGCAGCTGATTTTTTGTTTTTTGAAACGCCAAAGACTCACACTGACACAAAAAGTAGTAACTAACTTGGAAATTTTTAACATTCTTCCTAGATTGTTTAAAAGATCTTCGAAGTCTACGTTGACCAATTAAGATGCGAAGGTAGATGTAATGCAGAGACTATTAACTCGCCCCTACTGGTTGAAATCTGGATGGTGACCATCTGTAATTTCGCTGTTCTCACTGGCTCTTGTAAAGAATAGCAGATTTCTTGCTTAATAAGCACAGCCGCTCCTCCTCTATGCCTGTTGCTGGGATGGTCAGCCTTGTGAATGTTGTAGCCAGGTATAAAGATCTGGACTACAGTTTGTAGCCATGTCTCAGTGATGAGCAACACATCAATGTTATGGTCGGTTAGGAAATGCTTAAGCTCCTCAACATGCCCAGAAATTCCATGAGCATTCCACAATCCAAGGCTAAGTGAACGGGTCATCATTTATGGGCATTCACGAAATTGAGGCATAATTGTTTGAGCAACTGATTGCTCTCCTTCAGTTCATTAAACATTAATGTAATTGTGTCAACTTTAGCTGTGAGGGCTGTTATTGCTGCCTCTAACCTGCTAATGCTGTCAGGGGTTTGTAGCGATTGCTGTAGATGCACAGCTCTGTTGTTAATATTGCAAGATCTCTTCGGAGGATTAGTTATATGCAAACCAGCACGTAGTGTGTCTACATATGAGGTGTCTCCCTTGACCATTACCGCCGGGACGTAACTCAATCTTCTCATAGAATCTTCCCTGTTGCTGTCACGCGCCGAAATTGATATATTGGGTTTTAGGCTGTTTAATTTCTTTTTGAAAACTCGGCAGTCCTTACTCCAAGCAGCATGTTTGTCACCGCAATTTATGCAGCAAATGTCCTCCACAGCCAAACATTGGGTGGTTATATGGTTTTGCCCACATTTTCCACAAATCAACTGTCGCAGGCAGTAATTTTTGGTGTGCCCAAATCCGAAGCATCTATAGCACTGAATGACAGTCAGGTTCTTTTTTGGAATTTCCACCAGGACACTTTGCCTGCCTATATGTGAATTTTCAGAGCCTCCTTATTGTTAGGCGCTTTGGCAAGGTTGATAAAGAAGAAGTTGTTTGCTACCATCCAAACAGTGTCTTTTCAGTGTCTGCTCTATTAACCTTAGTGATTAACTTGCGGGGGATTTATGGTACTAGAATGGAAATTATACAAAATAACCCTAAACGCAGGTTTTAGATTTTTAGCAAGAATGCGTTATTCAATCAATTCAACTGACGTTGGTACACATCTGCACCACTCCTTGCTGATCCCATGACTTTTTTACCTGGGATTGTTATAGTAGATCTTCTTTTTTTGCCTAGCAAGCAATGACATTGAGATGTTGAAGCGATTTGATATCGAGTTTTCACTCAATTGATATGGTAGGCATTTCTCTCCTTTTGGATATTTCGCATCGCATGAAAACGTCTGGAAGCAGTTGAATCACCAATTATTAAGCTGTCCGACAGTTGGAATATGCCGGAGCAGTATCGCCTTAATTTTATAAAAGCCTTTGATGAGCTTCGGTGGCAGATTTATTCAAATCAAATAAAAGCAGTGCATGTCGAAAATGCAAATTTTAGCGTTTCTTGATCAGCGTCAATATACACTAAATAACTTAATACCACTAAAAACCATCGAAGTAGATAGCTGTTTGCTGGCTGTCTACACTGATACTTCGACTTTTGACCATTAGATATCACTGATCAGAATTAATCCAAGGTCCTACTCTAATTTGGTTTGTAAGAAAAGTGCCGAAGTTTTAATTGTGGACGCGGGTGGTAAACTGAAACTGTATTAGGCAGCCGTAGCCAACATATTTTTTGGTGTCTCCTGTAAGAATTTGGAGTTAACCTACCGAAGCTCAAACGGTGAGTGCATTTGAACATTAATTGATAGTGAGTGCAAAATGGAATCCAACGAATATCACAGCGCGAGTAACGACGAGCAGGTAAAAGCAACATATATCAACACATGCATTAGGGATGAATTTGAGGATACCTACAATGAAAAGGCAGCTGATTTGAGGTACGAACTTCACTTTCAGCAACGCGAACCACGTGATTGGGGCTCATCAATGCCACACAACGGCTACTATCTACATCGTTCTTCCAATACAAGAAGAATTGAAGCTTCCAACTGTTTTTTTTTCCCCAAAAGAAGAGTACGTTGCCTATTATAGAAAAATAAATCGACTATTGTACAGATTAATATTTAGGACAAGTGGGTGAATTTCAATTTTACAATCAGTTTGTAAAGTCGTGTTTTGACTGGAATTTAACAATACATGTATTTTAACAATAAATAAACAATTAAAGATAACACCAATTAACAATGAGTAAGTAATGTTATGAAGTAATGTATTATGTGAGGTCCACTGGTGTCACCCTTTTTAGCCTAAGTTGCCGAGTTAGTTCTTCTAATGGTAATGTGTTCACACCATCGCTTGAATGATGGGAAAGTTTGGTTTGGTATTTTCTGCTTAAATTGATTATTTCCTCATCTACTGTCGCAATTCTTAGGTCTCGATGAAGGTCCGTGTTGGTGATATACCATTGGGCTTTGGTGATGGTGCGAATAATTTTTGATTGTTGGATTAACTTTATATTTGATTTTTTGGCAACTCCCCATATTTCGCCTCCAAATGTCCAAATTGGTTTAATAATTGTCTTATAGATTAGGGGTTTGTTTTCAAGTGAAATGTTTGTATTTGGTTTATGCAGTCAGTGTAGTTGTCTTACTTTCATTTTGATTTGTTCACGCTTTTTTTGTATATGGTGTTTCCAGTTTAGTTTACTGTCAATATATAATCCTAAGTACTTGGCTTCTTTTTGAATGGTTACGTCGTCTCTGTCAATATTTATATGGATTGGTGTGAATCTAGTCTTAGTAGTGTATATTAATTGTACTGTTTTGTTTTTGTTTATTTTAATATGCCACTTTCTAAGCCAGTCATGTGTTTTATTAAAGTCTACTTGCAACATGAATGTGGCAGTATTTATGTTTTTATGAGCACTTAGGAGTATTGTGTCATCGGCGAAAGTTGCAATCATCGACGAATTGTGAGTGGGATATGGTATGTCTGCTGTGTATAGGGTATATAATAAAGGTCCTAGCACACATCCCTGTGGTTGAGTATTCGTCTGAGTATTTAACTAAGAAGTATCTACCTGTGATATATGATGTTAATAGATGTGCTATGTATTGAGGGAATATATCTGTTCCAACTGTTCAACTACCAATTTTCAGTGGGAAATTTGTGGGCTGGCCAGCATTCAAAAAGTTGTCCCTGTGCACAATTGTACGTACCTGACCGAATTGCATCGCTTCCCCTATGTGAAGGACTAATTGTCAGAGGATGCCTCGCGAGACATTTATCACCTCATTCCAATCGCATCCAATTACCAACTAGAATGAAAAATACTGGAGAATATATACGACAACAAGCGTGTATTGTTTTATCATTACATGTGTGTTTTTGATCATTAATCTCAGATTCTCTGAAATGTTTTATTCATATTTGTCGGTCATGTGTGAACTCATTGCACATTCTTGCAGTTCATCTCTAGCAGCAAACCCAGATTTTTGTTTATGCTGAAGAAACTACTTTACGTGTGGAATAGGAGAAATGGCTATCTTCGATGCAGGATTTACCGACTTTTGACAAGCTCTGTAAATTTCTCGATGTCAAATACCAAATTATCATAACGTGCTCTATCTGTGATTCTCCAGTGACAACAACAAACGGGCGTGCAAGTGCAAAGCAAGATGACCAAATTCACGCGGCAATCGAAAAGGGGTTAAAGCATTTAAAGCCCCACAGCATTTACCCCGGCAACGTTAATCAGTCTGTTCGCATTTGTAATGTTTTTAACGTGATATGCATGCCGGATCGTTTGTTCTTTAATTAATGAAGACAAAACCACCAGTCGGCAACGTGCGGCAGTCGACGAAATTGTATGAAGTGTGCTGAACGTTGTCATGTTCTCATCAACCTAAATAAACGGCGTAATTTTACGAACACGCCAAGCGATTAGATGTGATTAGTGCATATCATGCCACCTTGTCTACAACAAAAGTGTGAAGTTTTATTGCCCACGACAATAATCACAATCGAGTCAGTTAACGGGCATATATTGCAGTTCTGAGCCTTCTTGGACCAAGGCTTCTAAGCGTCATTCATCACCGAGCTCGCAGAACAACAACTGTGGCTTCCAAAGCAGAAGATTTTTTTTAAATCAACAGCTTGGCAAATGCGAGGATCACGGAAGCATCCACAGCAATGGAGTTAAGTTTATTAATACACGAAAAGGTAAGGTAAAATATAATGTTAATGCATACATTTTGCCTAGGGGACGAGCATTGTATTTCCGTGTAAATTTTGATATTACAAATGATAAACCCAAAAATGATCGCAGTTACTGCGAAGTTCTTAATGCAAAGATGACGAGGTGCCCACGGTTCACAGTGGGCCAAACGGCCCAGTATTTGTAATAATTTTTTTTAAATTTTTATTTTTAATTAAAAAAATATTTTTTATTTCATTTTTAAATTTCTTTTTTTTAAATTTAAAATAATTTTTGAATATATAGTAGAACAGTCAAGGAACTTAAATCATTGTAATAAAACAAATTTAAATACATTTTTGTTTTATTTAATTTGATTTTTATTAATTAAAACTTAATTAAAAAATGTTTTTATTTATTATTTAATTTTTTTAATTTCTTTTTTTTATTTAATTTAATCTTTTTATTGTTAAACGGAATCTGAGCTATCATTGTATGAACCTTAAGACTGCAGATAATTAAAAACAGATTTTTAGCTTCTGTCTACAGTTCAAGATTGTTTCTCGAAGAACTGGAAGTAGCTTTCGGCAGTGATGAAATCAAAGGATCTGAGGAAAATAGTAGTGCGTGCAACAGGTACTCTATCGTGTGCAGTCGTGAAGTGAAGCAATCGGAAATTTCGGACTTCCTTAATCCTAACCACATTTTCACAAGCATAACACTTCTATTTAGCCAATTTTAAAGCGTGATACCTCGGCTGAATGTCAGCACCTCGGGCTTTGGCACCAGCTCGCTTTAATGTATGCGAGTGTTTTGTTAGACCTCCATTAAGCTAAAGACACAAAGCGTCCTCTGGAGTATATTTGATAGGATGTTTATCTTCAGATTCCACGAATACTATTCAATAGTGAAAGAAATTTGGATGCATTGCGCTTTCCAGCTTTGTACAGATTGGAGCTCGTTGCTACCATCACTTTGTTACTTATCAATTCTAGTACTAAGCTTGATACTTTAGCCAAGAACAATTCTGTAAAATCTTTTTCAGGGGGTCCAATATCTGTAGATTTTTTTTTACTAATAAATCAAGAAGAGTATCTAGCCATTCCTGATTGCTCTCCCCAAACAATTTCATGTTTCTTCCGCACTTATTCCACTTAAAAATAAGCCTTTTTGCGATATTTCTTAATATTTTGATAATCGTAATCCTTTCCTGCTCACTACAGTTTTCTTAATTATTATAGAACCAAACACATAGTTCTACATCGCCAAAAACTTCTATGTGGTGATGCTTTCATTCTACAATATTACACAAAAGGTTCGTCTTTATACTGACATTGCAGCTGAGAAGTCAAACATATTGAAGGCTAGAATATATTAGCAGCTGATTTTTTGTTTTTTGAAACGCCAAAGACTCACACTGACACAAAAAGTAGTAACTAACTTGGAAATTTTTAGAACATTTTTAGTTTTACTCCACGAAAGACCATGGTATACTACTCAGAACAGGTTGTTAATATAAGTAGTTTCTTCTACGTTTTATCAGTAACACATTCGGGCCACAAACGTTAATTTTTTATATAATATAATACATACCTTCAGATAAATATAAACCCACATTTTAAAGAAATGTAATAATATAAAAACTTTTTGGCTTAGAAATAAAAAGTAAGAGAAAAAAGCCGGAAATATTTGCCAACACAATTATTGAAACGTATGCTATGTTTGAAAGCGCAGAGCTGTTCAGAAATATTTTTATTTCCTTCCTTCCTTCTCCACCAGGGAGCATAGGGACTCCCGTAAATCTCTTTAATTTTTTCATAATCGGGACGACTGTGATGGTTTCGTTAATCAAAACTGCCAGTCTATGTACAATGATAGATTGGAGGATTTTTGGGGCACAGCAGGTGATTGGCCTCTTGCTGCCGTATACAGCCATGTGTGGTTTGGTAGACAAGGTCTCTCCTTTGTTATGTTTTTTTTTAATGGTCACCTTGACTCTACAACATGATCAAATATTTTTCGTTAGGCCATTGGCGGTAGGAGGCGTCCGCCAACATTTTGTGTTTTATATAATAATTAATTATTAATTACTAGTAATTAATGAAATCGTTAAGTAATAATTAGAAAGGCGAAAACGTTGTTGGACATTTGTATATCTTCTGTGATGCGCCTGACCGATTGTAGTATCTGCGTGTACCGACAGGAGATGGGCAATATAACGTTGAGTTGCTTTCTTGTCAAATGTAGAGTCACGCCTGTTAAACCACACCTGAATATAACTCGTGCTGTCAAAATGTATAAATATTTTAAAATATTAGTCTCGTCTGCATCGTCGGCCAAAATGGTTAGAGAGCCGAGTTGATATACGTGAGGGTGATCTCGTTATTATCAGAGGTAAGCGGTTCCCAACCACTGGTGCGTACTCTTTTTTCAAACGTTGCAAGTAACTTTCTCGGAAGAGTTGTGTTTCATACCAGCGTTCTCTTAAGTCTAGTTCGTCGCAGGATATCCGTCGGTAGTTCCCAAAAGTAAATAATTTGGGGTCAGAGCCATGCCATCCGTTGATTCAAGGCTTAAAAATATCCGCGGGCTTGAATTTATGATGTTCTCTGCTTCGATCAGTGCTTTTCTTAGGCTTTCATCGTTGAAAGAATACTTTGGGCATATTGCCTTTAAGACTGCCTTTGTAGATCGAACCAATCTTTCCCATACGCCTCCCATTTGTGGTGCACCTGGAGGATTGAAGCGCCATTTGGTGTAGTCGTACTTGACTGTGATTTTGTCAAAGTCGATTTTGACGATCTCCTCTCGAACAGCTCTCTATGCCTGATTTTACTTCCGCTGGAGTGTAACGTCCATAAAGTTACTCACGCACATGGTTCAGGAACTGGTGTCGAGACTGTAGGCGGTTTTAAAGTGTACGGTCCGTGATGCCAAGCACGTAAAAAGGACTTCCCATCTTTTCTCTTTACGTCGCCCTACGTTGACCAATATAGGTCCGAAATAGTCAAAGCCCGTGTATGTCAACGGTTTAGAGTAGCTCGCCAGTCTAGCTGAAGGTATAGGTGCCTTCTGCGGCAGTTCAGATACGGCCTTGTTTATTTTGGATTTTTGGCACGATTGACGTGATCTGTACAAAACTCGTAGAAGTGGAATGTAATATGTCACTGTTATATTGTTGATGAGTGTTTCATGAGCTCTGTGGTGGTGATTCTCATGATACTCTCTCACTATAAAGAAAGTTATGTGACTTTCTTTCGGCGAGACAATTGCATCTTTTTTGTCGTATATGGCGATGGCTCCACAGTGTGCTCGCAATAATCCGTGGACATTAATACAAACGTTTAGTCAAGCTAATGTACTTTCTTTTCCAAGTTGTAATCCTGCGTGTGGCTTGTTGAGCTCTGACAGAAATGTGTCGGTCTGTAGTTGCATGAAAAGCAACATCTCAGCCTTTTTATTATTCCGGAATAATTTTACTTGGTTTCACTTCGTTGTCTCGTTTGGCTTTAAATGGTTTAATAAACAAGATGAAGCTTGCAACTGCTCTGTATAGGCGACAATATATGGAGAAAGGCTAAACATTGATGAAAGAAAATCGTCGTGATGAAAGAAAACCCGCATCTCGGTTGTATCCGTCTGATTTATGAATAACTTCAATTTTACTTTATTCCCAGAAAACAATTAATATGTTTTTAGAACTAACAATAAATGTGATTTATACAGTGTTTATCTTTCTTCTGAATTATATGTATCCATACATAACAATTTCAAAAGATCTTACATTTAAATTTAGGAAGAAGAATTGGGATGAGGAAAAAACCTTAGAGTAATGATGAACTTAGACTAACTAGACCAGATGAGAATACACCGAATCTTAATTGCATTAACCAGAGGTTAAGGCTTAAAGAATCGATCGGACACATGTAAATGAGTAATATTAAATTTTGTATAATAAAGTTTCTTTATGCAAGAGCTATGTTGTCTTGAATATGCTTAGCATTTGCTAATTAATACACATTAAGATCATCTAAAGAATTTTATTTGGGGCCGTTTGTAGCTTGTTTTTGTAACACTTGGCACAGTCACCTCAGATTAAGGACCGATACAGCATTATTGGAAGAACAATTTTAGCTTCGTGTCTAAGTGTAAACCAAGGTATTTTACCTCATTTTCCCATGGAGCGCTATTTGAATCAACTAGAAGATTAGAGCTTGGAAGAAAACAATCCGTACGTTTGTTTGTAAAATATATTAACTTCGTCTTAGAGGAATTTAGTTAATTTTTTTAACTTCTGAAATGAATGGATAAATTATTATTCAGTTTGGAGCAAGTGAATTGTTAAGTCGATTGGCCTTCTGTTCTCGCACTCCGAATTTAACTAAACAAAAAGAAAAACAAAATGCAAAATAATCAACAACAAGCACATAAAAAGATTCAAGGCTATTCTGAACTCATGAATGCCTGTTAAAAGCAGTCCCCCGACCGCGCAGCCCGCAAAATCACCTTCAGCCACTGTCAAAAAACAGCATGAGCATACCCTACGCTCAAACAGCTCTCACCACAAACAACAACAACGAATACGTTATCACATCCTCAAACTATTCAAACCACTGCAAAAACAACAGTGACTCTAACATAGTTTCACCTCCCGCTAATTTCGAGAGAATTTAATTTATGCTCTCCGGTGATACATCAAACAGTTTCACACTCACAAATTGAAAACAATAGCTCACCATCAATACAAACAAACACAACCTATCACTTTACCGCTCAACTAGCTGTCAGCTATTCCATGGCCACAGGTGATATGCAGCCTCTATCGTGGAGTGCAAAATGCTCTTCACCAATGAGGCCACTATCTCCTTTTCCACTAACAACGTAGACATCAGCTGCTATCTCTCTCGTTACAAGAACGACTACGTCAATTTTCTGAGCTACAATGGCAGTATGCTAACTCTCTTTAGAAATATAATTCATTAGAGAAACGAAATCCAACACGCAAGTATAAAGTACAATCAATCCACACCCACAAGAGTCAAAAATAAAACGTAACCGTAGTAAGTAACCGTAGTAGTAAGATGTCTACCAACAACGCTTCCGAACAAAATAATTGTTTAGAAGAAGCACTAGTTTGTGTTACCTGTTTCAAAGTTATAAATCGAAAACCCCGACGTTCAATTTAACTTATAATTTATTTCACACTTTGCTTTCGGTAATTTGGTTTAACATGAGCGCGGTTTAAAATTTATGCGTGTGAGAGCGTCGGCGGTTGGCAAAAGAAGAGCGAATGAAATGTTTTATGCCCTATACATATATAGCCATGAAGGAAACCAAAATGACTCAAGAGAAATGAGAGAAACAAAGGGATACAAAAGAGAGAATCGAGCTAGAGTCAAAGCCACACACGCTTTGCTCCTACAAAATAATATAGTTAAACAGAAAGATACTACCAACTTCCCCCCCCCCCATTGGAAGGCTAGGGCTTTCAACAGAAACGACGTCTTCAAGCAAAACAGCGATCGGGATAGATCGGGCTCAGGAAATGACGGGGTCCTCTGTAACTGGATGCATAGGGCGAGAATTTGAAATTGCATACACATCACAAACTAGTGTCCACAACTCATCGAGTACGAGGACAGACAATCCAATAGTGCGATAAAAGTGGTTATTGGCCGCCTTGACTGCTGCCTCCAGAGGCAACCGAAGTGAGGTGAACGTGGCGGGATGAACTTCCGGTCAATCCCCATTCGGACGCATGCTGCAGTAACCTGGTCGACATGACAATTGTCTGAGAAACGCCGCCTAAATTCAGCTACCTCATTTATTGCCCCGACAAAGTTTAAGGCGTGGTCTGACCATACGAACACGCATGTTCGTGTTCGTGGACACTCACAACAACTAACTACTAACAACAACAACTAAAAACCAATGTTTCATTTTCATCCATAACCAACTCTACAATCATAAAGTACGAAATTATCACCGACGTTCCTTTAGAACTTAACGAAAACGCGAAAATGATCTGGAAACTTACAGACTTTGAAAACAAGAATTTTTACGCGATTATCGGACAGAATATTTTAACACCAATGAAAATCAAAAATATGGAAAACTAATCAATAACACTGAACGGAAACACAATAAAATTTATCCAAACACAACCCTACTCTTATCACAGATAAATATGCTAGAAGAAGTCAATATAGTTCAAAACATTCACAATAATTTATACCTTGGTTTAAATGATCACGAACAACTAACCCTAAAAAAAATTCTATATTCATTCAGCGATCTGATTTTCATAGAAGGACTAAGGCTTACCCATAAAAACATTATTTCAACACGAAATTGAGACTAATAGTTACCGCCCCGTTTACTCAAGATTATATCGTTGTCCCCAAATTCATGAGCGCGAAATTTGCAACAAGTTTATGACATGCTAAGTCAGGGAATATTACTGAAAGCAATTCGCCATAGTCAGCTCTGGATAGTCCCCGAAAAAATGGATAACTCAGGCAATAAAACATGGAGGGTTGTGATAGACTATAGGCCTCTAAACAAAATTACTGTTGACGATAAATTCCCAACATTAAAAGCATATTGAACAAATTAGGGCGTGCTTTACGATAGTCGATTTAGCAAAAGGCTTTCACCAAATTCTGGTCAAACCAGAAGATTGATCGAAAACTGCGTTCTCAACCTTATACGGTCACAATGAAAACTCATTGTCCGTATATTTTGGCCTTTGACTTGCAGAGGTTGAATAATCGACCCTTAAAATACCTTATCAATAGGATTTGTGTAGTATATATGGACGATATATTAATATTCTCTACGAGTCTACAGGAACATATGAACGACATTAGTAGAGTACTCAAAAGGCTTCGCGACGCTAATCTGAAACTCCAAATGAATGCAACGCAGAATGGGATGAGTTAGGGAGGCAAGAGGGTTGAGAAGATCGCACCCTGCCAGGTCGGCAGGCAGATCGTAAAAAGAAACCCTATATCTGGGTCATACTTTAACATCCGGAGGTGTAAAACCCAACGCTATGAAAGTTAACCAAATTTTAAAATTGCAATTACCAAAAACGATAAAACAAATAAAATCATTTGTTGCCGTATCAGGTTATTTCCGCAAATGTATGAAAGAATACTCGGGGGTGGCATATACGATGATTAAATATCTGAAGAAATAAGTAAGGTTAAGAGTCAATGACCCCAATTACATCCATTCATTTGGAAAACGATTTTCAACTTTTCACACACGCCAGCGCTGATGCTTTTGGCGCTGTCCTGCCAGATGGTCACCCCATCAGTATCGCAAGCCGTACCCTTAAAGACCATGAGAGAAACTACGACGCTACAGAACGCGAACTCCTTGCTATTGTGTGGGCTACGGATTATTTCCGTCCATTCTTATATGGTACCAAATACGAAATCCTGTCCGATCACCAACACTTGAAATGGCTTTTTGCTAAAGCGCAAAGTAAAATAAACACAAAACTACAACGCTGGTTAGTAAAATAGAGCGCGTTTAACATTACGATAAATTATGTAAAAGGAAAAGATAATCACGTCGATGATTTTCTTAGCCGAATACAAATGAAATAAATACATTATCAGTTTCTAAAGACTCTCTATACAATAACGCTTCAGACGATCAAGAGATAATTCACTCTCAAATAAAAGATATCCACAACCACATTCCGATCCTAGATACTACAGTAAATAGATTCAAGACACAGCTTATTTTAACGAAGAATAAAACAACTAACATAGAAACCAAATATGGAAATACACAAATTTATATAGATGCAGTCGATTTAGAAAATAGACTGGATGAAATTTTTGAGTCACATACACTAAAAGGGAAAGTTGGGATCTACACTGAAATAGACGACCACTAATATACAATTTTAAAAAACAAAATCATACAACTGCAAGAAGCGGACGATAGTGTTAAATTTGTTCATTGTTCATAACATGCTAAGGATATAGTATCTGAGGACGAGGCGTATACACAAATAGCACATTATCACATGAACGAAACCGGACATACTAGCGTAAACGAGAATTACAGTGGCTTGAAAAGGCTTATATATATTTCCCATTTGAAAACTCCTACCCAAAAATTTATAAATAACTGTTCCACTTGTACGAAATTAAAATTTGACAGAAAGCCTATTAAACAGAACTTTCAGGTAACCGCAACTCCAACAGATATAATATAAATAATACACATGGACATTTATACAAACTCAAAAACGAACTTCATCACATTCATTGACAGATTCTTGAAATTTTCAACGGCCTACTATTTAGAAGACAGAAACAATTGAACGATTATAGAAAAACTCAGACTTTACAAATCCCAAAGAGACCATTTTAATAAAATAATTTGCTATAACGAATTCAAAAGCATAAAGATAAGAGAGTATCTAAGAACGGAAAATATAGAATTACACTAAGTGAAGCCTAACAGCCGTACGGGAAATACGGACATTGAAATATTACATTATACAATTTGCGAAAAAATAAGAAGAATAGAATAGAAAATGCTTAATATGAAAGATAAAGTAAGCAAAGCAATATAATTCAACAATAATTCTTATGATTCTACCACAGAAGAGAAGCCTATAAATATTGAACTTGGAAATTGTAACAAATCAGAAATATACGCAAAAATGCTACATTCAAAACAAACATACATCATAAAAAAAATTTAAAATGAAATGAAGATTATATGAAGAAAGAAATGAGGGCTACATAAAATTATAAAGCATTCAGACACAAGGAAAAACAGAAATATAAACTTTGTAACTCAAATCAAAATTGTAACTTTGTAGCTCAAATATAAAGAGAAAACAAAAATATGAAAACAATATCGGACAATAAACTCTAAAAAATATATATATATATATATATATATATATATGTAAAAGTAAGAAATAATAATAAGGAAAAAATGTATGTTTTTGTTTTTCAAGAAAATGTGAAGCTTATATTACCTACCTTATATTATATGATTAATTACTTATTTAATATAGTTAAATATTTTACTTCAAGATGTATGTATATTTAATTCTAGCGATGGGGGAGTTACGTCCATCATTCTACTTCATGTATAACATCCTCACTCCCTATTGTTCTATCTCCAATACTCCATTTTCAAAACGCTCCATTCTCTCTCTTCCTTTTTCCGAAATTGAACCCATAACTCTCTCTCCTTTAATTATTGCTACTCACTCCTACATACAGCTATGTGTGCACAGCCTAAGAAAGTTATTGAGGTTAACAAAATATACGCGATTATCGTGGGCGGCTTGCGATTTGCACAAACCTTAATATAGTATATGTGTTTTACTGTGCCCGACTGACAATACGATGCAAACAAGTATGCGACACTTTGCCACCGCGAAACACGTGTATGTACACAAGCACAACCATCATTCCCGAAATGTCAAACAATGCACTACCGATCACGTCGCGGTCCCCAAAATGTTTAGAGGAAGTACTACTTTGTGCTACCAGTTTCAAAGTTATAAATCGAAAATACTAAACGTTCAATTTAACTTATAATTTATTTCACACTTTGCTTTCGGTAATTTTCGTAAACTTATGCATGTAAAGCGTCGGCGGTTGGCAAGAGAAGAAGGAATGACATGTTTTCCGCCGTATATATATTTAGCCGCCTAAGAAACCAAAATGACTTAAGAGAAAGGAGAGAAACAAAGGGATAAAAAAGAGTGGTAATCAAGCTCGAGTCAAAGACACAAACTCTTTGCTCTTACAAAATATGGTAATACATTTAAACTTAGCTAAACAGAAATGTACTGCGAACAATAATAATAGTAAAAAGTAGGAGCAAAACACAAACGACAACAAAACAACAAACTGCAAAAGTACTGGCTGGGCGGTCCAAATACAAAGAGGTTTGGACTTCTCTCACAAGACGAAACGACTGAGGACGACAGTAGTACAGAAGCAACTTCTAATGCGCCAAATCTACCTCGGCCATGTAATAAAATTCACAAACCACCACCAATATAGGTACAGGACGTAGAACAAATTAACGTACTAAACAAAGATCTGAAAAATAAAATACAACAAGCTACTACATATTAAAAACACTTAAAACCAACGAAGTAAACAGACAAACGACTCGTCGAACTACTTGGCGGGGGTTAAGACGCTTAGATAAAACAAAACAAAATACTACACACTTAAGCCGAACGATTCAGAGCGGGGATTCAAACGGTAGTTAGGAATATGCAATACTCCACTAACTTAGACGAACTTTAGAACTAGCTATCGGAATTAGGCCACGAAGTTATTAATACTCACAAGGTACAACAAAAACTTACAAAGAAACCCCTGCCTCTAATTTTCATCGAATTAAAAGCCAACGCGAATAATAAAGAAATGTACAACATCACCACCCTTCTACGCAGCAAAGTTATCTTTGAGCCACCACACCACAAAAGCACGGTAGCTTAGTGCTCTCACTGCCAAAAATATGATCTCTGTGAAATGCGCCGGCACGCACAAGACTAGTGACCGCAAACTAATAAGTGCCGTTCAAATTAAATGCGCTCTTTGTGGCGGCTCACACACAGCCAAATATAAGTCATGCGAAGTATACAAACACTATTGACAAAACTCGACAACAAAAATGGACGATAAACTACGAATAATAGCATGGAATGCCAATGGAATCAATAACTATAAACTCGAATTCAAGAAATTCTTAGACAACACCCGAATTGACATCGCCCTAATATCTGAAACGCACCTAAAACCTAAACATAACTTTCAGATAAATGGCTACGTTACTTACACTACTAATCACCCTGATGGAAGGGACCACGGAGTCACAGTGGTCATTATTAAAAACATACTTAAACATATAGAACTCGAAGATTATCATTTAGATCATGTAAAATCAACTAATATATAAATAATGAAATCTTTGGACCTCTAGCTATAGCAGC
The DNA here is from genome assembly GCA_035041755.1 of Cacoxenus indagator. Classification (NCBI taxonomy): domain Eukaryota; kingdom Metazoa; phylum Arthropoda; class Insecta; order Diptera; family Drosophilidae; genus Cacoxenus; species Cacoxenus indagator. The sequence goes on from JAWNKX010001059.1 coordinate 158,606, forward strand.
TGCATACAGAGTACCTAAATACAAGATCACGTTGACACAATATAATGACTTCCTGCAATCACTTGGACCACGCTTTATTCTCGGTGGAGAATTAACTTAACGCAGAAAATATGGCTTGGGGCTCTAGAATGTGAAACAAAAAGGTAAGGACCTACCGAGGGTATACAGCCCTCGTTGTTGCAAATGCAACACACTCAAGCACCGGCGAACCAACTTTTGGCCTTCTGACAAAAAAAAATTACCAGACCTCTTCGACGTCTATATAATTAAAAATATTGATATACGAAAGCTCAAAATAAAATCAAGATTAGATTTATCTTCAGAACGTAGTCCGATTCAACTTGACTACCAAAACAACGTATTAACTGAACGTAAGATTAATAAGATATATAATCATCGCACTGACTGTGAAAATGTTTTTTTTTTTCTCACTGTTTTATCAGGTACGCAATGACCACACACTGATCTCACATGGGGCAACCCCAAGTGAAATCAAAATTCACTTAGTTACATAGTAGACTGGGTTCAGCTGGTCTTAATTGCTAATTTCTTTGGCGAACATGCGATACCAAAGCTAATGTCTACAAACTACGTATTTGGCTACAGATAAGAACATCATCAGCCTCTAACAAATAAGCATGCAAGATGAACTAAAGTTAAGATTCAACTTAGAGTTCATTACATACCATACCAATGAAGATTTAAAAAACTAAACATGTGTGACGAACTGTGAGTTCATTGAAGAGAACATTATTTGCTATGTGTTGAGGTAAGATAATAGGATTGATTTGAAATTATCAGAAGAAGATTCCTCTGTAATTTGAAATATCAGCTTTATTACCCTTTTTATGGAGAGGAATAATGCAACATTGTTTCCAAATACTAGGTAAAAGGGGTATCCAAGGAAATGTCAAACATTTTCCAGATTGGTCTATGCAAAGAATTAGCACACAGCATTAGAATAGAACTAGGTACACCATACGGACCCGGTAAAACAATTAGTTTTAAAGCTTTTAAGTTATTTAAAACTGTATCATATTCGATTACCAGCATATTTAATTGGTTAAAATTACTCAAAGGAAATGGATAGTGATTATTGAAATTTACATTAAAATTAGTATATGTGCTTTGAAAAAATTTTGTAAAAAGATTCGAAATTTCTACATCGTTGCAACTTTCAACACCACTCAGTTTAATACAAGTTGGAAATTAATCTACCCTGCGCTTAATATTAATGAAATTGAAGAATATTTAGGATCGCGTTTTATGTCCTCTTTGACACAGGTAACAAATGACGAGTAGCAAAGAATATTAAGGTGTTGAAAATTATAACGATACATTGCGTAGGTAGCATAATCAACGGAAGAGCCAGATCTTTCGAATTTTTGAAGAAGTCTGTTTTTTAAGTTTTTTAATTTAATAAGATCATTAATATTGTAAACCCCAGATCTAGGATTCGGTTTTTGCTATTTGTTACATAGTTGACTTGCAACAAATTCGCAACTCGTTGATGAAATAACTGAGTTGCAATTATCGGAAGCGGACCAAGAAATATAAGGAAGGTTGAAGTCTCCCATAATTAGGAGTTTATCGGAATCTTTGACCAATGAAATAACTTCTTTAATAGCAGTAAAGTGGGCATTAAACACCGATTCATCTGTTGTAGGTGCAATATAGGAGCAAGTTAAAAATAGGTGTGAATTAGTTAGCGATACTTTTACACAAATGAAATTAATGTCATCAGTATTTTTAATAAACACTGTGTCTGAGGAATACGATGCCTTGACTGAGATCAACACTCCTCCACCAAACTTATAGAGATTATATTAAGCGGTCGCTGCCGCGAAACATTTCCCTTCAAACTAACTGCCACATAGATTCAGATTCTCTCAATCGAGAAAGTTGCACTACAGTCGACTCCTACAACAAAGCGACCAAGGAACTGAAAAAATATTTAATCGAACAAAATCGAGATCAACTTGAAAAGTGTATCCAAAACTTAAACCCGAAAATATGCTCAGACTATGCTCTGTGAAAAACAACAAAAAAGATTACAAACAAGACAATTCATCAACCACCACTGAAAATGGAAGACGGGACATGGGCTAGAACAGACCTTGACAATGTTACATCTTTAGCCAATTATTACGAGAATGTATTTGCGGACAATGATACTACCACTCACTACCTCCTCTGAACAGATGTCGTTCAACTGTAGCGTTCGAAAGAAATAATTGCAACTATAAAACATAAAAAGCCCCAGGCTACGACAAAATGAAAAAATTTCCTGTGGAAGCACTTGACTACAAACGCAATTTATTTAATGCAGTATTAAGACAAAGATATTTTCCCAGTGCATGGAAAGTTGCCGAGATAATAGGTATTCCTAGACCTGGGAAAAACTACAAAAAACTTCCTCCTACAGACCCATAAGCTTGGTACCCGTGCTGTAAAATTTTTTGAAAATCTCCTACATTAGAGACTTCTCCTTTAAGACGTAATTAAATAATACCCAACCACCAATGTGGATTCCGACGTAATTATTCTACAATACATTCCCAAAACACTTAACGAATAGATGACAACAAATTTTGTATTGGACTATTCCTAGATGTCGAGAAAGCCTTTGATAAAGTTTGGCACAAAGGCCTAATACATAAGATCCACTCGATTTTCCTGAACAATGTGACTCAAATTCTGTCAAGCTATGTAGAAGGCAGATACTTTTATGTTAAGTATAAGAACGTATACTCAACACTATGCCCGGTAAGCACAGGAGTTCCCCAAGGAAGCGTTCTTGGGCCACTCCTTTACACTATTTTCACTACAGACCTACCTCAACCAACACAGGACTCTACAATGATAGCTACGTTTGCAGATGACACCACTCTTCTGTACGCCCATAAATGCAGCAACATCCACTCTACAAAAAAACCTTAAATAAAACCCTAAAACAGCAAAACGGTTCAAGTCATTTTGACTACTAAACCAAAATATGAACCAGTTCACCTAAAAATTGACGGAAGAAAAATAATAATTGAAAACGAAGCTAAGTACCTCGGTATCTACCTTGACAGCAAACTGACATGGAGATACCATATTTATAATATACGAAACCGAATTGAACTTAAAATAAATGAATCTCACTGGTTCTAAAGAAAAAAAATTTAAGTCTCACTGAATAACAAACTATTAATATATAAAACAATCATCAAACCTATGTGGACGTACGGATCGCAAATATGGGGAGCTGAGAAAATATCAAATCTACAATTAATACAAAGACAACAATCAAAAATTGTATTTTTGTAAATAATTTTTAATAGAGCTGAATTCAGCGTCTGAGCAGTATATTGCTGTGTCGTCATCAAATATTGAACTGATACAATGTGTAGAGATTGATATATCATGGGTATTATAGAGAATGGGGCTTAGAACAGAGCAATTTGCCTGTTGATTGGTTTTGTTAAGTCCATGAACACATAAAAGTTCCTATCAGAGAGAAAGCTATTGATAACTTTGAGGAGGTATAAAGGGAAGGGAGAAGATTTCATTTTATATGTTAAGTACTTATGCCACACCGAATAGGAGGCAGCTTGCACATACCAACCGATATCTTGAGTTATAACTCCTGCTTGACAAACAATTTGAGTCTGTTTAGTGGTCGGATACAACTGAGTTTTGTCCTGAAGTCATACTGTTCAGGCAGAAGGATACTGTTTGCTTCTATGTCCGAATTTAATTTAACCTTAATAAGGCGTTCCTAAATTTTTTAGAAGCCGCATAGTAAACTAATAGGACGATAGCTATTAGGAGTATCAGGAGGATTACCGGGCTGGGGAATAGCTATAACTTTGGCAATTTTCCATTTGCATGGGAAATAACCAATACGAAAATAACAAATACAAGTAGTGGAATATGTCAAAGATATATACGATTGCAATTTTTGTCAAGTTTTTAATGCCCCCATTTGTTATGGAGTTTTGTCCTTTCTTCTTTATTTTTAAGGGAGCGAATTATGTCCTGAATTTCAAGAGTGGAACAGCTGGAAGGGAGCATTATAACCTTGATTATTTCCTAGCTCATCATGTGAGGCGTTTACGAGACTAACAACGTTTGAGCTAGAAGTAAATCAGTTAAACGATCATTTTGTTAAAACATATCGCTTTTTCGTCCCTCGTAGAGTACACCTGATTATTATGACAGAAGCTTGGGACGAACTGTTTTTTATTTTTGATTGCTTTAGTAATATTCCAGAACGGTTTAGAGCTATGTTCAGGCATGGGCAGTTTATGATTTAGATGATTAGGCTGCCCATTGGAAGCCTATAGTGTGTGTTCCTATGGGTGATAAGGGCTGTAATAAAAGTTGGTAATGTTTGGGAGTGTTGTTTACTCGATTTTCTAGGCATGGTATGATCAATCGTATCAATAATAATGGAGGTTAATATATCAACCATACTATAAATTGTTTTCATTGTGGGTTGGATTTCAATAGTTGGCCTATCTCTAAAAGCTGCTTTTGGGGTTCTTTTGTATAAATTCCAATCTGCATTCTAGTACTGTAAATACGTATAATTTGTGTAAGGTAAAAAATATTTTAAAGTAAAAAGAATTGTGATAATTGCTTGTGAAATTTGTGAATTTAAATCAATATTCCAATTTATTCGCTTTATAGCGGTTCGCACGTGGAGACATTACTCGAATTGTTGTTGTTTAATTTCGGTAATTGTGTCGCCAAAGGTGCAAAGTGCAAGCCCTAATACATAATTCAACTTGCGGTTACCCTACATTTTTGAGGTAATAGGCGATCTGCCTGACTTGGAAGACGAGTTGTGTGATTGAGGTTTTTGACAAGTCTTGTTGTTGGTGTTTTATAGAAAACATATACATAGCAGCGTCTTCGCATTCTGTTATGCAAATTCGGTTGGGTACACACTAATTGTTTTTGGGTGGTCTTTAACAGCTTTTTTTTGTGCTATTTATTTTCAAACATAGTAGAGTTAGACAAATTATAAGCAGAATAAATTTGTTGAATGCTCTTATACGGTTCTTTGGGCTAGCAAGTGCTACATAGATGGAGAGTAGTGTGATATCTAAAAAAAGGGAAACGTTGATTTTAATCAGGGCAGGGAAGGTATGCTAAAATCGCTTGTCCGCAACAAGAAATATGTTTTTAAGAATTCGATTTCAATGACTCAGGCAAAACTGGATGCAAGGTTGAGTTTGATTGAAGCAACTTCTAAACAACTTAATGAAATTCAAACTGAAGTTGAGCAGGTCAGTGAGTATGCGACTGTGTTTGAGGTTAGACATAAATTCCAAGACATCTATTGTGAAGTTAAAACAAAATTCTTAAGTTGTCTGCCATTTGGGAGTTTTAAAGCAGACGATGCAGACCTCTGTGTTAAATTCGTCTAAAAATGTTAAGGCCACAGGATTGCCCAAAATACAACATCCCAAGTTTTCGGGCAATTTACTGAGTGGACAAGTTGGTTAAACACATTTGAGGCGCTTATCCATAGCGATCCCCAATTGGAGTTCATACATTTTCAACAAGTTCATAAATTTAAGGTCTTGTTTAAGCGATAGTGCACTTAGTACCATTGAATATCTTGAGTGAAATGGGAACAATTACAAGAAACAAGGAACAATTTCACGCGATCTTATTCAATTAAAATACTTAAAAAAACAGACTATTTAAAACATTTAAGATCTGGCTCTTCCGTGTTAATACATGCTTATCGTAATCGTTATTATGCTACCTACGCAATATCTCGTTATAATTTTGAACACCTTAATAATCTTTGCTACTCGTCATATGTTATCTATGTCAAAGAGGACATAAAACGCGATCTTAAAAAATTCTTCAATTTCATTAACATTAAGCGCAGGGTGGATTAATTTAAAACTAGTATGAAACTGAATGGTGTTGAAAGTTGCAACGATGTAGAAATTTTGAATCTTTTTACAAAATTTTTTCAAAAAATATACTAATTTTAATAAAAATTTCAATAATCACTATCCATATTCTTTGAGTTTAACCAATTCAATATTCCCGTAATCGAATATGATACAGTTTTAAATTACTTAAAAGCCTTAAAACTTTTTTACCGGGTCTGGATGGTGTACTTAGTTATAATCTAAAGCTGTGTGCTAATGCATTTCGTTCTTCCTTTGTTGAGTACTTCTCAACACGGGTTTACTAAAAAGCGGTCGACTACGACCAATTTATCATTTCTTCTACTTATTGATGAACCCAAAGTTGCATTTCGGATGCCTTCACTCATTCGTCAATAAGGCTAAGGGTGTGTTAGGATACATTAAACGGTGGTCTAAGGAATTTAATGATCCTTACACCAATAAATTGCTGTACATATCCTTAGTTAGACCTATTTTGGAATATGCATCTTGTGTATGGGACCCCCAGTTTAGAATTTAGAGCGATAGCAATGAATCAGTACAAAAGCAATTCCTAGTGTATCTATTTATAAATCTTCTGATAATTTCAAATCAATCCTATTATTTTGCCTCAACACATAGTAAATAATGTTCTCTTAAATGAACTCACAGTTCTCAGACATGTAACGTCGTTATAATTAGCGTCGTTTAATTAATGCTAGCTTTACTTGTTTAAATCCTTCTTGTTATGGTATGTATTAAACTCTTGAATCTCAGCTTTAGTTCATCATGCATGCTTATTTTTTAGAGGCTGATAATGTTCTTATCTGTAGCCAAATATGTAATTCGTCGACATTAGCTTTGGTATCGCATGTTCACCAAAGAAATTAGCAATTAAGATCAGCTGAGCCCAGTCTACTATGTAATTGGGTGAATTTTGATTCCACTTGGGCTTGCTCTCACATGGGTATCAGTGTGAGGTCATTGCGTACCTGTTAAGTCAATGTAGAAAAAAAAAACCAAAGAGTATGAAATATATAGAGTTTACATTTCTATCTTAAAAAAATGGTGGGACAGACTTGTCAGGCAAGATTGGCTTATGGTAAATTTTCTGTAGGTTTTCTGATTTCTTGTCTCTTCACCTTAGGTAGGGTAGAATACTCTGTTGGTTTGCATGAGCTAAACAGAAAGCAAATGGCCGGACGTCGAAATGCCTTAAAAAAGGAAAATATTCAGTGATAAGTAATTATAAAAACACAAGACAGACATAATAATAACAAAAATCAGATACACTGTCTTCTATTAAAATTTTTTTTTTTAAAGTTTTTTATTTGATAGGTGTTCGAGAATATTAAGCACATTGTGTGGAGTTTTCTTTAATTTTCCACTAGAAACGATATCGAGCACATATCAGCATAGCTGCCTTGTATTTCTCCTATATTCATTAATATGAGTGAAATGAAATTACCAGGCGCCTAGCAAAAAAGGAGGCATGATCGTAAAACCAAATTATACAAAAATGATACACACAGTAAGAAACCAATCAATCTTATACACGCACTATACCTACGCAACACACTCAAACTTTGGCTCGGTTTTGATTTTTCAATTCAAATTATTGCCGAGTCAAGCCAAATAAAATGTTACTCCCGCACGCACCCCACTTCATACTTCAGGGCTTCTTTCCTTCTTATGTTCGGTTGCAAATTTCGTTCTTGAGTATCATTTGGGCATTTTTCTGTTTCTTGTTGTTTTTTCTGTTAGCCTGGTGACTGTGGAAATGCCGCTCGTACACTTTATCGCTCTCCTGTTCAAAATCAATTAGACGAGAATTATTGAAAATAAGTCAAATTTTATGACAAATCATTTTTTTTATTTAGTAGACACAATATTATAAGTGTGGAAATTATATGTAAATTAAACTACTTTTATTGGTGCGCGAAATGCGACTTTCGTTTTTGCTTGTACAACCCAGAAGGAGTTTACTTCGAAACCAGTGAACAAGAGAAACCACAAAAAAAGGGAGACACATATTGCATGTAGCCGTTATTCAGTCGGCGACACGATCACGGCGCCAGCGTTACTTCCAAGCACATCTAGCATTCATTTAAATGTGGTGTTGGGTTGCCAGGGGGAAGGGAATTCCTCGCAGTCGCGTTGCAGTGTCGCTGATACAATGCGGTTGTGTTAACTTATACATTCAAAACCGATTCAAGTAGGCGATGGCAATTACAAGAACAAAAACACAGTTGCTAATTCGTACCACAGGCATAGTGGGTTGAAGCAAAAACATAAATTTTTATTCCCGCACGCACTCTACTTCACATCGCAATCAAAAAGTCAATTTTCGATTGTCATACACATATTGTATATTGTCATATACATATCCGTACAAACAGGCACATCTTTTTTCTTCGTCTTCCCTTACGTTTGGCAAATAAAAAAAAAGGGTGTGCGGTCGGGGGACCTTCGTCAAGAACGTAGTTCGTCACTCCTTTTGATATATAAATTACAATGATTTTTTTGTGGCCTTTAACTTACGCTAATGTCTCACTTCGTGATGTGTAACTTAAAGTTACAATTCGGAGAAATGCGCGATTGTCCATTTTTGTGATCCTTTACTTTACTTATGTAATGATCTTTCGTTATGTTACGGTTTCTACTTAACTTTTATTGCAAGCCAATCAACTTTTTAAATCTCATCATATGTGTACCATGGTAATTAATGGCTTATGCTAACTATAATAAGACGCGTATGCTTGAGATTGAATTTTGTTGAAGTACCTTGAAAAAACAGCGTCAATGGTAGTACAGTTATTTGATGCGAATTGCGCTGGATCATTATTAATATCTAAATGTAATAAAACGGATATTAGTTCTTCGAATTTTTCTTTATTATTGAAATTGACGTTGAAGTCTCCAGCCAATATGAGTGGAACCTTATGAAAAATTTGTTTAAGTAATTTAGAACCTCCCTCGGTATATTCGAACAATGATCGGTGAATGAATAATATAACATCCTCAAAAACTACAAAAACTATTGCGAAATGGTTTCCTATTTTACAAATAACTAAACCAATATCACCTGATATTATATATCTATAATATCACCTGATATTGGTTTAGTTATATAACTGATGAGTGCTTAGTAATTTTGATAAAAGCATTCCCATATTTTCCGTAAAAATATGAGCCGCGTCTTCAGTTCTACGATATATTGCGACTCCACCTGAGCGAACATTTTGTCGTTTATAATAAGAAATGCAATTGAAATTAGGAAGGGAAATTTATTCTTCTTTTCTTATCCACGTTTCGAAAAGTAATAGTAGGTTCGAATTTTTAGTAACTGGATATAAGAAATCTAAGGTATGTCTTTTCAAACTTTTGCAGTTAAAAAATAAAAATGAGAGACCCCTTTTTACAAATCCTATCCAGAATAATTATGTTCTGGTCTGCAATGCGTTTAACGATAATCTTTGAAATTCTTGCACATATTTCACTGTTGATTTAGGTTGCTTTCGATAATTTATTAATTTTTTTTATTTTTTTATTTCCCCTTGAAATGTACCTGTCAACACAATTTGGACTCTTAGTACTACGATTTTACAATGTATATAGGGGTGACAGTAAAGTTTATATGGGTACTACATTTAAGCAGAGATAAAATACAGGTGGCTTTAGAATAATAATTGATGTGATAATTATTTAGTAGTTCTAATGCTAAATACATACATATAAACGCCTGCTTATTCTATTGCTACAATAATTTATGTTTTATTTTAGATTAGATTAGGTCGACAGGCCTGGACCGGCGAAGTCTACGTCTTTGCTGGAGCTCGCGCAGAGGCAGTGCATTCACTTCTTTGTTATTATGTTGGCTTATTTTTGTTTGTTATCTCCGACTTAAACTACTATTGTATTAATTGCAGATTTGTTCTTTTCGCCAACCCCCATAATTGCGCTCCGTACGTCCAGATAGGTTTGATGATTGTGTTATATATTAATAGTTTGTTGTTCAGTGAGACTTTCGATTTTCTGTTTCACAACCAGTGTAATTAATTTATTTTAAGTTTCATTCGGTTTCGTATTTTAAAAATATGGATTTAAATGTCAGTTTGCTGTCAAGGTAGATTCCGAGGTACTTAGCTACGTTTCCGATTGTGATATTTCTTCCGTCAATTATTAGGTGAACTGGTCTATATTTTGTTTTGGTGGTAAAAATTACTTGGACTGTTTTGCTGTTGTTAATTTTTATTCTCCATTTCCGAAACCACTCTACGGTTTTATTTAAGTTTTTTTGTAGAGTCGATGTTGCTGCATTTATGCTTTTAAGGGCGGATAGAAGAATGGTGTCGTCTGCAAACGTAGCTATCATTGTAGAGTCCTGTGTTGGTTGAGGTAGGTCTGCAGTGTAAATAGTGTAAAGGAGTGGCCCAAGAACGCTTCCTTGGGGAACTCCTGTGCTTACCGGGCGTAGTGTAGATTATTCGTTTTTTACTTATCATAAAAGTATCTGCCTTCTATATAGCTTGACAGAATTTCAGTCACATTGTTCTGGAAAATCGAGTGGATCTTATGTACCAAACTTTATCAAAGGCTTTCTCGACATCTAGGAATAGTCCAATACAAAATTTGTTGTCATCTATATCGTTAAGTGTTTTGGGAATGTATTGTAGAATAATTACGTCAGAATCCACATTGGTGGTTGGGTATTATTTAATTACGTCTTAGAAAAAGGAGAAGTCTCTCATCTAGAAATTTTTCAAAAATTTTTGACAGCACGGGTAGCAAGCTTTTGGGTCTGTAAGAGGAAGCTTTTTTGTAGTCTTTCCTTGATGTAGGAATACATATTATCTCGGCAACTTTCCATGCACTGGGGAAATATCTTAATCTTAATACAGCTTTAAATAAATTTCGTATGTAGTCTAGTGCCTCCACAGGACATTCGTTCAGTAATAGTCCGTTTACTTTGTCGTAGCCAGTGGCAGTTTTATGTTTAATGTCGTATTTTATAATTGCAATTATTTCTTTCGTAGAGATCTTCTTTAGTGCTACAGTTGATCGACCTTCGTTCAGAGGAGGTAGTGAGTCATCAGTGGTAATATCATTCTCCGCAAAAACACTGTCGTAATAATTGGATAATGTTGTAGCTTTCCCACGGTCTGTTCTAGCCTATGTCCCGTCGTCCATTTTCAGTGGTGGTTGATGAATTGTCTTGTTTGTCATTTTTTTAGTCGCTTTCCACAGAGAATAGTCCGAGCATATTTTCGGGTTTCAGTTTTGGAGATACTTTTCTAGTTGTTCTCGTTTTTGTTCGATTAAATATTATTTCAGTTCCTTGGTCGCTTTGTTGTAGTCTTTTTTAGCAGATGGGGCTCTGATTGTTTGTGTTGATTCCAATTTTCCTAACTTTTCACTTTCTTTTTTTTTTTTTTTTTTTTACATTGACATAGTAGGTACGCAATGACCACACACTGATCTCACATGGGGCAGGCCCAAGTGGCATCAAAATTCACCCAGTCATATAGACTGGGCTCAGCTGGTGTTAATTGCTAAGTTCTTTGGTGAACATGCGATACCAAAGCTAATGTCTACGTGTTAAATATTTGGCTACAGATAAAAACATCATCAGCCTATAATAAACATGTAATATTAAACTAAATCTAAGACTTAATTTAGAATTCAATACCTAAAATGATATAGACAATTCAAACAAAAATTTAGATTACAAGTTTAGAAAGTAAATTATGCATTAATTCAATTAAGCCAATAACGTAGAGGTGGAAATTTCAGAGTTTAGAAAATCACGGCCAAGCAAAGTCTCAACGAAAACAATAATGACAGAACTGATAGAAAAACTTCTAAGATAAAATGAAGAAAGTTTACACTTTAGCCTAGCCTTCTAATACTTTGAAAATGTAGTGGAAGAAGCAGAAGATGAAACTGAAGCAGTGACTGGTAAGGTTACCTGCGAAAGCCTAGTTTTTTTCTTAGGAATAAACTCATGGACTACCATATGTGCAGGCCAGAAATTAGCGCCACAAATGACAGAAAATACTTCAATACCAACTGAAAGCTTGAAAGAAGAGCCTTCTCTAGGGCTAGAAAAATTAAACTTATGAATATTAATATTCGAAGTGTTGCATGCTTTTGATGATATATAGCGTGCAACGTCGTCACAGGTTGTCTCCTTATCCAACCTGGAAATAAAAATATGTTTACGAGGATCCAGGACCTTCAAAATACATGGCACTGGAGTACAGGCAGTATTGGACTGTGATGAACTCTTAGGGGGTGACAAAGTACGGGGGGAGTTAGAGACTTTAGTAGAAGATGAAGCAGAAGTTACAGTAGTAGGACAGGGAGTAGAGCAAGATGAAGAAGAATTAGTGGAGGGAAAGTTGAAAGCGACAGATGAAGTGGTAGTAGAGGCGATATTGGTAGAAGGACCTGCTGGAATTGGAGCGGGATGGGATGATTGGTTAGATATTGAAGAAAGTACAGAAGAATAAGTGGGTAAAGGTTGGGAAGAAGGGGAACAAGTTGGAGAAGTTGAAGCTGAAGTCACAGTAGTAAGACATGAAATAGAGGAAGTCGAACAAGTAGTGGAGGGAAAGTTAAAGGCGATAGATGAAGAAGTAGTAGATGGGATAGTGGTTGACGGAGCTACCGGAATCTGAGCGGGATGGGACGATGGGGTGGATATGGAAGAAAGTACAGAAGAGTGACTGGGTAAAGGTTGGGTAGAAGAAGAACAAGTTGGAGAAGTTGAAGTTGAAGTCACAGAAGTAGGACAAGGAATCGAGAAGGACGAACAAGTAGTGGATGGAAAGTTCAAAGCGACAGATGAAGAAATAGTAGAACAAGTTAGAGGGGTTTGTGAAGAAGGGGGTTGAGGAGACGAAAAAGAAATAAGTGGCGCTGTGGTAGGCGGAAGATTATGAGGGGATAATGGCGGCAGTTGTACTGCATTAGCCGTTGGAGTCAAGTCGAAAATGTACTCCAAAAACATTTTTGACCCAGCATCAAACTCTGAGACTAGCTCAGTGAATAGTTTCTTAAGTTTTTGCTATTTAATTCGCATACGGTGGTACATCAATGAGAAGTCCCCCTGGCGATTGATGTAGGTGGGGCATGACCACCTGATGCCTCCACATGCAGGGTTAGCCGTACCGTAAAGTCGGTCATAGTCGCGACCAGTCAACCCAGCACAATTAAGGTGGGCGATGTTATCTCACATCCAACAAGAGACACCTATAAGCTTATCACTATTAAAGTTGTCCTTGTTGGTGCAAGCCCGAATACAGCAATTCATTTTGCGCGAAGTATAGATACAAGATATTAAATAAAATAAAAGCAAAATAAGATAAATAAGATAGGAAAAAAAAATGAATAAATAAAATAAAAATAAGTGAAAAAGAAGTAAATAAAAAAATAATAATAATAATAATAACAATAATAAAAAAAATAAAAAAATTAAAAATTTAAAAAAAAAATAAAATTAAAAAAATAAAAGATAAAAAAATTTTAAGTAAGTAAAAATAAAATTAATAAATAAAATAATAACAATAAATTAAACTTGAGTGAAAATTTTTTTTAAAATTTATTTTCAAAATTTGTTTGTTATTATCAACACACTGTGCAAAAAAAGCACAACGACTTAAGTCCGAATTTTGACGCTCTCAGCTAGACAGAGATAGAATTGCAAAGAGAAAAGTAAGGTGAATAATAATATTTTCCCAGAGAAAAAGAGAAAATACAGTTATTTAAAAATAATAACTACTATATAGAGAGCGAGAAGGAAACAGAAAAAGACTAAAATAGCAAAAACTATTTTAAAGAGAGAGCAAAGCAGAAAAAAAATGAGATTGAAATCAATATACAAGAAAGGCAAATTTAAGCGTTGTACTTGCCAAAAATAATTAAACATTGATAAGTACAAAATTTATACGGGTGAAATGAGCCATACACCACAAATAAATTCACTTATAAATTCACTTAACACCGGAAAGAAAATAAATATTAGTAACGATAAACGACAATAGACAAATTAATTGCCAAATGCTAAATCTAAATCAAAATGCGGAGCAGAATCAAAACACGTCTGTTAATCACAAGCTACTAACTACTTCTGTTAATAAGTCTTTGGAGAGAAGTTGGAGTGAAAGGATTACTCTTTGGTCGTATGTGTAGGAGTCGACGGTAGTGCAGCTTTCTCGATTATATCATTGAAGAGAATTACAGATGATTCTATGTCGCTATTAGATGTAATTGAAATATTTAGCGGCAGCGATCGCTTAATATTATCTCTGTAAGTTTCCCAGGCAATGCGATGATTATATATCTTGTTGATCTTACGTTCAGTTAATACGTTGTTTTGGTAGTCAAATTGATTCGGATTTTGAAGATAAATCTAGTCTTATTTTTTTGTAAGCATTCGTATATCAATATTTTTAATTATATAGACGTCAAAGAGGTCAGGTATTTTTTTCTTGTCAGAAGGCCAAAAGTTGGTTCGCCGGTTCTTGAGTGTGTTGCATTTGCATTGTATACAGCCCTCGGTAGGTCCTTACCTTTTTGTTTCACATTCTAGAGCCCCAAGCCATGTTTTCTGCGTTAAGTTAATTCTCCACCGATAATAAAGCGTGGTCCAAGTGATTGCAGGAAGTCATTATATTGTGTCAACGTGATCTTGTATTTAGGTACTCTGTGTGCAGCTGCTATAGTTAGAGGTCCCAAAGATTCCGTGATTTGTATATTAGTTGATTTTATGTGCTCTAAGTGATAATTTTCGAGTTCTATATGTTTGAGTGTGTTTTTAATAATGACTGCTGTGCCCCCGTTCCCGTTCCATCAGATGATTTGTGATTTGTAGTATAAGCAAAGTAGCCATTTATCTGAAAGTTATGTTTACGTGTCAGGTGCGTTTCAAATATTAGGGCGACGTCAATTTGGTTGTTGTCTAAGAATGTAGTTAATTCGAGCTTATGGTTATTGATTCCATTGGCATTTCATGCAATGATTCGTAGTTTATCATCCATTTTTGTTGTCGAGTTTTGTCAATAATACTGTCCTGATGTTCATTATGTTACTCATTTGCTGCGTTAGTTCTTTTATTATGTGTTTTATTTCCGCCAGATCGTGTGATAATTCAATCTTATCTTTTCTGCGTTTTTATTGGTCTCGTTTTTGTTGGATTCGTTTTTGTTGTCCTTCTCATCTTTTTATTGAGGTTGTACCTGATTTGTGGGGTTTCTATGGTTACCGGCTGCTGTTTGGGCGTATGTTAATCCAATTTTAACTCTGTTTGATGGTTGTTCTTCTGCCAGATGGTCATCTTTTTCAGCGTCTTTCTCTCTTAGTGGCGGAAATCTTTTAATTTTTAGGTGTTTGTATACTTCGCATACCTTATAGTTGGCTGTGTGTGAGCCGCCAAAAAGAGCGCAAAAATTGGTGTAATAATTTTTTGTGTTACCATATTTTTGGAAGTTTGAGCACTGAGCTACCGTGCTTTTGTGGTGTGGTGGCTGAAAGATGGCTTTTGTGCGGAGAAATGTGCTCTCGATTAAGAGAAAATTTAAATTTCGTAGGATCATCTTGAGGTGTTACAATATACTAGTTTTCGTATGTGTTACTCGAGATAGCGCAACGTAAACAAGTTCTTGCAAATAATATTTGCTGTACCCGTAAACTATTTCACTTAAATTTCCACACTGCGATATATGTATGGTAATAGATAGCGCAAGTCGAAATTAAAGGAAAATTTTCGAGTAGCAATAATTTTCTTTTGTGATGCCATTGGAATGTTCACAGATCGTAGTTCAATAGGCACAGCAAGACTACTAACTACACTTTGTAAAGATAACTGAGCAGCTTTTCTTCCTTTTCTTGTAACCAATCGTTGTTGAACCACAAAACTTCAACCAAACTCTAACTCTAACTAAACTCTAACTACAATGTTTGTATCAAAATCAAATGCACTAATTTTCCTGTCATACCATTACATAAGCCATCTGCTATATCAACATTTGTTGTGATGAGATAAAACATGCATTTTACAAAAATAATTGCGTATGGTATAACTGACTTTTTAAGTAACTTTACTCTAAAATTAGCACTTTGTTCATGCTTTTTAGATCCTGTAATTGAATCAGTGTTTTGTCTTCGAATTGTTGTAGAACGTTAACATTCTCGTTTTTGAAAAATAGGCGGATACCATAAGGGTACAATTTTTGACTATCGACTTTTTACAAGAAACCGTCTCTTGACTTGGGTGAGTTGATAAAATTTAGGTTTTCGCCAAAGATGGGTGTTGCTTGTACCGGTAGTAGCTTCCCCAAATCTCAAATAAATATAATATCTATACCACCAACTTATTCGTTATGATTATTGGTTATTTATTTTAAACGTAAGTAAATTGTCACTAAAACCTCTGAGCTGGTCATACTTATTTCATCGGTGATTGATACTTTTACATATCTAGAAAGAGTTCTATATAAATGCGCTATTTCAGATGACAGAGCCAATAGTTTTAAAATTGTAATTATACGTGCAAATTGACCTAGAAGGTTTACCAGTGGTAGAGCAAGTTATATAAGCATTCCAATAGCCGCCTCTGTCAGTAAATCTGTTATGAATTTCCATTATGAGTAATGACAAAATTTTTACCAGCGCCTGGACCAGTGAAAAAATTTGTAAAGGTGCTTGATGTGTAGTTTGTAAATATTAAATAATATACATCAATAAACGAAACCCGCGAAAAAAAGATAAGGAAAAATATGTGTGTGTGTGCTTAGCACTCACGAGCGCATGTAAAATATCATTCCATCGAAACCAACTACCTCGCTTCCCTTGCCGAAAAAAATCTTGTCTTTGCTGACCATGTAATATTCTGTTCGAAAATGCAACTTATAGCTCACCTTCTCTTAGATTAGCTATTAGATTATAATTTATATGAAAGCCTGTGTGAATCGAACAACATATATACAGGAGCAGTTTCACTTTTGGAAGCATATTATATTTCATAATTGAGGCACATAACGTATATATTTATATAAAACATAGCGACATGAATGCCAATTGATATGCGAGATCGGCGTTGAGTAGGGTACACACACAAATAAAATGAAACTCTCTCTCTCTTCCCAAACGCGAACGCTTGAAATTGCGGGCAGTTGTCTTGCTGTTATTGCCGACAGTAACATACCGTTGTTGTTATTGCTGCTGTTTGGTTTTGCGCTCACTGCAAGAGCACAACTGAAGAGCGTTTTTACGAGTTTTTACGGTTTTTGAATTTTCTGCAATTTTACACCTAACACAAGCCGCGTGAAGGAACTTCGTTGTAAAAACAAATGTCACACGCTTTGTTGTTCTATTGCAAATGCAGAATTTATTTCTCTGTCTTTCCTGATATTCGTATTGAACACTTGCAATTTCTTGCTACTTTTTCTGTTTGCTTGGTAGTAAAGCTAGAATAAGCTTTATTCAACTTCGATTTTTCGACATACCTAACGCAAAAACAGGTATAGTTTTGAATCAATATTAGTTATCAATAATGTTCCTCATTCATTAAAAGTCTCATCAAACCAATACAAGTAGGTGGTGGGAACTGCAATAACAAAAATCATGTCCCCCATTCATTAAAAATCGCGACAAACCTACACATTTTCCTTTTCCGCATTATTACCATAACAATATCAATACAATCAAAATACAAATGAATGATAACCAAAACAAAGGTGATATACAGAAATTCCTTTTCATGCTAATTCCCATCAAGTACACAAAATGCAGACCCTGTAAGAAGGGGAAACAACGCAAACAGCACCCACCTTCTAACATTTAAGCGTCAAGTCGGTCAAGCACAATGAGGTTACTACACAACGGCCTACACTGATATGTCGATGTTAATAGCAGGCACATAACGAAAGCTAATAGCGCCTGAATCGTAAAAAATTTGGGAGAGAAATGTAAATTCTATATGAATTAGTTCTCTCTGCTTCAAACGAAGCACTACTTGCAATAATGTCTGTACGCCAATAAATATTACAGGAGACAGAAAGCAAGTTATAGTTGAAAACATAACTGTTTGATTTTGCTTTTTGAGTACCGTTTAATGTGAGAGTTGGAAAGCCTCCACTTTGATTTTTGTTGTTTATTTAGCGCTGATATTTAAAGTTGTTATAAAGTTATTGTTGGAGCTTTTTTCTTTCCGAAAACCGTTTTGCTCTCTCCACTTTAGTAAACGGGCCACTTGCAAGGCTAACAAAGGTAAAGTTTGCTGTAACTTATCAGCTGAATTCCAGGGCTGCCTAAATCGGCAGGTCTCCAATTTCAATTTTATCATTATAACCTTAAACTGCCTTAGAGAACACTTCATTGGAAAGAAATATGGTTTTAGTTTAACTCTTGAAGAAAATTCAGTTTCTGAAAACAAATTTGGTTTTGGGACCAGTGTTTAGTCGTACCGCTTCCATTGTCGCCAACCATCGTTCAACTTCTCTGGAAGTCCCCCATGCCAGCCAATCTTGGTGCGCCACATGCCCTAAATAAGGATCACAGGGTATCAAAATTAGCATTAGTACTTGGAGAATTTCTCTTTTGGTTGGGACGATATTCTCTGCTAACACGTTTCTTCGTGGTCTTGCGAACTTAAGATTATACTAACGTATGCGGTTCCCAAAACATAACCAGGATGTTTTCCATGTCTCCAAAGTGTACTGGTGCTTCTACGGTTGAGTTGTACGGAGAGTTCTAGCAGATGAACGAGAACCTTAGCGGAATTTGATGCCCAATTTCTAATGTCGAATCCACCCGCTCGATGTACCTTCCGAGCCTCATTTGAAACTTCAAAACCCTCTTACTCGGTGATTGTGCTAACTCTATGGATGGTTTAATATGATTTGGGATTCTCCTGACTGTGTAGTTCGGTATTCTTGATTCGTACGTAATGTGCTATGCATGATGCACAACTCATGATAAAGTTCATCGCGCGCATGACGTATGATTTTGTTTCATTACTGAATTTGTCGTACTACAGGAAGCGTTACGCATGCACGTCCTCTGATCGGATATTTATTTTGTGGAAGATATACGCTATGTCGTCGCAGACTGCCACTTGTCCAAATTTAAATGCGATCAATACGTCGATAAGTGGAGTTAGGAGGTCTGGACCAATCAGAAGGAAATTATCCAGAAATACACCTTTCGATGTTGATGCTGCGAGTCTAATTTATGTAATTTTTTTGGATTTATAATATAAATATTTGTAAATACCATGTGTGCCCAGTCTAATTGGCCACCTCGATTTTCGGCAATTAGACGGCGTATCCCTTTTTTAACAAGTTAGTCTCCTTCCCGTCGATTTTGGTATATAAATCCCGCTCCTGTTTCATCTTTCTTCATCTTTGAATCGCCCGTTTACTATACTGCATATCTGGTCCAGATCGTGGTTTGATCGTATAGTACGAGGTTTAACCGGATCCAGATTAAAGCTGCCCATTATGATATCGTACAACTCTTGTCAATCTCATTAACAGTGATGCATACTTACATGACGGGACGGAGTCGGTGTGCCTTGGACGCTCCATCCTCATAAGCATTTGGTGGCTATTGGAGCCTCCTGCCTAACTTCACGTATCTTTCGTTGTGTGTGGTTCTGAAGACCCTTCGTCGAAAATGCGTACACTTCAGTGGTTTTATCGGATACATGGAGATTTACTGAAACAATAACAAAATATTGGTTATGACAGCTTTTATCATGATGTGTGCTCATCATGATATTTTCCGGCCCTGATTGGTATATCGTTATTTTAGCTCTGCAGCAACTGATGACCATTCCGTAAACCGTCCTTGACTGCTAGACTTTTACCACAGTGTTGGAACGCGCTAGAACTAGTGGCTGTAAATATCCCTCGTAACTATGTACATTAAGTGAACTTGTTTTGTAGATGTTGGGTGATACCACTTTTGACGCTGCCCTGCTATGCCGTACAGCCAATCATTGAATGTCTTTATAGACAGTGACCAAGCATCTCGCGGATGCGTAGTCCAACCGAGTTTATATTGCTTTAACAGCTTATCGACCGAATATTTCACGAGCATCGGGCTATTGCTTGTAGTAATTTGTAGATGTATTGAGTCTTCCAGCATTTCAGTTGTTGGCTGCATATTGAATAGCGTCACTGGTTATTTCAATGATGTCGTCGAAAATTCAGCTCTTGGTGTGGAAGTACATTGCAGCCGATACATACAAGCCGATATCTCTGCACGTGTCGGTTCTCCAACTCAGATCTCAAACGCACACCTCGAGGCACTAATAGTGGAACCGAAAATCATAAATGTCGCACTGACCAAAGGATTTTTTGCCACCAGCATTTTTTTCCAAATTTTTTTTTTCAATTGTCTTTATGTGAATATATACGACACTGTAATTTCACAACTCTTTTCCTTTGTTCTTACTTTGAGCACGTATATACATACATACATATACGTATGTATAATTTCAGAACACAAAGTATTAATATGAAATTTTAAATGGTTTTCGAAATTTACAAATTTAAACAGCTGACATCGTGAAATTTAACAAGTTACTATAATTCTTTGATGCTTATTAAAGATTAATTAATTGTGTTATATTAGAGGCACCGTTTATAAAATTTAGTTTTTGCTCTGCCGGTTGTTCCTGCCTCAGTAACTCTGAGGGCGACAACGTGAAATCCATCTGCACCACATAAACTTTCTTTAACAAATGATTGCCAGTTTTTAAAATGCATGTCCCAAAGTAGTTTAATTATAGAAATCATTAAAACGCAAAGACTTATCCTAGAAAAACGTGGTAGTCAAAATGTTCCCGCTTAAAACATCCTGGTTTATCGAAGCACAATTTTCAGCTCACAAAATACGTCTCCGAAACAGAAAATGATGCTTTATTGCCACCAGATCTGAGGATAATTCCCGACATAATAGACTTCGCAGTAATTCGCAACTTCTCTCGAAGTGTGAAAACTCATGCCGAGCTTTCATCATCATTCATGGAAAACTAATTGGCTGGGTTTCAAAACTGTGAAGAACATTTAAGAAATGCTCTAAAGATTGAAGCACGCAAAATCCAAAAGCACTACATTGAGAACTGCATGAATTCTCTATTAGTAGGAGTGCCCACCCAGAGCAAAAGTGGAAATTGGGCGCTATCTGATTAGGAAAAGACTCTTCTGAAATCCGTCTTCCAGCCAAACTTGCATAGAAACGGATTCCAACTGCCGCAGATGCCATGCATGCCATACTAGCAGTATATCTAAAACTAAATCATATGAGTAAAGAGCGGTAATTCAGAAGGAATCCCAAAGAAGGCGACAGGGCACAATCTCATCACCCCAAAGATGATTATTGATCTACCAAACTGCGGTATATCATTCCTTGTAATGCTCTTCAACGCAGTACTTAGAGTTGGTTATTGTCCAGCTTCATGGAAGAAGTCAGCAATAATCATGATCCCGAAAGCATGTAAAGACATATCAAAGGTGTCCTCGTACCAGCACATAAGGTTGCTCCCGATGCTATCAAAACTATTTGAAAAAATATTTATTTAGAAGGTCACACCACATATAAATACAAATAACAATATCCCCACACATCAATTCGGTTTTAGATCCAAGCACAGTCTATTCGGGCAATAAAAACGAGTTACTACGGAAAACGGAACTGCATTTGAACACCGAGAATACTGTTCAGTTATATTCACTGCCGTTGCTTAAGCTTTCGACCGAGTATGGCATGATGGTCTTATTTACAAAATATAAAGTATGCTTCTACAGAATTCACACAAAACTACTGGAATCATACCACACGAAAGTGGATATTTGGTGTGAGATGCAAAGCTTTTACCCCAATGGAGTATACCTAAATGCTGGCATTCCACAAGGCAGTATTCTCGATCCGCCCTTATACGTCTTATTCACCGCTGACATGCCTACAACCCCACCCCTCCTGTTATCAACCTTTGCAGTTGACACCGTATTCACCCGCTGCCCTAAAGAGCGGAGGGCCCACCTGCCATTCCTATCGGACTAGATGGATAATTGGCGTATAAACGACAATTCGGACAAACGTGCCATAAATAAGAGTGACTGTCCGTCTATCATTTTTAACAACGCATGAATTATGTCCCGACGTAATCCTGTGAAATTCGACAAACGTTGATCCACTTCATCTTCTTCGTTTCCTAAGATCTAAACTTGTAGAAACTTGGACATTTAATTTGAAAGTGATAATAACGATCCGATACTTATCCTTGGATATTAAACACTGACTTAAGTCTTTCACCTTCTGCTATTTCAGTTGCTCCGTACGATGTTGTTTCCTTTTCCCCAATCACAATATTGTCATTCCCCCCACCACTTTCTACTTCATCGCAACATTTAACCACTTCCTCTTTTGCAATTTCTTCTATACCTAACCAGTCGTCGCATCCCGCACCAATTCCCGTTACTCCTCCTACCCTGATCCCCTCTAATACTTTTTTATCGCTCCCTTTCAATCTTCCCTTCACTACCTATTCGTATTTCTATATTCCCTGCCCTAGTAGTCTAACTTCAGTTTCATCTTCTACAAAAGTCTCTAACACCCCTGTACTACGACTCCATCAGAGAACTCGTCGAGTCTAATACTACCACTACTCTATCACCGCGTACTTTGAAGATGATGGAACCTCATGAGTATGTTGGTATGCGACATGAAAACTACCACAACAAACAGTTGAAATTGAAGGGGTACTTCTAATTCCCTCAATGAATCGGTTCCAGAAAACCATTCTGCAACCATTTCTTCACCCACATTTTCCGTTTTCTTTTTCTTTAGTTTCTTCTTCCTCTTCCTCTTCTTGTAATAACAAATCACATCAAAACAACCGCTAACAGTTGGTGCGCCATTGCGATATCGCTTGTATACTGAAGTATGACGAGAAAGTATGACACTTTAATAGCAAATCGCAAGTATGCCATCATGCCAAGTATGCATACATGTATGACAACTTTTTTTATTTATAATTTTTTTTATTTCCCAATGAAATTTACCTGTCAACACAATTTGGACTCTTAGTACTACGTTTTCACAATGTATAGAGGGGTGACAGTAAAGTTTATATGGCTACTCCATATAAGCGGAGACAAAATTCAGGTGGCTTTAGAATAATAATTATTGTGATAATTGTTGAGTAGTTCTAATACTAAATATATACATATAAACGCCTGATTATACTATTGCTACAATAATTTATATTTTATTTTAGATTCGGTCGAAAGTCTTTGACCGGCAAAATCTATGTCTTTGCTAGAGCTCGCGCAGCGGCAGTGTATTCACCTCGTTGTTAGTGTTTCCATGTCAGTTTGCTGTCAAGGTAGATTCCGAGCTACTTAGCTACGTTTCTGATTGTTATATCACTTCCGTCAATTATTAGGTGAACTTGTCTATATTTTGGTTTGGTAGTAAAAATTACTTAGACTGTTTTGCTGTTGTTAATTTTAATTCTCCAGTTCCGAAACCACACTAGGGTTTATGCTGCATTTATGCTTTTAAGGGCGGATAGAAGGATGGTGTCGTCTGCAAACGTAGCTATCATTGTAGAGTCCTGTGTTGGTTGAGGTAGGTCTGCGGTGTAAATAGTGTAAAGGAGTGGCCCAAGAACACTTCCTTGGGGAACTCCTGTGCTTACCGGGCGTAGTGTAGATTATTCGTTTTTTACTTATCATAAAAGTATCTGCCTTCTATATAGCTTGACAGAATTTTAGTCACATTTTCCTCGAAATTCGAGTGGATCTTATGTATTAGGCCTTTGTGCCAAACTTTATCAAAGGCTTTCTTGACATCTAGGAATAGTCGAATACAAAATTTGTTGTCATCTATATCTAAGTGTTTTGGGAATGTATTGTAGAGTAATTACGTCGGAATCCACATTGGTGGTTGGGTATTATTTAATTACGTCTTAGAAAATGGAAAAGTTTCTCATGTAGAAGTTTTTCAAAAATTTTTGACAGCGCGGGGTCTGTAGGAGGAAGCTTCTTTATAGTCTTTCACAGGTTTAGGAATACCTATTATCTCGGCAAGTTTCCATGTACTGGGGAAATATCTTAGTCTTAATACCGCGTTAAATAGATTTCGTATGTAGTCTAGTGCCTCAACAGGACATTCTTTTAGTAATAGTCCGTTTATTTTGTCGTAGCCAGGGGCTTTTTTATGTTTTAAGTTTTGGAGATACTTTTCTAGTTATTCTCGTTTTTGTTCCATTAAATATTTTTTCAGTTCCTTGGCCGCTTTGTTGTAGTCTTTTTAAGCAGATGGGGCTCTGGTTGTTTGTGTTGATTCAAATTTTCCTAACTTTTCTCTTTCTGTTGATAAGCTTTCGGAGAGAAGGAGGCGACGGTAGTGCAGCTTTCTCGAGTACATAATTGATGAGAATCACTGCTGATTCTATGTCGCTCTTAGTTGTAATTGAAATATTTAGCGGCAGCGATCGCTTAATATAATCTCTGTAAGTTTCCCAGTCAGTACGATGAGTGTATATCTTGTTGATTTTATATTCAGTGTGTTGCCTTTACTGTGTATATAGCCCTCAGTAGGTCCTTACCTTTTTTGTTTAACGGTCTAGAGCCCCAAGCCACGTTTTTTGCTTAAAGTCTCCACCGACAATAAAACGTGGTCCAAGTGTTGGCAGGAAGTCATTATATTGTATCAAAGTGATCTTGTGTTTAGGTGCACTGTAGGCAGCTGCTATAGTTTGAAGTCCCAGAGAATCCGTGATTTGTATATTAGTTGATTATATGCTCTAAATGATAATTTTCGAGTTCTATATGTTTGAGTGTGTTTTTAATAATGACCGCTGTTCCTCCGTGGCCATTCCATCAGGGTGATTTATAGTTGCGTTTTAGATATTAGGGCGATGTCAATTTGGTTGTTGTCTAAGAATGTCTTGAATTCAAGTTTATGGTTATTGATTCCATTGGCATTCCATGCAACGATTCGTAGTTTATCGTCCATATTTGTTGTCGAGTTTTGTCAACATAACATAACATAATGAACATCATGACAGTATTACATGATGTTCATTATGTTACTCATTTGCTGCGTTAGCTCTTTTATTATGTGTTTTATTCCCACCAGATCGTGTGAAAATTCAATCTTATTTTCTGCGTTTTTATTGGTCTCGTTTTTGTTGGATTCGTTTTTGTTGTCCTTCTCATCTTTTTATTGAGGTTGTACCTGATTTGTGGGTTTTTTATGGTTACTGGCTGCTGTTTGGGCGTATGTTAAGCCAATTTAACTTTGTTTGATGGTTGTTCTTCTGCCTGATGATCATCTTTTTTAACGTCTTTCTCTCTTAGTGCCGGAAATCTTTTAATTTTTATGTGTTTTTACACTTCACATCCCTTATAGTTGGCTGTGTGTAAGCCGCCACAAAGAGCGCATTTAATTTGATCTGCACTTATTAGATTGCAATCAATAGTTTTGTGCTTGCCAGCGCATTTCGCACAGATCGGGTCTTTGGTGAAAAAATTTCTTGAATGACCATATTTTTGGCAGTTTGAGCACTTAGCTACCGTGCCTAATTCCGATAGTTTATTTTTTATTTCGTCAAGATCAGTGGAGTAGTGCATATCCCTTAGTACAGTCTTGAATCCCGTCTCTTCTAGCTCTTAGAGGTCTAGTATTTAGTATGGCTATATCTAAGCATCCTAACCACCGCCGAGTAGTCCGACGGGTCGTTTGTCTGTATGCGTACTTCGTTGTTTTTAAGTGTTTTTAATATGTACTTTTGTTGTCTTATGTTTCTCAGAGCTTGGCTTATTACGTTAATTTGTTCTACGTCCTGTCCCTATATTGGTGGTGGTTTGTGAATTTTAGTAGATGGCCGAGGTAGATTTGGCGCATTAGAAGTTGCTCCTGTACCACTGTCATTTTCAGTCGTTTCGTCTTGTGAGATAAGTTCAAACCTATTTGTATTTGGCGCGCTCAACCAGTACAGCAGTTTTGTTTGTGTTATCGTTTGTGTTTTGCTCCTACTTTTTTTACTATTGTTATTTTGTTCGGAAGTGTTGTTGGAAAGAGCTTACTACGGTTACGTTTTATTTTTGTCTCTTGTGGGTTTTGATTGGTTGAATTTGGTACTTGCTTGTTTGATGTTCTTTCTCTGATCAATGATGTTGCTGAAGAGAGGGAGCAAACTGGCATTGTAGCAGAGAAAGGCATTGAGGAGTGAGATAGCAGCTGATGTCTGCGTTGTGGTTGTAGTTTTTGGTTGTTTGTGGAAAAGAGGAGAGTAGTATTCTTGGTGAAGCGCATTGTGCATTCCACGGTAGAGGTTCCATATTACCTGTAGCCATGGAAAAGCTGACAGTTAGTTGAGCAGTAGAGCGAGAGGTTGGGTTTGTTTTTGTTGAAGATGCGTTAGTGTTCTCTTTTTGTGAGTGTGGAACTGTTTGATGTATTGCCGGAGAGAATGAACGCGCTCTCTCGAAATTAGCGGGAAGTGAAGCTTGGTTAGAGTCACTGTGTTGTTGCTGTTGTTTGAATGGATTGAGGAATGTAAAGGTATGCGTTGTTGTTGTTTGTGGTGACAGCTGTTAGAGCGTGGAGTACGCTCATGCTGTTTTTTAATGGTGGCTGATGCTGATTTTGCGTTCAGCGCGCAGTCGAGGGACTGCGTTTAACACTCTTGAGGGCAGAACCACCTTGACCTTTTTATGTTCTTGCTGTTGTTTATTTTGCTTTTTCTTACTTTATGTTTAGTTAAATTCGGAATGCCAGAGTAGACTATAAATCGTCTTAAACTTCACTTGCTCCGAATCGAATGAACTGAATTTAATAAAATATTTAAATGGTTACAAAAGTGATTATAATTAATATCTAACGAATTATCTTTTTTCCAAAGGATCGATCTAGAGATGGTCGAGAAAGAATAGCGTCTCCTTCTTTGCTTCTTTCTTCTAGCTATGTGATTTTTTATTCTGGACAGCTATTCTCCTCCCTCCCATCCCGATGATTGCAGAACAGATCAAATTTCGTCGAATGGTATATCTTTTTGCCACTATATGTGCGGTTAGGTTTAGACGGCATGTCAGGATCTTCAGTGCTAAATGCAGATCTGAATCAGTTCTAGATCTAGATCAATGCTACATGTAGATATTTGTGAATAAATGTAGTCTTATTTGTGTGATGTCGAATCGGTGTGGGTCGCACTTGTCTCATGTGTTCACGAAACTTGGCTGAGAATTGCACCGGGTCTGGCATTTCATCCTAGTGTGTGAAGAATTCACCCGGGAGACGGATATCGGTTCACTATAACATTTCTGTTAATGTCTTCCTTGTAGCAAGTGCGAAGTCCAAGGAGAACTATAGGTAGGATCTCTAACCATGGTGTTGGCTTATGACATATTAGTGTTGCTTTGAGCGAACGATGCTAGCGATTGGTGTACGGTCATTCTTTTTTCATTCTCAACAAAGGCTGTTTAATAGAGCTTGTATCATTAGGCATTAGGAATAAATTTGCGGAAGGAATTCAGGGCTCCCAGGAATCGTCTTAGATCAATGATGTTGTTCGGAGTTGGGAAATTAACCTCCACTCTGTCCTTGGGGAGTTGAATAGGATGTGCATTGATTTGTTATCCCAGGAATTTCGT
Source organism: Cacoxenus indagator (assembly GCA_035041755.1). Lineage (NCBI taxonomy): Eukaryota > Metazoa > Arthropoda > Insecta > Diptera > Drosophilidae > Cacoxenus > Cacoxenus indagator. Next base: position 186,177 of record JAWNKX010001059.1, read on the forward strand.
GTCGCCCGACTTTGCAGTTGCTAGGGTTAAAGATCGAAGATTTTTGAAGATCAAAGACTATTTGCAGATGCTTTTGAGGGTCAACTTAAAATACAAAAATTTCATAGCAGCTTTTGCAAAATTAAAAGATATAACGAGTTCACCCATATTGAGATACCCAAATTTTGAGAAGGAATTCACTATAACAACTGATTCAAGCAACTTCGCAATTGGGGCCGTTCTTTCTCAGGAAGAACACCAAATTGCTTTCGCATCGAGAACTCTAAATAAGCACAAAACCAACTACGTTACGGTCGAAAAAGAATTGTTCGCAATTGTATGGGCACAGAGTTTAACCTAGAAAGCGACCATCAGCCATTAATGTGGCTCATGTCAAAGTACGCTGGCAAGGGCAAAAGCCTGAGATTACAAAGATAGCTACTCAATCTAGGTGAGTACACATTTAACCTAGAATACACAAAAGGAGAAACGTATACCACAGCCAACTTTTTAAGTAGAATAAAATACGATGCAATAAACACAATCGATGAAATAGAAAAATATTATATTTTAGAAACATTTGTAAAAACATAGACATCAACATCGGTGAAGATGACGACCATGGCTCATTCTCAAGAAGAAGATTTTAACGACCTTATACAATTTTTTGATACGGTAGTAAACCGGGAGAAACGAGTAAATACGAGGAATATATTTGGGAACAAACAAATCTACATAGACAAAAATGACATTGACACAAATAACTTACTAAACATACGACTACGAGTAAAACAAAGCGTAGAAAATCCTTGTCAACGAATACACTAGAACCCCTATATTAAAATGGTCAAATCCGCAAAACACGAAACAGACGCCGAAAACCCGACGAACTCCACAAACAGATATCCCTTTTCATAAGAACAAAAGCGGCCACTGTGGCATAGTCACAATGTTTGCAAAACTGAAATTGAAAATTTATAACCCAAAACTAAAGGTGCATACATACACAAAATCCTCAACAACTGCGACATATGTTCAGGGGGCAATTACGATAGGAATCCAATTAAAAGGGAGTTCGCTAGCACAAAAACACCAAAGACAACGAACGAGATTGTACATATAGATACCTATGTGATTAGTAAACAATCATTCATTGTCTTCATAGAAAACAACCGAACAAAAGTAGACCATATTCAATATATATAGCAATCAAAGGTAAGGCAAAGAAATTTGCCTTCGACAACGAGTTCAACTCTACAAACGTCAGGGAATTTTTAGAAATGGAGGGTATAGAATATCACCAAACTAAGCCAAACAGCCACACAGGACACAGTGATGCACTACTTACTATGTCCTATATCCCCTTGTGTCATCGAGTGCGATTTCTGGAAATGTGTCTCAGCTCTCCCCAACTTTTTCCGAGTTGCCGAGCTTCCTTCTTAACTGTTATGCGCCAAGTAGAGCGCAACTTAATCTTCAACAAACTAATCAAAACGAAAAAAGCATCAATTGCAAAATCAAACCAAGCAAGAGAAAAGAGGGAAGTAGGACTACAAAAACGTTCGACACAAAGAAACCCCTAAATTCATAAAGAGGAACTTGAATGTTATACATGAAAGCAACATTAAAAGACCATTTCAATTCTCAAAGAATACCGGTAACGCTAACGCCGGCAATTCGCCAAAAAATTGCATCGAAATGCTCATTTAAATGGAATCCAAGATTGGTCATCTGGATTATGTAACAGTTCAGAAAACAACAAATGCACACCACACCCCTCACCGTTTGTCACCGAACTAATATTATGTATGTTCCTTGTTGGTTATTGTCTACAGATGTCGCATTAGCTGTTATCCTAAGCTAGCAGTAATTTTCCTAGTCGTTAAGCATTTTGGCATCGCAAGTTTTCTAGTCAGTAAGAAAGATTTATAAAGTTAGTGAAATGAAATGGATGCCTTTGTTCTGAAGACCTTTGTGTGTTATTATTTTTATACAAACATAACTCACTCTAACGCATTCGATTTATAAAGTTAGTGAAATGAAATGGATGCCTTTGTTCTGAAGACCTTTGTGTGTTATTATTTTTATACAAACATAACTCACTCTAACGCAACTCTAACAGAATATGGTGCAGTTCTGCGAGTAGGACGACAACATATGTTTTTGTAGCTGGTTCATCGCTTTGTCAGAGAAAAAAGAAAAAGTCATGTGCACGGTATCATTATTGGTTTGGAGTATGTTATTATATATTTGGTAACCGCATACGTTAAGATAATTGTAACAATATGTGATACTATTGATTTATAAAGTTGTCCCTCTCTCGGGCGCATCTGCTGTGAACTAGATGTAATAGCTGCCTCTTGTCTTTTGCTTGCGTTAACATCTACTTTCCCAACGGTACTTGGTGACTTTCTCAGCTAATAAATATATTAACGATAGAGGCACTTTTTCTCCTACCTTGGCACCATAATATCAAGCAGCGGTGGTATAACAGAAGACGTCAAGGCACGGCTGTCTAAGGCACGCTCAACTTTCGGCAGATTATACAATATCTGGAAAAGTCGCCAGGTTCCACAGTCGACGAAATTAATGATCTTCAACTCTGACTGTCCTACTATACGGAAGCGAAATATGGCTCACAACCCAGCAGATCAATAGAACCCTGAAGGCATTCATAAACAGGTGCCTCTGGGTAATTGTGGGGATATTCTGACCCAACAGAATCTCCAACTATAGATATATGAGATGTATATCCTCGCTGTGGCAAGGAGCCCATATACATCCAAATTCGCCGCCGCAAGTAAAAGTGGATCGGCCACGCACTAAGGAAACCACTTAACAGCATCCCCAGAATGGCCCTGGAGTGGAATCCGCAAGGCCAAAGGCGAGTTGGGCTACTAAATGAAACTTGGCGCAGATCCATCAATAAAGAGGTATCCATGGAGAAGAAGCCAAGCGAATTGCGCAAACAGGGTGAGATGGAGAGTTCTCGTAGATGCCCTATGCTCCCATGCGGAGTGATAAAGGGTAGAAAAAAAAGGCATTCTACATTATATACAAAATTATGATTTTCATTACAAACTTGGACTGAAGGTGGAGCAACAAACAACATTTTACATAGAAAACAAAACAATTTGATCAGCCAAATCAAAGCAATAAAGCTAAATAAGTAGTTATCTGCAATGCAATTAAATTAAATTAAATAAGTAAAAAAACACAATATCTGCATCAATAAAATCGTTTAACTTGAAATTATTCTATTTTATTTCCAAGTTTTAGTTTTTGTTTGTTCTTGTTTTGCTATTATTTTTTACCATTCTGTTCCCCCGAGTACGTACCAGGGCAAAAGAGGGTTAACGCTTTCGCGTTCGATGGTTCGTCTTGTTGTTGGTTGTAACTGTAAATCTGTCATCTATGCACTTCCAAAATTTATTACACCACTCGATAGATTGCTATAACACGCAATGGCTCTGGGGCAGAATTCTCTACTAATGTTCCTCACCTATATACATAAGTGAAGTTCCCAACTATTGAAGTGAAGTTGTGTTCTATAACACCTATTATTTTAGTTTTAGTTTTGTTGGTTATTTTATTTTAGTTTTTAAAGCATATTACATATAATTACTAATCTAAATAATTGGGCAAATAACGTATTTAATTATTATATATGTATTTATATATGATACCAAATAAACACAAACAGGAGATACAACAACAACAGCAACAAAGCATCAAAGACACAAGCACAGTCATTTATTCTAATTCTCTTTCACACTCAATCTCCTACGCTAGAGACGGATGTTTGTTCCGTCGCTAAAGAATAATCTCGTGACACCACCGGAGAAGTACATACGTTTATGAATAAAAATAAATATACATAATTACATAAATGTGGGGAAAGAAGAAAGAATTACGACATTATTAACGACGGCAACGACGGCGAACACGGCAACGACGGCGAAGACGGCAACGACGGCGAAGACGACACCGAACGCGACTTCGGGCATTCGAGTAGAAGCGCGTATTCACGACGGACGCAAAACGAAGAGAAACGACGTAGAAGCAGATTTGTTTAAAACATTATACTTAACTTGTAATCTTTCCTAGACCTAAATCCTACATTTTGGGGGCTCGTCCTAAACAAGAAACATAAGTGAAATTCAGTTTAACGTTGTTACACTTCGTTGTGAAATTCAGTTGAACATTATTGTAGGGCTCAGCCTTTGAACAATTACGAATTATCGCACCGGGGTCGAGACGAAATGTGAAACAAGTTAAAAGTTGTTCAAGTCGAACAAAATTAAAAGTTGTTAAAGTCGAAAGAATTTAAAAAGTCGAAAGTTGTTAAAGTCGAAGAAACTAAAAACGCGACTAGTGGATTTCACAAGAATTCGCAATGCGTTGAGAAACAAGAAGAAGAAGAAAATAGTGTTATTACACAAACTGATTTTCGAAAGGGAAGGTGACCGCGAAAATAGGAAACGCTTGCGTGAATTTGAAGGATTTGGATTTAATAAAGAAGACCAACGGCATAGTGAATACATGACAGAAAACCTATCCAAGGATGATCTGGTTGTAATATGCAATATATTAAACTTGCAACATAATAAAAATGATTTAACTGAACATATTCTTCACAATTTGCAAACAAAACATTTTTTGGTTGATTACATTGCCGAAGACGAACAAGAAGAGGATAGCGAATGCGAAAACGTGGGTTCCAACAGCGAATACAGCGACGACGGCAAAAACAACAACAGCAATATCGTCAAAAATTCGATAAAAAACAAAAAGCGGAACGAAGAGGGGGCACATTATTCAGTTACGGCAAGAGGTGACGACGCATGGTCGCTACAAAATGTGAAAATGATATCACCAAGATTCGCTTTAAGTTTCCGAGATATCGAAGACTCCATATGCTCGTTTAGTGGTAACGATGCGCTTCCAGTGAAGGTTTGGATCAGCGACTTTGAAGAGATGGCTGTCATTATGGAATGGGACGACTTGCAAAAACTAATCTTTGCTAAAAGATCGTTGGCCAAAATGTACATAATGAGTGAACGCGGTATCACAAGTTGGCAAATGTTGAAAGAGGCGCTCATCAGTGAATTTAAGACGGAAACTAATAGCGCCCAGTTGCACGCATTAATGGTTGAAAGGAAAATTAAAAAGAATAAAACTCTTTAAGAATATTTACTTAAAATGAAAGAATTAGCCTGACGTGGTAATATTGAAAACAGTGCGTTAATGCAGTACGTAATCGACGGGATAGATGATTTGAGCATAAACAAATCGATCATGTATAACGCAAAAAATCTAACAGAGTTTAAAGAAAAACTAAAATGCTACGAAAAAATGCGCGAGAAGTCAGAACGAGTAAAACAATATGAAGATAAAAACAGAAATGTGACAACTAAAAAAGAGACCAAAACGAATAAAGAAAATAAAGAGTTAAGATGTTTTAATTGCGGCTCGGCAGAGCATAAGCGTAAAGAATGTAAGGAGGAAACGAAATGATTCAAGTGTAAACAGTTCGGACACATTTCGAAAAGTTGCAAAGAAAATAAGGCGGTAGAGGATTCAAACATACGTCGAGTACGAGTGCAGAACAATTTAACCAACAAGGAAGTGAGCATTATGGGCAAGCGATTCATCGCATTATTTGACACTGGCAGTAAATTTAATATTGTCTCAATGCATGTGTATAAAGAGTTGTAAGAACCGAAACTTGTCAAAGATAATATAAAGCTAGTCGGGTTTGGAGAAAAGCATAATGACAACTCAATCAAACCGATAGGACGTTTTAAACATGAAATAGTGATCGACGGAAATTCTTTTGAACTTAATTTTTACGTTGTACCATCTAGCTGTTTAGATTTGCAATTACTAATAGGTGAAGAATTATGCATGCACGCAGAAGTTACAATTAATCGCGACGGTATGCACATCGAGAAGGCGCAAGTAGACGAAGTTTAAGATGAATTAGCGATAATGAAAATCGATGCGATTGTAAGTGAAAGCGAACTACATGTCAACGAGAGTGCAAATGAGAATGCAAGGGAAAAAGTCTTAGAAGCAGTTGCGAACTACAAACCGATTAAAATAAAAACAACAAACGTGGAGATGAAAATAATTTTGAAAGATGAAACCAAAATATTTTCGAGACCGCGACGATTACCACATACAGAGGCAACCATAGTTGATGCGCAAGCAGACGAATGGTTAAAAGAAGGTATAATTGAAGATTCCATTTCAGAATTTACAAGTCCAGTTGTTTTAATAAAGAAAAGTGATGGGTCTCCTCGATTATGTATCGATTACCGGAGAATTAATAAAGTAATCATGAAAGACCAGTTCCCGATGCCGCTTATTGAAGACCAACTCGATCGCTTACAAGATGCGAAAGTGTTCAGCACAATTGACCTGAAAAATGGATTCTTTCATGTACCGGTCGCAGAAACGAGTAAGAAATACACATCTTTCGTCACACAGAATGGTCAATACAAGTTTCGCAGAGTGCCATTTGGGTTAACAAATTCACCAGGAGTTTTTCAGAGACACATAATAGCAATCTTTCGAGATTTGGCACGCAGGGGCATCGCTTTGCCATATGTAGATGACATAATAATTCCAGCCAAATCCGAAGACGAAGCTGTACTTAATCTGAGAGAAGTCCTCAAAGCATGTCAAGACTATGGTTTAGAGCTAAACCGGAAGAAGTGCAACTTTTCAGAAAGACGAGTTACATTTCTGAGTTATATTATTGAAGACCAAAAGATACGTTTATCACCCGAGAAAATAATAGCCGTTTCGAAATTTGGAACAGCTCAGACAACGAAGCAGCTAGAAAGTTTTCTAGGTTTAGCAGGTCATTTCAGAAAATTCATCGCAAATTATTCGATTATTGCCAAGCCATTGACAGACCTAACAAAACACAGACTAAAGTTCCAAATGGGGGTTCAGGAAGAGAAGGCGTTTGAGACCTTAAAGGAAATGTTAATAGAGAATACAGTGTTGCATATTTACAACCAGAAATATGAAACAGAAGTACATACAGATGCGTCTATCGACGGATTCGGAGCAGTATTGCTTCAAACATCACCCGACGACGGTCAAATACATCCCATTCACTATATGAGCAAGAAAACTACAGACGCACAGTGAAAGTTTACAAGCTACGAACTTGAAATTCTTGCAGTAATCGAGGCACTATCGAAATTCAGAGTATATTTGTTGGGAACACGTTTTAAATTGGTGACAGATTGTAATGCATTTACAAAAACGCTGGATAAGAAAGATCTTTGTACACGAGTAGCTCTTCTTACAAGAATACGACTACGTGGTTGAACATCGTTCGGGAACAAGATATCCTGTAATGACGATAAGTGAGGACAGCATAAACATTGGCATAAAAAATGCACAATACCGCGATGAGAAACTAAAAGCTATTAAAAAAGCTCTTACCAAGGAAAACACGATGTACAACGACTATTTTCTGAAGGCAGGTATACTATACAAGCTTGAAAACGACACAGAGCTAGTAGTTGTCCCTAATGAAATGCAAAAAGGAGTTATTGGTCGTGCACATGACAGAGGTCATTTTGCGGTCAAGAAAACGAAAGAGTTGATTTGCAGGGAATATTATATGCCAAACGTTGAAGATAAAATCCGAAAGTATATTGAGTGCTGCATTCAGTGTATAGTAAGTAGCCGCAAAAAGGGTAAACAAGAAGTTTGGCTACACCCACTGCAGAAAGAAGACGTACCATTACACACCTACCATATCGACTTTTTAGGACCACTAGAATCAACGCATAAAGACTACAAGCATATTTTTGCTGTCATCGATTCATTTACGGAGTTTTGCTGGCTGTACGCGACCAAGTCCACAACGGCAACCGAAGTCATCATGAAGCTAAGCAGTCAAAGCGTAACATTCGGCAACCCAGCACTTATCATTTCAGATAGGGGTCCAGATTTCACGGCCCAAGAATTTCTGAAGTACTGCGTTAAAGAAAAAATTAAACTGGTAAAGACAACGACGGGTCTACCGTGAGTTAACGGACAATTCGAAAGACTGAATGCAATTATTATTTTGCTTTCCAAACTTAGCATCGATGATCCATCAAAGTGGTACAAGCACGTTGCCAGAGTACAACAGGAGATTAACTCAACGTTTACGCGAAGCATTGACACGACACCGTTCGAGTTATTGGTAGATTTGGCGCATTAGAAGTTGCTTCTGTACCACTGTCATTTTCAGTCGTTTCGTCTTGTGAGATAAGTTCAAACCTATTTGTATTTGGCGCGCTCAACCAGTAATTTTCCGTGTTGTTTGTGTTGTCGTTTGTGTTTTGCTCCTACTTTTTTCAATATTGTTATTTTGTTCGGAAATGTTATTGGGGGAGAGCTTACTACGGTTACGTATTTTTATGTCTCTTGTCGGTTTTGATTGGTTGAATTTGGTACTTCCGTGTTTGATGTTGTTTCTGTGATCAATGATGTTCAGAGAGAACTTATTCATTTAGAGTTTACATTTCTCTCTTAAAAGAATGGCCGGAGAGACTCTTCAGAAACGATTAGAAACCGACATTGATTCTGTACATCAACAGAATTGTTGGCTGTTCAATTTACGCAGCGTAACATATTGCTTGTTGGATTGCTTGGGATTGCATAAACAAATTGGGCGGGAGTATGATATTCATAGAAAATAAATACAAAAGAAAGACATAATAAAAACAAAAATCAGAGACACTGTTCTCTTTCTTTCATTTTTTTTAAAAGTTTTTTATTTGTATCGTCTTCGAGAATATTCAGCAAATTGTGTGGTTTTCTTTGATTTATGAAATCGTTCTTTAACAAACGAAATCGAGCCATGGCTGCCTTGTATTTTGCCTATACCCATTTATATGAACGAAATGAAAATAGCAAGCGGCCAGCAAAGAAATAAGGCATGAAAACAAAGCAATATCGAACAAAAATATTCCCAGTGATACACACAATAAGAAACCAATACAATCTTATACACGCACTATACCTACACAACAAGGTCACCAACACAATGGCAAGTTTTTATTTTTGACTTCAACTTCTTCAAAAAGCTTTTGAGTGAAATGCAACCTCTATTTGAATGAATACTCTGTGATGATGTTACTGAAGAGAGGGAGCAAACTTGCATTGAGGAAGAGAAAGTTGACGTGGTCGTTCTTGTGAAGAGTGAGGTAGCAGCTGATGTCTGCGTTGTGGTTGCTGTTGTTGATGTTGGCGGAAAAGAGGAGAGTGGCGTCGTTGGTGAAGCGCATTGTGCACTGCACGCCAGAGGCTGCATATTACCTGTAGCCGTGAAACAGCTGACAGTTAGTTGAGCGGTAGAGCGAAAGGTTGTGTTTGTTTGTGTTGAAGATGCGTTATTGTCCTCACTTTGTGCGTGTGGAAGTCTTTGATGTATTGCGGGAGAGTATGAACGCGCTCTCTCGAAATTAGCGTTAAGTGAAGCTTGGTTAGAGTCACTGTTGTTGTTGCTGTTGTTTGAAGAGTTTGAGGATGTGGTAAGGTATGCGTTGTTTTTATTTGTGGTGAGAGCTGTTAGAGCGTGGGGTATGCTCATGCTGTTTTTTAATGGTGGCTGGTGCTAATTTTGCGTTGTGCGCGCAGTCGGAGGACTGCATTCAACAGGCATTCCTGAGCCCAGAAGAGCCTTTTGTTTTTTTTGATGTTGATTATTTTGCCTTTGTTTTACTTTTTGTTTAGTTAAATTCAGAGTGCGAGAGCAGATCAATCGACTTAACTTTTCACTTGTTCGGAATAGCCGCATGCTTGCTTTATTTTCGTAATTCATTTTCTAAACTTCTAATTTACATTTTTCTCTTTGTTCGAATCTTTTTTGTCATTGTACGAAATGAACTCTAAGTTGAATCTTAGCTTTAGTTTATTCTTGCATGCTTATTTGTTAGAGGCTTATGATGCTTATTTCGTACACATTAACTTTGGTAGTGCATTTTCACCAAAGACGTTAGCAATTAAGACCAGCTGGGGCCAGTCTGTTATGTAACTGAGTGAATTTTGATTGCATTTGGACCTGCCCCATGTAAGATCATTATTAACCTTATAATGTAAAGAAAAACATGCATAATAACTTCTACTTTTTTTGAAAAAGTTTTTGGTTTCTGTGTTTCACCATTTTTAAATTTAGATGGTGGCGAGTTTAATGCTGGCAATCTAATTTCAACACTTGAACAACATACATATACTTGGCGTTTCTCTTTTGAATTTTCTTGCTTTGCAAAACTTGCATAATTGGTCCATCCTCCCAATCACTGCACTTGGATGTACATTATAATTTTTAGTTAAAGACACTGTCTTCGTTCTTTGATTTTTTTAAAGTCCTTTTATTTGCAAGGTGTTGCAAGGTGTGGAGTTTTCTTTAATTCTATACCAGAAACGAAATTGAGCCCATATCAGCATAGCTGCCTTGTATTTCGCCTATATTCATTTATATGAGTGAAATGAAATTACCACGCGCCTAGCAAAAAAGGAGGCATGATCGTAAAGCAAAATTATACAAAAATATTCCGGGTGATACACACAATAAAAATCAAATACTAACAATTATGTACGCACTATACTTACGCAACACACTTTAACTTAGCACATTTCGCACGCAAGGGAGACAATAAAAACCAACACAATCTCATACACAAACCACCCCTACGCAACAAGGTCACTCACACAATGGCAAGTTTTTATTTTTGACTTCAAATCCTTGAAGACAATTTTCGGTTGTGGCAGAAAACAAAATCCATTTCTGGAGTAAGTACAGTGAATGCACATTCATTGAACAGCCATAGATACCCAAAAAAAATTTCTAACTACCGACGAATTTCCATAGGTCGAACTTTTATAGCTCGAATATCTCCGTGACTCGATTTGGGTGCGTTTATAGGGAAAAACCAATACAATATGTCCTCCATAACTGGAATATCCCCATAACTCGAACTTTATTTTTTTGGCTTTCCTGTATTCGCAGTAGCGCAGCTGGTTTGATATCGTTTTCACATGGGACACTTGCAGTTGCTTGCTGGTATTTCTGTTTGCCTGGTAGTAAAGGTAGAATTAGCTGTATTCAACTTGGATTTTTTGACATACCTACCGCAAAAGATGCATTTTAAATCAATTTTACTTATTTATTGAGTTATTTATTTCTTTAGCCGAACGAATAACGTATTTTATTCATTAAAAGTCCTACCAAAACCAATACAAGTAGGTGGTGGGAATTGCAATAACAAAAATCATGTTCCTCATTTATAAAAAAATCGCGTGAAGCCTATACATGTACCTTTTTCGCTATCATTCCCACAACAATATTAATACAATCAAAATAAAAATGAGTGACTGCAATTAAAATAACCAAAACAAAGGTGATATACAGAAATTCCTTTTCTTGCTAATTCGCGCTAAGAACACGAAATAGAGGAAGACACAGCAAGAAGGGGAAACAGCGTTTGCTTCGATTTCGCAACAGTCAACACCTTCCTAGTTACTTCAGTTCAGTAGTTAGCGGCCTGCGCTGGTTCTTCGATGTTAATAGCAGAAAGATAACAGATTCTAATAACGCCTGACTTTTGGAAAATGGTCAAAAAATCTTAAGAGAGAAATGTAACCTTTGTATAAATAAGTTCTCTGTGTCCCCAACACTCAAATGCCGAGAATATTTTAAAATGTTCTGGATCAATATATTCAAAGTATTTCTTCAAATGACAACTTGGTTTAAAAGTAATTGAATAGGTAGGAAAATATCCAGAAAGCGATTAAAGAAAGAAATCTGAAATTTCCCATAATGTATATACCTATATATACAGTTTGTCAAGAAATTGTTTTGACACCATAAAAAAGACCTATATTTTATTTTTACGTCGAAGGAAAAGGTACTAATACGTTTTCTTTTTTAATGGACATGGACATGCTTTCCAAAGTACTAAAATACTTAAAAAGGAATTTGATAAAACAATTACTTCACACTCGAAAACAGCAATTCCTTTGGTTTATACTTTCTTTCTCTGCTTCTTTGTTGGCGCCGTGCAACTTTTTGATATACATATGTAGAAATTAAGTTAATAAATTACAACCAGTAAAAAAACCCCATATTAATTTATTTTTCTTCGACTTAAAGTTAAAAAATGGTACTTGTTGGAGCAGGACAGAGGGCAGTCTGGCAATGACTTCGCTAAACGTTCGCTCTCTACCGAAATCATCATCAGTTTAGCGCGGTCGAAAAACTCACTCTGAACTGTGCAGGAGAAAAGGTAGAACATGAAGCCCATCGCTTTGGGATTATAATTTTTTCCAAAATAAATTTTTAAACTTGTAAATTGTGATTAGTAAAGAAGGTACGCCGATTAATTCGTAGGGCGACAAATGCATAAGAACGCGACGTCAAGTCACTACCCTGCGCCAAATTCCCAAGGGGCCCCGTTGAAAGAGTCAACGATTATTTGGCGACTGTGACAGAACAAGGAACGCATGGGTAGCTAGGCATCGCCGTCAGCCGGGAACCGCTAGAGTCGGAGTCTTAACATCCCTGCCACCCCTCACACGCAAGTCGTATGTACATACATACTTATGTCAGTACCATCCCGTTAAATGTGTTACAAATTGCATACAAACATATATACATAAAAACAAATAACGCAAACAGATCCGCTACAGCGGACTCATCAGTTAAGCTGCGATGTACTAATCAACGGGTTATGATCAGTTAAGCGCGCTGCTTAGTGTCATTTTCGCAATTCTCATTTGACTTTGCTTTGGGTTAACCTACGTTGTTGTTGGCAAGCTCGAGTTCAATTTGATTTGGATTACTTTGAATTAATTTTCGTATTGCTTACGTATTATTACATATTTTAAGAAACATTGTTGCAAAACAAACTTTTACAGAATAAATTTGTTGCAAAATAAACTTGTTGCGAATTACACTTGTTCCAGAATCAAATTATTGCAGAATAAACTTGTTGTGAAATAAATTTTGTGATAAAAACATCGCATCATTTGGAATCGCATAGAAATACAAATTCATTTGAATACTTATAATTTAAATTAAAATTAATTAAAATTATCAGAAGCTGTTTCCAAAAGAGCCAAGGAAATGACCAAAATTTAGCCGCGCTTCGGCAGCAGCGGAACGTGATGCAACAAAACATTGCATAACTAAAACAAAAGGTGACCACTGGGGGAGATGCTGCAAACGTTACCGTGCTTGACTGCAGACTACAAATTTTGGAGTCATACATCAGCCAGGTCCGCAGAGTACAAAGCCATCTGGATAGCATAGACGGGACAGGTGATTGGCGAAGAGAGTTAGAAGAGCTGTTTATTATGGCAAAATCTGAAATTATTTCGCGCCTACGCAAAGCTACCGCGGACCTACCCTTACATGCGACTCTTCTCAACAGTACGACACTCGCGAGTTCTGCCCACCACAGTCGGCTGCCTAAATTTAAACTGCCCAGCTTCAACGGCACAACAATTGACAAGTTCAATTATTTATTGGAGTGTTTGTTAGGCCCAGCTCTAGAAGTCGTTCAAACATTCCAAGTCTCAGAGCCAAATCCAAAAGCTCTAAATAGGTTGGAAGAGCGATATGACAATGACGTCTTAATATTTCTAGATTACATCTCAGCCTTGTTCCAACTACCTTCGCTGCCGAAACCAGATGCGAATGCGCTAAAAGGAATTGTCGATTCAACATCCACTATCCGTAGTTCTTTGCTATTACTTAGTTCCGCAGAGGACGTTTTAAACGCAATACTGATTAACATTGTGCTATCAAAGGTGGACGACGACACAAAGTTAAGCTACGACGAAGGTCAAAGTTACAATGAACTTCCGTCATGGGACAATTGTTACAAAGTCCTCACACATAAATGTCAGTTCCTGCAAAGCCAATAAAATGGAATGCAAACCAGTAATACTTTGGAAAGGAATCAAAATCCAGAAGCGCACTATGCTCGAAGTCGGCTCACAGGTCAGGTGTCTGCCCTGCAATGCAGACAATCATTACATCAGCAAGTGTGAAAAATTTCCAAACTTGACGCTACCGCAACGAAAACTTTATGTCACACGAACAAAGTTATGCTACAACTGTTTGAGGTGTGTCGTTGTAGAGTTTGCAAGGGAAACCATCACACGTTACTGCATTCAGAGTCCGCCGCCGATGAATCTACACAGCCAAATTCTAGGATGAGAGACAAGGAAATACTGACATCAATTACGGCAACTAGTTGCAGCAACACACGCCATTGATTACGTGGACCTTTAAACGAGGGATTATTCCTACGGCTGTAGTATTAGTTCGACATAAATACAATCAGTTTCACCAGGTTCGGGTTTTGTTAGACTCTTGTTCAGAAATTAATTTCATCACCGATCAAACGGCAAATAGGTTACAATTGAGTCGGCAGAGGGTGCATCAGGAAATAAGCGGAATAGCCAACATCCACAAACAAATACGGCACAACGTTAATATGGTAAAATCGCGAGTTTCTAATTACGAATGGTCATCGAACTTCGCAGTTATTAAAACAATTTCAGCTCAGCAACCGCAGGCCTTCGCAGATATTTCAAAATGGAATCTGCAGGAGAGTCTCGAGTTGTCCAGTCGTGGCTGCCCCACGGTGTATGGAAACAATAAAAATTGATATGCTGATAGGAACTGAAGGTTTCTTCGCCGCGATACGGAGCGGGGAGTTTTACCTCGGCCCGGAGATGCCATACATAATCAACACTGCTTTCGGTTGGATTGTAGGAGGCCATCTAACAAGCAGCGCAAAGCCACAAGTATATCGATGTAATGTAGTTCAAGAATCGACTCCACTCAATGCGTTAATATAGAGATTCTGCGAACTGGAAGGAATAAGGTACATTTAAACCAGTTGACAGAGGAAGAGCAACTCTGTGAGGACCACTTCGTAAAATCAGTCAAGCTGCAGAAAAATGGGCGGATCCAAGTCCTGTTCCCCTTTAAGGAAGACCCAAGTGTACTGGGACATATATATGAGACAGCAAAAATTATTATTGGTTATTGCAACTTGAACGCAAGCTCGATCACGACAATCACCGAAAGTCTGGTCACACTGACTTCTTGAACGAATACATTGCACTTGGGCACATGTCCATAGTAAACGAAATAGATTTGAGCAAGCCCCACTTTTATATTCCACATCACTGCGTTTTGCGACCGCAGAATCTTACAACGAAGCTTGACAAAAACAATTTTGTCGTTTCGGTTACACCAATTCGTAATGACGGGTGACAAACGAACCAAACGAGGAGGTGCTCCACAGCTCAGATGGGGAATTGGTGAGGACAGCACTTGGCATGGCATGGCAACCAATAGCCGACTATTTCATTTCTCGCCCCGCTTTTAGCTGTACGACATCTATAACCAGGCGCACGACCTTGTCTAAAATCTCACAACTTTTCGATCCATTAGGACATGTTAGTCCAACCATCATTTAATGCAAAATGTTCATCTAAGGTCTGAGTATAAAGGGACTCAACTGGGATGACCCTATTACCGGTGAATCCCTCAGCACATGGCAAGAACTCGAGACGGATTTGCAGAACACATCAAAACTAAAAATTCCACGCTTCGTCAACACTTCCACCGACTACGAGTATGAAATTCATGGATTTGCCCACGCTTCGGAACGAAGATACGGGTGCTGTATGTATGTTCGAGCAAACAAAGATACCGGAGTGAAGGTAAGCCTTTTGATATCCAAGTCAGAGGTTGCTCCAATTAAGGCTCAATCCTTGTCTCGGCTGGAACTTTGCGAAGCGCTCTTGTTGTGTCGAACGTTGTTTAATTTCGCCCACATGGTGGAACCATATACGCATCGTGTCACGTTCTGGACAGACTCCAGAGTTGTACTTCAATTGTTAAAAATGCACTCTTCACATTTAAAATGTTTCGTTACGATTCGAGTATCGGAAATTCAGACCAGTTCAAGAAGCATAATCTGGCGACATGTACCATCGGCCAAAAATCTAGCGGACATTGTGTCGAGAGGGTGCAGTTCATTAGATCTGTCTGGAAATATGTGGTTCACTGGACCAGACTTCCTTCGTGATCAGCCCGACACATGGCCAAGTGAGTCACAAGCAGAAACAGAGCCCATCGAAACTCGCCCATGTGTGATGATGGTCAACGTAAAAATCCACAGATGCAGTCACCCATTGACAATGTCATATGTAAAGCTTCGTCATGCATTTTACGAATCTTATCATATGTATACCGATGGGTCAATGGAACACAGGCAAATCCCAACCTCAGGTCATCAGACGTCTTACACATCCCAACAAGCGAACTCGACCGAATACTGTGGAAGATCGTCGAACATTTGCAATGCACATAGTTTCAGCAAGATATTCACGCAATACGAAAAAACCGATCACTAAAGCCCAGCATACAGCGTCTGAGCTCATTCATGCAAGAAATGAGACAAGTTGACAATGTAGCGTGTGTGTTGCGAGTGGGTGGTAGGTTAGCGAATTCAGACTTATCATACGATGACAAGTTCCTAGCACTCCTACCTCGTGGTCATGGTTTACCCGTTTATATATAGAGTTTCTGCATCGATCAAACCATCACGCTGGACTAAAGGTCCTAATTTCGTTGTTGCAGGAACGGTTTTGGGTCGTTAAAGAAATAGTGAGAAGAGCTGTTAACGATTGCATTCACTGTTTCCAATATAGGCCTAGACTCGAAGGGCCCGTTCCTAGTCACAGATGTTGACTTCTTCGAGTGCAGGTTTATCCCCCACGAGCGCCACACTTCAGAGGTTTTTGGGAAGCAGCTGTTAAATCCGCAAAGAGCCTCCTTGTCAAGAATATGACCGAAGCACATCTCACTTACGAGGAACTGGCCACTGTACTTACGGAAGTCGAAGCAGTGCTAAATTCATGGGCGATCGCACCTCAGTCTGATGACCCCAACGACGGGGAGGCAATAACACCAGCGCACCTGTTGATAGCTGCGTCTCTCATAGCGGCTCCGGATACCCAAGTCAGTGACAATGACGTCATTGCAGTACGCCATTGTGACCGTTGGCAGCGTATCACAATTCTAAAACTGCACTTCTGGCATGTGTGGCAGCGCGACTACTTCTATCACTTGCTACAACGTACCAACTGAGCGAAAACGCACCAAATGTGAAAGCAGGGCAGCTGGTCATCGTACACGAGGACAACGCATCGCCTCAATCTTGGTTGTAGGCACGGATCATATCAGCCATAACCGGACAACGTTCTGGATCTATCTGCAAATTTAAGGAATTTTTCGAAAACTGGATAACATTCTGATCCTTTCTGAAAAAATCAAGCAATTTCTCGTAAGTTCGCTTATATTCGATAACTTATTAAAAGAATTCGCGCAACTTCTCGAAAGTTTGGGAACGGCCAAACTTATATATTAGGAGATTGCATTAATTCTGGTTATTTTTAATGCCAAAATTCATTTATTGAGAAAAATTTATACAATATGTATTATTCGAAATATTTTTCATTATTTTCTATAATCTTTCCCCACCTTGGTGGATCATCGATCCATTTTCGGACTTCTCCAGCATTTCGAAACCGTGCCATTAACCCAGCCATGCTTTATGGATCTGAAGAAGTGATAATCAGAAGGCGTTATGTCTGGTGACAAGACAATAATAATGGTCATAAGGGCATTTCCAAGTTATTTTTCAGATTCTTCCTCAATGCACATTCTTTGGAAAATTAATAAAGAATTCAGTCGCTGACTAAGAGTCATCGCGAGCAGACATCAGTTGCTAAGCAGTAGAGTCCTTATCAGTTTTTCTTTTATCTTCGTTCTCTTATTTTTTTCTTCTGTGTCCGCATACCAATAATAACTGTGTTTTTCCAAGTGTCGAAAAGTCAGCCACTAACCAAAGGGAAGCTAAGCCTTATTTATTCAATATGGGTGGCCCGGGGCCACCTAACCTGGGGAACAATAGCCCTCCGTTAAAAAAACATATGCAGCCACAAAGACACTCAACCAATTTCCCGATCTTCCAATGACCAACTCTCCCAACCCAAATATGTAATCCTCGCCGCCAAGGACAGTAAGAAAACGATATCCGAATATTCCTGCTTTGCTGTGCATAAAGCTCTCAAGCGGATTAACAAGAACATCACATCCATCACCAACCTTAAAGACCGCAATTTACTAATGCTAGTCAACTCCGAGGCCGACGCAAGTAGATTTATTCAAGCTTGCAGGTATATGCAAAATTGTTTGCAAGTTTCACGAAACTTTAAATTCGGTTAAGGGCACCATTTATGCACCTTACTTAATTAATATCCCTAAAGCTGATATTTAAAATAGCTCAGCTCACAAAAGGTAAGCTCAGTTTATAAATAAATGATGAAATCCGATGGCTCTGCAAAACCCAGTGGGGTTATGCTTTTGACATTCAAGCTATAAAATTTACCACACAAAATTCATGTGGTAACCCCCACAACGGTACTTGTATTCCGAAATGCGTTACCTGCTATGAGTATCATGCGGCTTCCAATAAGCAATGCAATGCCTTCCAGCAGTAAAAATAAATTTTAAAAATAAAAACAACAAAAAAATTTACAATGCACGAAGCCAGGAACATTTACAAAGCTTCATTGCCCGAACCCACCAACACGAGCAGCTACGCTGCATCGCGTCGTCCAAACAAAACGAAAATAACACAAAAGACAAAAGCGATAAAAAACAACTACTGATAGGAGTACGTTTGCTAGCTGTGCAGACAGCAGTCTCTCGTCTGGCGTCTTGCCTTGTAACTAATTTATGTGAGCAGATCACAAAAGTTTTTTATTTTTGTAAGGATGTAGGGGAAAAAAATCAAAATAGTAATAAAAATAATATACATTTAAAATAAATTAATACAATTATAGAGCAAAATATAGTAAAGCAAACATAAATGTAATAAAAATATAAAATACAAAAATAAACACATTAAACAAAAACAAAGAAACAAGTGGTATTGAGATATATATATATATATAGTTTCGAATTTATTCAACCAGATCCACTGGCCTTGTCCTCTGTAACCTGCGTCTGCATTGTAGTTCCTGTATTGGTAGTAGGTTGACACCAACATTTGGGTATTGGGTAAGCTTGGTCTGGTAGATACGACTTATTTTTGTAATCTCCTCTGTTACTGTTGGAATATTAAGATCACGATGCGGATCATTGTTAGTTATATACCACCCAGCCTTGGTGATCATTCGAATGATTTTTGATTGTTGTCTTTGTATTATGTCTGTATTTGATTTTTTGGCTGTTCCCCAGATTTGTGCTCCGTACGTCCAGATTGGTCTTATAATGGCTTTGTAGATCAGTATTTTGTTTTCTAATGTTAACTTTGATTTGAGCAGCCAATATAATTGACTAATCCTCAGCTTGATTTGATCCCGTTTTTTAAGTATATGGTATTTCCAGTTGAGTTTGTTGTCAATATATAATCCTAGGTATTTGACTACATTTTCAATTTTCAGCGCCGTCAAACGTTATACGAGGTGGTGTGAATTTAGTTTTAGTTGTATATATAACATGTACTGTTTTGGTATTATTTACTTTTATTTGCCACTTTTCAAACCACCTTAGGGTAGTATCCAGATGCTGTTGTAGTTTGGATGTTGCTATGTTTACTAGTCGTTGTGCGCTAAGTATTATAGTGTCATCAGCAAATGTGGCTATCATTGAAGCGTCGTCATTTGGTGATGGTATGTCCGCTGTAAAGATAGTGTATAATAACGGTCCTAGTACACTTCCTTGTGGTACGCCTGTTTTGATTTTTCTTAATGTGGAATATTCATCTGAGACTTAACGAAAAAATGTCTCTCTGTGATATAGTGTACTAATATCTGTAGTACGTTATGCGGGAATATATTGCGCAATTTTCTGATTAGTCCTTTGTGCCAAACTTTGTCGATGTAGAAAAGACAACATCTAGAAAAACTCCTATACAGAACTTTTTGTTGTCAAGATCGTTTAAAATTTTATGAGTCACACGATGGATTTGTTGTATGGTCGAGTGTTTTCGTCGAAAGCCAAATTGGTGGTCAGGTATTATATGTTTGCGTTCTATAATAGGTAACAGTCCCTGGCACAGGAGCTTCTCGAATATTCTTGACAGCACGGGAAGTAAGCTAATTGGTCTATATGACGCTGGATTATATACATCTTTACCAGGTTTTGGAATTGCAATGACTTCAGCCACTTTCCATACTTTAGGAAAGTAATTTAGTCTAATTATCGCGTTGAAAATATTACGTATGTATACCACTGCTTGAGGTGGTAGCTCCCTTAAAAGTTTTCCGTCAATTTTGTCATACCCGGGTGCTTTTTTGGGCTTTATGTCGTGCTGTATACATTTGAGTATTTCATTTGTGCATATTTTTTTTAGGCGATTTGGCTGGGGAGTGACCTCCGAGTTTATAAGACAGTCATCTTCGTTGATAGTTTCATCAGCAAATATTTTTTCATAATAATTCGCTAGAACTGTCGCCTTGTCTAGGTTCGTTACTGCCCATGATCCATTGTCCATTTTTATAGGTGCCTGGTGTATTGTTTTATTTGTCAGTTTTTTTGTAGCTTTCCACAGGGAGTAGTCGGTAAAGCTTGTCGGAGTTAGCCTCTGTAAATACTCCGTGATTTCATACTTTTTCTGATTTTGGATATATTTTTTAATTTCTTTAGTTGCCTGTTATATTTATTTTTCGCATCGGGGGATCTGCAAATGGTCCATGCTTTTTTCAGTTTTCGTTTTGTGCATATCAATTTGCGAAGCGTAGGGGGTGTGTATCGCTTTGCATGGTGTATTATCTTGTCCGGAGTTGCTTGCAATACTGCCTTCTCAATGGTATCGTTTAGTTGGACTATAGCTGATTCTACGTTGTCGGGTGATCTCAGTGGAATGCTTGTATTTAAGTTTGTGTTAATGTAGTCTCGATAGGTAGTTTTGTTGTTGTGCCATAGTTTGGACTTGGTTGTGTTCACTTCAGGTGAATTAAGTTCGAGTAGTATAGGTGTATGGTCTGGCGATAGTTCCAGTCTTGATGTTATGACACATTTATTTAAGTCTATGTCTTTGAGTATATAAAAGTCAATGAGGTCTGGCTTTTTATTTTTGTCTGTTGGCCAATACGTGGGTTCGCCGGTACTAAGATGTTTAGCTTTTGCTAACAGCAGTGCACCCTGTAGGTTTTTACCTTTCTTGTTTGATATTCTGGAGCCCTAGTCTGTATGCTTCGCATTGTAGTCTCCTGCAGCTATAAAACGTTGTCCGAGAGTTTTTAAGAAGTCAAGGTATTGTGACTGTGAGATATTGTGCTTGGGTGGGCTGTACACGGCTGTTATTCTTAGTGGTCCGGATGAGTCGAATATTTGTATGCTTGTCGACTGGATATAGGTTTCTTGGAATGGAAGCAGTATGTTATGTTTAATGTTTTGTTTAATAATGATAGCAGTCCCACAGTGTCCTGTACCGTCGGGATGGCATGTGTGGTACATCTTGTATCCACTTATGTTCATGTGCTGGCTACTTGTATAGTGTGTTTCCGATATCAAAGCAATGTCAATGTAGTTGTTGTGTAGGAAAAGCTGTAATTCATTCAAGTGATTTTTTAATCCGTTTGCATTCCAAGTTAAAATTTTTATTTTAGTGTCCATTCTTGTTGTCGAGTTTTGTCAATAGTACTGTTATGATGTTCATTATATTACTCATTTGTTGCGCTAGTTGTTTTATTATATCTTTTATTACCGCTAAATCTTTAGAAAATTCAGTCTTTTTTTCTGTGTTTTCACTAGTCTAGTTTTTGTTGGATTCGTTTTTGTTGCTTTCGTTTTTGTTGTGTTCCTCATCTTTTTGTTGAGGTTGTAACCGATTTGTGGGGTTTCTACGGTTACTGGCTGCTGTTTGGGCTTACGTTATTCCAATTTTGACTTTGTTTGATGTCTGTTCTACTACCTGATGGTCATCTTTTTTATCGTCTTTCTCTTTTAGTGAGGGAAATCTTTTAATTTTTAGATGTTTGTATACGTCACATCCCTTATAGTTGGCTGTGTGTGAGCCGCCACAAAGAGCGCATTTAATTTGATCTGCACTTATTAGTTTGCAGTCAATAGTTTTGTGCTTGCCAGGGCATTTCACGCAGATCGGGTCTTTGGTGCAGAAATTTCGTGTATGACCATATTTTTGGCAGTTTTGAGCACTGAGCTACCGTGCGTTTGTGGTGTGGTGGCTCAAAAATGACTTTGGTACATAGGAGTGTTGTAATATTAAAGATTTCTCTATTATTTGCTTTGGCTTTTAGTTCAATGAAAAATAGCGGCAGTGGTTTCTTTGTCAGTTTTTGTTGTACGTTGTGTATATTAATAACGTCGTGGCCTAGTTCCGATAGCTCGTTCTTAAGTTCGTCAAGGTCAGTAGCGTAGTGCATATTCCTAAGTACTGTTTTGAATCCCCGCTCCTCTTTCGGCTTAAAGGTGTAGTATTTAGTTTTGTTTTCCCTGAGCATCTTAACCACCGCCGAGTAGTTCGACGAGTCATTTGTCTGTACGCATACTTCGTTGTTTTTAAGTGTTTTTAAAATGTAGTTTTGTTGTATTATGTTTTTCAGAGCTTTGTTTAGTACGTTAATTTGTTCTAAAGAAGGCGCCCTCTCGAAATTAACGGGAAGTGAGGCTTGGTGTGAGTCACTGATGTTGATGCTGTTGTTTGAACCGCTTGTTGATGTGCCAAGGTATTCGTTGTTGTTACTTATGCGGACAGCTGTTTGAGCGTGGGGTACGCTCATGCTGTTCCTTGATGGATGATTTTGTTTTTGCGAGCTGCCCGCAGTCGGGGGACTGCGTCCAACAGGCATTTTGAGATAAGAACAATTGATTATCTTGTCTCTTGATTTAGTTTTTTGTGTTGTTTAATTCGGAAAGCGAAAGGAGACGACTAGTCGACTTGACAGTGCACTTGATATAATAATTTAATAAATTCTATTAAATACAAAATTAACCAATGAAGACATGTAATTATGTCCTTTGCTTATTATGGTAATTAAAGTTATTCAATGGATTTTAAAAGGTTACCTAAATAATTACGACGAGCTAAGCATTTTAATAAATAATTGCAGCCCAGATATTATATATCTTCAGGAAACATACTTACTTTAGAATGCTAAAAACATAATTTGCACAAAACAATATTCTGGGTACTTTAACAATCCACAAGTTAATTTATCTGCAAATCCAATATTTTGCATATGGCTATTCAATTAAACTTTAACGAAAAATTAACAATTGTTAACGGGTATATTCTACCAGATCAATCGTTTTCTTATAACCATTTTATTTTAATTTTAAATAACACGAGATCGCCATTGATGCTAATGGGTGATTTTAATGCACGGTGTTTTACTTGGGGCCCCAGTCGCACAAACGCCAGAGGGAAAGAAATTATGGAAGAAGTTGCTACATCCAGCTTAACGCTTCGAAACGATAGCTCTACAACACATTTTTCCACCCATAAAACCTTCACACACGTTGACCTGGCATTCATTTCCCCGCCGCTTTACCAATTTTGCAAATGGGAGGTCTTACCCGACCTACATAATAGCGACCATTTTCCCATAGCTACGATTCTACTCTAACTGGTTAACATTAAAAAACTCATATATTCTCCTAAGTACAAAACTGATTTAGTAATTTGGGATTTGTTTAGGTCGATTTGAGGCCAACCCTTCGAAATCACTTATCCTTTGGACATTCAACTGCAGGTCGCCAAACTCATTAAAATGATTAGATTTGCTGCCAATTTTGCAATACAGCAGACTAAGCCCTACATATATAAAAATAAAAGATATGCTGGTGGAACACAAATCTTAGCAAACTACGGGATATTAAGCAACAGCTCTGGCAGATATAATAAGATAAAATGACTGATGCTAACCTCCTATCATACAAAATAGCCAACGCCCATTTCCAACGTGCCGTCAAAGAGTCCAGGCGGGAGAACCTTTGTGCATTTACATCTAATATAACACCTCAATCTACAACACAACAAATTTGGTCTTATATAAAAAATCTTGTGGGGGTCCCCAGCTCTCAATTAATAGGCATTATATCTTAAAACTATTTGCTAACCGCTCCTTTTGACATTGCCAATGAAATCGCCAAAAAATGGTCCCATTACTTCGATAATGAATACACAAGAAAAAAGGCAGAACTTCTCAACTACGAACATACTACCAACCGCCTCACCCTATCAGCCAGAAAACTTGAATAGGATTTTACCAATCTAGAACTTGAAATCGCGCTACAAAAATCTAAAGGGAAAACACCTGGACATTGCCGGCTTCTAACAAGGCCAGGTTTTCAGGAACGTACAATTGCATTTTTAACAAAGGCCGTTATCCCCATGTTTGGAAATCGGCGATTGTAGTGCCTATCCCTAAACCGAATAAGCCGTCCTCCTATATTTCCAGCTTTCGTCCGATCTCCTTACTCTCATGCCCCAGTAAAATTCTCGAGAAAATGATAGCTCGCAGGCTTATGTGATTTATTACCAAAAATAATTTCCTAAGTCCAACTCAGGATTTAAGCCCAAGCACAGCACGATGGACTCCCTGCTGCACCTACAGCATTTCGTGTCGAACGCTCTTTCGAGTAAAAATCATGTCACCCTTCTGGCGACTGATTTCGAAAGAGCGTTTGATCGCGTACTGTTCATAAATAACTCGTAACGTAGGGGGTGGGTATGAAGATCTTCAATATTGTGAAGACTTTATGATTAACAACGTGCTCTCCGGCTACCATAATTTATATAATGGAATTTCCCAAGGTTCGCCGTTATCAGTAGTTTTATTTATTATTGTATTTGATCAAATTAATAAAATATTTTTTAAATATATATTTTATATTGTAAATTAAACAGATTGATTATTTTTTATTATAAAAAATATTTATTCTTTTATAAGGAGTGCTTGCATGAGTCTGCTATGAACTCAATTACTATAACCAAGCAATGTACCTCGAAACCTCTTTTTGACCAAAGCATTCGCGCGTTGCACTTTAACGTGGAGATTTTGATGACGAAAAGTCATCTTCGCGTTTCTGCTGGGAACGAAAAGACTGCAGACATAGCTTCAGTAATTATTGTGGGAAAGACAAAGAATGTTCTGAGTACAATACAATTATAAGGTTTATTTTCTTTTTTTTTTTTTTTTTTTTAAATTAAATTATAACATTAAACGCAGTAAACTGCATAAAACATTTGTCGGATTTAAAAAATAATGACGTGACAATAAAAATAAAAAATTAGACTTATACTAACTTAATTAATTATAGAAGGCTGTATCCTTCTTAGAGGGAGATCATGTGGGTGCAGCCTCTTCAGTCTACGCCTTGTTGTGATACGGGTGAGGGAGAAAGCTAGAGGATTTGGGTGCGACAAAAGTCTGTAGTGATAGCGGCAGCTGTGAGAATTAATCACCTCCATAACAGTTGGCACGGCAAGATCCCTATGCAGCGTGGAGTTGCGGACGTACCAAGGGGCGCCCATAAATCTTCTGAGAGCCTTGCTCTGACACGCCTGCACTCTTCTGATGTTGTAGGCAGCAGTAGTGCCCCAAATTTGTATGGCGTAGCGCCAAGCAGGTGCCACTACTTGCAGATAGATGAGCCTTTTATTAGTTAAAGATAACTTATTCGATGGGCGGAGGAGCCACTCCAGTTTCTTGAGCTTTTGATAGCAGCGCGCTGTAACTACCTTAATGTGTGCACGCCAGGTAAGACGCTTATCCAGGATCAAACCGAGATACCGGATTTGCTCCATTTGCGGAATGATTCTTGTGTTGTAAGTCACAACCGGACAGACGCCTTGCCTTAAAGTGAAGGTACAGTGAGCTGATTTCTCAGAGTTTATGGCTATATTCCAACGCCTGGCCCATGAGTGGAATCTATCCAGGTAGCTGGACAATTTCTCCGCAGCTTCGTTCAGAGAGGCAGAGTTGAAAATAACTGCCGTATCGTCCGCGTAAGTAGCAATAATCGAATGCTCATCTCTAGTTGTAGGCATATCAGATGTACATAAGAATTAGAGGACCGGAGCTAAGACCCTGCCTTGCGGGACACCGGCTCTCATGTGCCTCATGGTGGAAATTTTGTTCCTTACCCCCACAGAGAAGGTTCGTCGTTAAAGATTGCTTCGCAATTGTAAAAACTGTTTGCCAGACAGGAGTAATTTTAATTTATGCAGAAGTCCATTGATCCCCAATCCAATGATCGTTTGACGTCTAGGAAAACTGCAGAGGAATACTATTTCATCTCAAACGCAGTTAGTATATAATAAGGACTCGATGCAGTTCGGGCGTGCCATGCTGCGATCTAACTCCAAATTGGTGATCAGGAATCGCTTCTAACACCCCGTACTGCCAACAATCTGCTCAAAAATATTGTTTCAAAAATTTTGGAAAAAGTTGGAAGCAGGCTTATGGGCGTGTAAGATGTGAAAAGGTGGTCCGGAGTACCAGGTTTAGGTATCATGGATATCGTTGCACACTTCCACTGTGTGGGAAAATGGCAGATCCGCAGCTTGCTGTTGAACAGCAACGTCAGAAACAACACTCCCTTCCAAGGGTGGGCTTTCACCACATTGTTGTCAATATGGTCAAGTCCGGGGCTCTTCTTAGATTTCAGTTTCTGAATTTGAGTCACAACCTCTTCAGGGGTGACATATTTAGTTGGACTGTGGTCTAAGATACATCTCGATAAGACTTGAGCTGTTTCCTCAACGTCTCCAGGGTCAGCCAGGTTAAAAGGCGTAAAGCGGCTCTCCAACTCATTAGCAAATGCTTCTGCTTCCTCAGTGTCCGATTAAAGGAGGTGCACCAAAGTGGTTCATCATTAGTCGCGCGCTCGTAGAACTGAAACAGGTGTATTCAAACATACAAACGGTCGGATGAGGACTTTTTTACTGGAACGAGTAAACTTTATATTATCCGCACTGTCCTCTGATAACGTAAGCAGACGGACGACGCCCGGACACTGCTTTGGTGGGTATTGCCTGCTCATCCCAGTTTTCGTCTGTAACTGGCTCGGAACTTTTTCATACCTTAATAGACCAGAGGGGCTAAACTACTGAGGTCACTGTGAAGGTGGATATCTATTGTGGTTACGCCCTGCATACTATTTCCTTCTACCGCTGCACCTTCCCTTGAGTAGTATACTGCTGTCTACCTTGCAGACAGAAGACACATGAATGTGTGGGGAGTAGATTGTTCCTGTTAAAACCCAACCAAAGACCATCTCTTGTGCCAGAAGTGTCCCGGCTTCTGTTTTCTTAAATCTTCCTTTGAAAATTTGAGGGTATAAGTCCGATCCTACCAAAAAGTGTACGGGCTGGCTTTTACAAAACGAACATCTCGAACAACGAACAGCTCGAACCAGGTTGGGGTCATTTGGACTGGTCGGAAGCTCCCTGTGACTTTCGGAATGATGAGCCCCTGCGCAGATAACATGTTTGGGTCACGTGGTGACTTCAACTTGAACGAACATTCAGTTCGGACTCTGCCGAAATTGTAAGGTTCAAGTCAGAAACTCGCTTAAGTGGGTCTTACCTATAATCCAACTCGCCTCTGTAACCGCTCAGAAATGAAGGTGCATTCAGATCCGGAGTCGACGAGTGCCCGGGCCATATACTTTACTCTTCGGTGCTGGACGTTGACCATGGCTGTCACCAAGAGTACAACCCGTGAGTTGGTCGAAAACACGACTGCTCGGTGCTTACTGCTTCTGATCCTGTAAGTACGGTAGCCTGATTTCATACCAGTGCTATACTCCGCCATGATTTTTGGTTCCAGGCCTCGTTCTTAATTAACGCCTTGTATTCTGCTTGCATCGCCTACCACCAGTGCGTAGGCTGTTCACTCAGCAGTACTTCAAATACTCTCTGTGGAACTGTTACGTGTGTATCTGTAACCATGCGTACCGCATTTTGTTTCTTTCATCTTAGTCCGTAGTCATGTTGCTTTCTGTTGTCCACGCCAACTTCACAAATTTTTTCATCGTTGTTTTCATCCGCTGCTGTGTTTTTTTCTGCTTTCAGTGACACTTCTTCATTCATTGGATCATCGTTAGTCTCCTCGTAAGCTACATCTGGAAAGACTTCGTTTAAATTATCTAGGCTTACAAATGGGTTAATGCTAGTATTTTTGGCTCCAATCAATTTCATAACAAAATATTCATCTCTACTTACAAACCCCGCGTTTGGTCCTGTCGTACGCCTTAGCTTTGCCATCATAGCCAACCATTTGCATTATGCCTTTTGCACGAAACTTATTCTGTTATGATTTCTCAAATGACTTACGCCGGGTTTATTATCCCACCCTGCCTCATTTGGTGTTACTCCAGCAACGTCCTGGTTGGTGATCGATTTCTGAGGTAATCTGCCGTGTTGATTGCTTCGGCACAATATTTTTCTTCGACACCGGCGTTCAAAATCATGATGCGTGCCATTACCAATAGCTTGTTTTGTGTTAAATTTTAAACCATGCACCAGGTGTCTTTCTTTCAGTTCACATAGACTACTCACGTTTAAATGCCCGTTTCTCTTGTGCCACAACATTAACTCATCGTTGGTATTCTTATTGCCATTGCAAAATAATTGATCAATTTCTCTTTAAATTTCACAAAATAAAAATGAATTTAATTGCGAAGCTCTTAATATTGCTTGCCCACTCTGGTCACAAACATATGAGAGTAGGTGCATTGGGTGTGTTGCTTATAACTAGCGTTTCTTTTTTGGTGTTCTCGAAATAGAAAAAGTGAAAGCATAAATAGACTTTCTTAAAAATTGTGTTGAAAATATAAATTATAATTATTTTAGCAATTAAACGATTATGTAATATGTTTTACCATGTCAGGTAAAATTGTAATCGGTTTTGTAATCGGTTTTCTTTTTAATTCCTATGTGCGCGATTGTGAGTCCCGATAATAATTCTATCTTGATCTTCTTTATTTGTAATGTCTTATACTACCAATTGTGTGAAACGTATCTTTAATTTGCAAAATGTAAGGGATATATTTTTGAATTTTTAACATGATAGTTACCTATGTCTCTATTCCATTAATTATTGGGGGGGTAAGGTGCCTTTTTAACAAAGCCCCTTAACCTGAGGTTAATCTGAGGGTAAGTTCCTCAGCCGGCAGGCCAGGCAAGGACATGTGATTGGGTTAGATGTAAATAATTACTCTTCCATGAAGACAACACCTACAACACCATGTTAAGCTGTCTCGGGGGGATTGGTTAATCTTGGCGGTCGAGGTTGTCATAAATAGTTAGGTTGCGAGTGATAGAGTTGGAAGTGGAGTTGTAGTTTTAATTTGTTGGAATTGGGTGGGGAGCTGGTAGTTACTTTTGTATTTGAAGCGGTGTAAGTTCGCGAATCTTAGTTACGTTCGCATAGGTTTGATGACATACTTGGTGTTATTGGTTATACATTTCATATGATGTCTTGATTGTCCTGTCCTGATTTTGATTGCGATTATTTTCTGTTGTCTTAGATATATTGGGCACTTTTCGTCGGTAGATTGGTTATTCTTGAGCAGTTTGTTTTTCCCGCAGTTGATGCAGTAGGTGTTGTTTATGCAAACTTCATTCTCTTTTGGCTTTTGCATGGTTTGAGAGTATGTCCATAGCGAAGGCTGGTTGTTGAATATGTAACTTAGTTTAACACGTTACCAATACCGTTGTTTGTTAGTCACGCTTACTGAATACGTATACCACTCAGCATAATACTTTCTTTTAATAAAGAGCACATGTTTTTCTTTTCTTCCAAGCACCAAGTGAGTGAATTCTATCAGTTGTTACGTTGGAATGATGTAGAAATGTATGGGAGCACGATTTTCTTTTCGTATCCGATCATTATAGATTTCGGAAGGGTAATTGAGGCGAAAATTTTGCCCTTGGTGCACGTTTTTTGTTTTGATCAGCAAATCACCGCTGAGAAGTTTTTTTGCAGGAATCAAGATCTCCACCACAATTAGAGCTAATTATTCCTTTTATAGAAAATGGCTACAGCTTTTCATTTATATATACAAGAGACGAACAATACAAAGAAACAATCGCAAGCGGTCCATCAAAGAAACCCCTTACTGCTGAGCATATGGCACTGCTGCAAAAGTTTATCTTGGAGGTTGTTATCGAAAAAGCGGATGACAATCTTAAACCATAGTTCGAGACCTGCTGCTAAAATCAATGGTGCGACGGAAGAAGAGACGCTTGGGCCAAAAGTGTTGGGTTTAGAACCCGGCACCACCGCCAAGCAAACAACAATCGCGCCGACAACTGTGGCCCCAGTGATTTCACCTGCAACTCCAGGGCTGTCCACCATTGTGGTTGCCTCATCCTCCACCTTGACGGCAAGTGGTTTATTGGTGCCTGCTGGCCCACCGAAAAATGGTGGCCCTGCCCCAAAAGCAGCTGCCTTTGCTGGCAGGAACTTAGGCTGTCTAAACTGTCAGCCGCGAGGCTGATCTCGCGGAGCAGACCATCACTCTCTGCCTCGGCATCTACGTCCGGAAAGATAGGAGGCATTCGGCCCAGACCCGCTTCAAACCCGGGTTCCCTTAGGCAGGGAGCTACAAAGGGCGCTCCTGGCAATGGGCTACTTTTCGCACAGCGCAGCGACCTGGTGTTTCGCTCCCTAATTAAGGATTTAAATAAAAATTAAGGTCCTTCAGGCGAATCTATATCACGCCAAAAGGGCGTCGAACATTGTATGCAAACTATTCGCCGAAAACAAACAAAGCGAGTGGCCTCGCTCGTGGATTAGCGACTCAATCAAGTAAGTTGGTTTACCACAGCTCGGGAGAAACCCCACGCACGATTATCTTAATTGATATTAATAAACCCACTAAACCAATTTATCCATGGAGACTTTACAGCGGCCATCATGGACGTTTCTACGGCAACAGCCGTGCAGAAAATTGTCGTCGCTTCAGCCCACTTCTACTACTTATTTGCACAGCACTGGTCTAACCTATCTAAAGACAACAATTTTGACACACAATTCATAAAAGACAAATACACAACGACACAAATCCACTACACAACCACAAACACTGCACAAGAATTAGAAAACAATATAACCCTAATCGAGCTAAACTTGGCTCTACAATCACTTAAAAGGTCAGCCCCAGGACTTAACAGAATCTTATACCCCATGATCAAAAACAGCTCACAATCGACAAAAACCAGACTAATTCAAATCTTCAACAATATCATTCTCCAAACGTATAAAACCAGCCTCATGATTCCCATATTAAAACCAATAGCAAACAAAATGGATATAACCTCATACCGACCCATCTCCTTAAACTGTTGCCTAGCGAAAACATTTGACAAAATCATCTCATAAAGAGTATGTTGGTTCTTAACCAGAAAAAATCTGCTTCATCCCAACCAATTCGGATTTAAACGCGGCAAAGCGGTTGCAGAAAGTCTGCTTTTCGCAGACCTTCTCATAACCCGAGAGTTATCTGCCAAAAAACACACCTCTCTCATCACTCTTGACTTCTCAAGGGTGTTCGATATAGTCGGTGTTCACACCATCATAGACCAATTACTCTGCTGGAAGATTAGGCAAAAATTATCAAGTAAACACAAAACTTTATGTCAAAAAGGAATATCACAGTACGAGTTGGGAATCAAACCTCCAAGACCTATCCCCTTGATAACGGCATCCCAGAGTTATCACCAATATCCGTTATATTGTTTCTTATAGCCTATAATAAATTAGCCACTATAATTAGCTTACACAAACAAATCTACTTCAGTGCGTTTGCAGACGACTTCTTTCTAATTATCAATTTCAATAGAAATAAAAATAACAACTACAATTTCGACACAGTTTTCAAAACATACATAGCTGGTGCACCTACTCGGGTGCATCCCTCTCATTGCTAAAATGCCAACACCTTCATATATGCCGCAAACACAATTGCATGTGCAACATTTCATGCAATTACATACAAATCCCGATAACCTACGCAGTGAGGATCCTCGGCCTAATCATTAACAACAAGTACATTTGGGACACACACATCAAAACACTTATACCTGCCTTAAATCAAAAACTCAATATAATAAAATGCTTGGCCAGCAAGAAATTCAACTGCAACACGCACACACTCTTAAACATTACCAAAGCCACATTAATCCCAAAAATTTATTATGCCCTATTCCTACATGAGCATACTTCAAAATCTACCCATAATAAACTAAAACCCCCACTTAATGCGGCAATCCGAGTTTCCTTAGGTGCACTCCGCTCCACACCCATCAATAACATGCTATACGAAACTAGCACACCTACAATCGAAACAAAAGGAGACTACGTCCTATCTAAAATGTACAAAACACTACTAAACTCCACAGAAACCCCTATCAACAGATACATAAATCAATACTCATCACACAAAACTCCTAAACTCACAACGGCCATAGTAAGAATATAAAATAATTGAAAGAACAACATCATACCATATCGCCCCCACAAACCACTAGTCAACAAACCTGCCTCGCTTTTCGCCAATTCCCCAAAAAACACCTCATTCTTAATCTACCGGAAAACTATTGCCCCCCAACCATCTACACACAGCACTTCCACCGAATTAAATCAAACCTTAAGAACCACACCTTCATCTATACCGTTGGATCATTCCAAAACAATATTGCAACATACGCCATCACAACCGAAACAACTATACTCCAATATGGCATCCTACCACACTACTCCTCAATCTTCTCCGCATAAGAAAGAGCCATCCTCTAAGTAACACTTATTATAAAAAATAAGTGGCAATAGACGTAATTTCTAACATCAACAACCACACTACGCAGCCATAGACCACAAGATCCCTCCTCATAAGCGCCGCCCCAAGAATTAAAATTCTGTGGGGCCCAGGCCACTCTAATATAAAAGGCAATGAGCTGGCAGACAAAACAACCAAAGCCAACCTAAACATGCCCCTTACCCTAACCCAGAACACCAACCCAACAGACATTAACAAATATCTAAGAAGTAATTTATTAGATAACCT
The DNA here is from genome assembly GCA_035041755.1 of Cacoxenus indagator. Classification (NCBI taxonomy): domain Eukaryota; kingdom Metazoa; phylum Arthropoda; class Insecta; order Diptera; family Drosophilidae; genus Cacoxenus; species Cacoxenus indagator. The sequence continues at coordinate 219,310 of JAWNKX010001059.1, forward strand.
CAAAAACAACATTACCAAATGCAATAAATGGTACCAAGCCATCAACACAAACCCCCTACATACAGATGACTACTTAAAGAGACTAATACAAATAAAAGTCAATCGAAACGACCAAATCAAAATCCTTAGTCTCAGATTAGGACACACCAAACTCCCCAACACTACAACTACCCCAATACAACACCTCACGGCCCTAACTGCCATTCAACAACAAACACCGACTTAGACCACATACTAACATCATGCCCCGCAACACAAGATCCAAAAATAAAATCTTCCAAAATAATAACCCCAAAACTGCAATCACCAATCCCACAGAAGGAAACATTTTCAAAATCATAACATACTTCATATTAACCTATATCACACAATTTAAGACACGTACATATATACCAAACGACATGTACATATATATATATATATATAAATTCTAATATATTAATAATAATTGTAGTAGCCCTACACCCTCCCCAGGCCGATGGCCGCAGTACCCAGCCCACACCCACCACCACAGGTTAATCATAGATTTTCATAAGACTGTTTGCATAAGGGCAATTAAGGATTGCCCACAAGGCGGAATTCTCTCCCCGCCACTCTGGTCACTCTTCATTAACGATCTTTTGGCTAAGATGAGATCTCTTGGATCGTAGGATACGCAGATGAACTGGCTATTATTGTGTCGGGGAGATTCGCACGAACTATCCCTGACGTAATGTGCTCCGCCTTCCAAATCGTCAACAACTGGTGCAACAGATAGGGTCTCTGCATTAACCCACAGAAGCTTGTATTGGTACCCTTTTCAAAGAGGTACGGTTGAAAAGTACTACAATTTAACTATCTAATGAGGTCAAATATCCGGGGGCGTTTCTGGATAAACGTCTGGACTGGATTGCTCATCTTAAAACAGTACTCAACGAAACCACCAGAGCCATGTGGGCTAGTGGATGGTTATATTTGGTCCATCTCCAAAGCTGATATACTGGTTATACATCATAGTAGTTTGACCCGTCATCATCATCATCAACCGTGCTCTGAACATTCACATAAAATCTGACTTGCCTTTCAGCACTGGTCACTCGAAAATAATCAATGGGATCTAAATCTGAACCAAAACAGATCATATCACCACGGAATTACGCTTCGGCCGGCGCTTCACGGCTCTTCTCCGAAACAGAGCTGACTGGGAAGTCGGTAACCCGGGCCCGAGTCCCAATGGCAATATATGGTTCACTGATGATTCCAGAATGGAAACGGGTACCGGAGCCGGGATTTTCGGACCAAATACAAGGATCTCCATTGCCACGGGCAAATGGCCCACGGTATTCCAAACGGAGATCCACACCATAGACATATGTGCACACAACCTCCTGGCAAAGGGACCTAGAGGCCAAAATACGGCTTTGATTCCCTCCAGCTACTGTCGGGAAAAAACCAAACACATCGGCGAAATTTTGAACTTCAAATATCCTCACCACATTGGTCATTTCTCCAAATATGGGGTACCGTTTCCTTCCTCGGCCACATGATATAGAACCAAGTATGCTTTCAGCCTAGGTAATTCTTTGATTCTTTAGCTATATAATGGTGCAATTAAATTTTGGATATAGGTAATTGCTACGAGTATATGTAGTTACAATATCAAACTATTTTACACTTTTTATTATCATCAGTTTTTTAACTGACACCCCATAAAAGCAAAAATTAAACTGTATTCCTTATTGTATTTCGCCTATATTAATCTATATCAATGAAATTAAAATGTCAGGCGGCCAGAAAACAAACTGCTTGATCAGAAAGCGAAACCGCACAAAAATATACCGAGTGAATATCACTTGGCCATTTGCTGTTCTTGTTGTTTATTCTGTTTGCCTGGTGACAGTTCAAAATGCCGTCTGTATACTTTAGCTTGTGACTGTTAAAATTTGGCCAATTAGTCAAGAAATATTGAAACTTATTCTGTGCACTCTATCAAATGAATAGATATAACAAAACATTTTTATAGGATTTTTTGGGTGACTTTGCTCATTTAGAAAAGCTCTTTGCTCTATCTAATGCCGATTTTTTAACACCTCCTCATCAGGTCATGTCAAAATATTTCGCACACTATTAGCAACAAAGAGTATTCATTCGTATTGAGGTTACATTTCTCTCAAAAGCTTTTTGAGCTTTTTTCAAATAAGTAGAAGCTATAAGAATATGTTACTTTTCTGCTATTAACATCGAAGTAGCAGCGATGGCCGCTGTTTAGCAACGTTATTCTGCTAATTACTGAACGCGGATTCTTGGTGCGAATTAGTATGAAAAGGAATTTCTGTATATCACCTTTGTTTTGGTTGTTTTGATTGCCGTCTGCCAATTGTATTTTGATGTATTGATATTGTTTTGGAAATGATAGCGAAAAAGGAACATGTATTGGTTTGGCGCGATTTTTTAATGAATAAGGAAAAAGATTTTTTTTATTAAAAATACCATATTGATTTTGGTGGGAATTTTAATGAGTGAGGCCCATAATTGATAACTAAATTTTTTAAAATGCATATTTCGATCTAGATATATCGAAAAATCGTAGTTTAATACAACTAATTCTACCTTTACTAGCAGGCAAACAGAAAAAACAGCAAGAAACTGCAAGTGTCCCATGTCAAAACGAAATTCAACCAGCTGCGCTACTGCGAATACAGGAAAGACAAGAAAATAAATTTTGCCCAACGACAAAGCGTGTGACATTTGTTTTTTCTTTATTTGCCGAAAATAAGGGAAGACAAAAAAAAAATTTGCCTGTGTATATGAATACGTATACTTTTTGCGTGCACGCAAATTTGAACTCAACAACGAAACACGCGTTCGGGTCCTGACCTCTGAGAAATTTGGTACGGCAATCGAAAATTGACTTGTGGACTGTGTTGTGAAGTGGGGCGCGTGCGGGAATAAAAATATCTCTTTTTTACTAAGCTCACGTAACAACAAAGTCTAGACCATTTGTTTTTTTCTTCATTGCCAATCACAAGGAAAGAAGAGGAAAGAACACAACACAAAGTAAGGATGATGAAATTTGTTTTGCGCGATTGAGACTCGAACTTCACGGACTTTGCGTATTCCTCGTACATTCAAACTTCAAAATCTCGAATCACCATAATGCATAACAAAAGTTCAAATTATGGGGATATTCGAGTTATGGAAGACATATTGTATTCATTTTTTGCTATAAACGCACTCAATTCGAGTCATGGAGATATTCGACATATAAAAGTTCGACCTATGGAAATTCGACGGTAGTAGTTAGAAATTTTACTTGGGTTTCTTTGGCTGTTCAATGAATGTGCATTCACTGTACTTGCTATTGAAACAGATTTCGTTTTCTATCACAACCGAAAATTGTCTTCAAGAAGTTTAAGTCAAAAATCAGAGCTTGCCATTGTGTGAGTGACCTTGTTGTGTAGTGTGTGTATAAGATTGTATTGTTTTCTTATTGTGTGTATCATTCGGAATATTTTTGTATGATTTTGCCTAATTTTTTTCCTGGCCGCCTGGTCTTTTCATTTTATTAAAAAAATGAATATAGGCAAAATACGAGGCAGCTATGGCTCGATTTCGTTTGTTAAAGAACGATTCCGTAATTTAATGAAAACTCCACACAATTTGCTGAATATTCTCGGAGACCATACAAATAAAAACTTTGAAAAGAAATCAAAGAAAGAATACTGTGTGTGTTTTTTTCTGATTTTGTTTTTATTATGACTTTCTTGTGTATTTATTTTCTTTAAATATCATATTCCCGCCCAATTTGGTTATGCAAACCCTAGCAAACCAACATCAATATATTACGCTGCATAAGTTGAACAGCCAACAATTCTGTTGATGTACAGAATCAGTGTCGGATTCTAAACGTGTCTGAAGTCTCTCCGGCCATTTTTTTAAGAGAGAAATGTAACCTTTATATGAATATGTACTCTCTGATTAACACACTGCTGAAATGGATAACAACGTGATTTGCTGCTATTTAGCAAAGTTTTTGGAAGATGATGAACATTTTTACAATAGAAGTGTTTTAATATATTGCGTGATAATAGTGATCCTTTTTTAATATCGGCCAATGTTTTTGAGAGAAACTATCGACTCTCAAAAATATTGTGCCATCTATTGATAGAGTAATTAAAGCCGCGGGATAATGGAACTCAAAAACTCCATTTGGGTTTCGATTCTTGGCGCCTTTATATTTGTACGCAAATAGGTCATACCAAAAGTGCGTAGGAAACAACCATGTGGGTGCTATGAGCCAACCGTCGATTTCCCGCGCAATCCAAACAATTTCAGAACTGATTTGCTTGGTGAAACAAGGCGAAGTGAGGTTTCTTCAAGCATAAAAAATACCATACTCTTCGCTGTGGTATGGTATTTTTTTGGACTATTACGAAAAACAGCTTAGTGAAGCTTTCCATGTGCGCCAGAATAACAAAAATGACAAAAGCTTCTAACTATTCAATTAATAAGAATTTTATAGATAGAGTGCACAGAATAGGGCGGTAAGTTGAATTTTTTTACAAATAGCATTTATCTGTTTCGATTTCATTTTCACATGGGACACTTGCAGTTTTACTGTTTGCCTGGTATAGGTAGTATAGGTAGAATTACTTTTATTCAACTTCAATAAATGCAATTTAAATTATTTTTATTTAGTTATTTGGTAAACAAAGAAAAAAAAAAACAACAGTGCGTGCCCTTCCTCTTTTTGTTGTTTTCATTAGATACACTGCTAACGAACAACGATAATGCGATGACGCTATGATATCGCTGTAAAATTTCACTGTACCGAAACCAAAGATTACATCAAAAACTATGGGCAGATAATAAGGTTTATAGAAAACTAGCAAGCCCGACAAACGTTGTTCTGCCCTCTCTAGGATGTGGTGCACGAATGCTTAATGCGATTTGGCTATGCGATCTCACTTAATTATATAAAAAATGTATTTGACTTTAAAAACTAAAAAAAGTATACCCTGGCCTTCCTACTGTAATTATCTACATTTAAAACAAAAAAAAATACTGAATTGGTAGAGAATTACGGGCAGCAGAGGGAAACAAGGGCTTTTTAGAACTTTGGTTTATATATATAGACTTGTAAATTAAAAAACTTGAATTCAACTCATCTACAACATAGTTCCACAATTTACAAGCGATTATGCGTTTTTAAATAAATTTAAAACAAAGCAACGTGAAAACATTGTATACGCGATGAATGACAGAAGAAGATTGATTTTGTTTGCAGTCATTAAAACATCCGATCACAGTTGTGAACACTCCTTATCAAAAATAGCACACTTTGTGATAATTTTTATATTCATTGAAAAGTGTACATATTCATTCATATTCTGTTTTGCCCTTAATTTTATTTTGAATTTCTTATATTTTTATTAACGATGGTCCACTTAAACTTTCAAAAAAATATCACATCGTTGACGCGAATCTATAAGATTTTCCTCAACACGCCCAAAAATGTTTTAAATTAAAAAAAACATTATCGTTCGTATTGGTTAGTAGATAAGTTAAATTACTAATAAGCATAAAATATACATAATTTACCTCGGCAAAGACAAATTCTCTTTGAAAGGACTTCGGCTGCATCCGGCGTTCGTTTTATCAATATTTGTTGAAAGGTATGGGTGCGAGTAGAAACAACCGTTCATATCTCTTAGTAATTTACTGAAAGTCAGTTAAAAGAAACAGTTGATATATATTGTTGTTTAACGCTATATATTGTTTTTATAAGCTAATATACTTTTTTTGTCTTCTGGTGTGTTCTTTACATCCTGGGCAATTTGGACAATAAATAAGAATGGAATAGAAAAAGGATGGAACAATTTGATCGACAGCCAAATGATGAGCACGTCTCTTTCATTTAATTATATGGCACCACGGTTTCTATATTATATCAATTGCAATTAAAGTAACTCAAAACTATAATACATATATGGTGAGTATTTTTATGCCTTATGGAGGGTTAAAAATGAACACAAATACATAATAAGTGATTAAACTTTTTTTTCTTAAATTTTCTCACTTTTTCACGTTCAATTCCGTTTACTTGATCAACAAAAGATTGTGAAGCCCCATTATATCACCGTATTATTGTGAATCATAGTAACTTATACTTAACTTATACTGTTTCGGGCTAGTACGGCCTTGCTCACTTACAGCAGCTTTATTATAAATTAAACAGCGCTGATTTCCAGTTGGTGGCAAAAAAGGACTAAAGTCTTTATTTTACATCAAATTGACTAGTTAAGACCTCCAAGCGAAGCTACTGACCTGCCTCGTTTGAATAAACAGTTAGGTCGGCGAAGCTTCCCGATCACACATTCTAATATGCAATCGCTGAAGCTAGAATATGTAGAAAAAAAGGGGAAGAGATAGTGCAGGTAGGAAAGGTGACACATTTTGGAACCTGACGAGATCATTTAAATAAGCGCATCGACTAATACGCTGCTGCTACATAGGTTGGGTTCGCTGCATAACGAGCCATACTCTCCCCGTTGGAGAAGGTGGGAATACGACTCTGAATATGAGAGGTTTGCAATAATAATAATAATAATAATAATAATAATAATAATAATAATAATAATAATAATAATAATAATAATAATAATAATAATAATAATAATAATAATAATAATAATAATAATAATAATAATAATAATAATAATAATAATAATAATAATAATAATAATAATAAAAATAATAATAACAATAACAACAATAATAATAATAATAATAATAATAATAATAATAATAATAATAATAATAATAATAATAATAATAATAATAATAATAATAATAATAATAATAATAATAATAATAATAATAACAAAAATTATAATACTAATAATAATAACAAAGTCGTTGACTAACTCTCTAAACGTGCGGTTGTCTTAGAAGCGGTGTCTCTGCAATCATCATTTCACGCCACTTTCCCGAGTTTAAATCAGTTAACCTAGCAACTACCTTACTCTTTTTTAAATTTAAATTTAAATTGAAAAAACAAAAGATCAACAGCGGAAACATACAGCGACAACAAACATCTCCTAAAATTTGGCTTGGAGCACTTGGCTCTTCTGGCAAAGTAAAAATGGCGCGATTACTGAAAACTAATTAATCAGTAACTCATGCCAATAACCAGGACCATAATTTTTTTCGTCTTCTCCAAACCATCGATGAAAACGGCGCTAACACACATACTGCTTACTCCAATACAATTACAGGTTACTCCAATAAACCAAATTCCGCCTCAACCTATTACAGTTTTAAAGAAACCTGCAAAAGAAATGTATGACTTGCTCAAAGCCACACCTATCACTAACTACTCAGTTAAGATCATCTCCATTGTCATTAAAATATTTTTACCACCGAAGCGGACTTTAACCTTACTTGCCATTAGTTCAAAAAACGAAACTGTGAATTCTGTTCGCAAGGAAAACTAGGCCATACAAGGAAGTACCCTCCGGATTGGAAGAATCGAACATCGATGATGTAAGGGGTTTACTACGCGACCGTGGTCTAAATGGCATCGACGTCCGGACCATCGACAAAACAACATGAGCTGGATATAACCTTCTGTTGTACATTGTGTACTTCCAAAACTGCTCCATAACTCTGCAAGATTTACGTAACCTACATTCCTGCATCAACAACACCAAAGTTCGATGGGAATTCAAGTCTAAGGAAACCAACAAAGCTCAAAACATTGCTCAAACACATTGCCAGTAGAAACAACTACAAAAATAATAGCACTGTTTACTGTAACCTCTCTCCCGCTTCACTTCATCAACCAAAGCAAGCGTCGTTATTGGCAAGATCTTCTCAGCAATAGCAACAACGGAACGACCAGTCAAACGTCCCCCGACCTCTTCACGCTAGACCATATCAACTCGCTCTGAAATGAACTCTTAGATAAGCTAAGCTGCTTCATAAATAAAATAGAGCATTTTAATATTATTACGCAGTTAGCTGTTAAATACATTTGCTCTAATAAATAATTTAAGGAACGTTTCAACATCATGGCATGGAATTCGCGTTCCGTACTATAGTACAAACGATGCGAACTCCTACATTTTTTATACTCTAATCATGTACATATCTGCCTCTTATATAAGTCATGGTTATCCCATCGTGATAGTTTTCTCCTCCTAGGAGAAATCTGTCTATAGAAATGACCTGTGTAGAGCCAAGAGAGGTGGATAATTAATATTTATTAAAAGTGACATTAAACCCTGTTTAAATACCCATTTAATTCAAAATATAGGAATACATGTTGAATCAAATGCTGTTTACTGTACAAAAATCTTCTCTGTTTATTTTTCTGGACCTTCTGCGAAATGTTTGTCCAATTCCTGTAGCTTCCCCAACGACACTAAACACAAGAAAGAAATGGTTAAGGCTGACCTGCTTAAATTGCATCGTATCGATGGCCACTTCATAACAGGGGGCGATCTAAATTGCCGTCATCGGAAGTGGAATTGCCTCAGAGAAAACTGCTGGGGTAACACTCTAAATGTGCTTTCAACACAGGACAAATTTAACGTTGTATACTCTAAAGACCCCACGTACATACCTTCAATTACAATGGTTACAATTACGATTCTTTATTTAGTCCAAAATAGATAACTTTACAATTTGGTTCTCGTTAAATAAAATTTGTATGGAGTATTACCGAAGTTACTAACTTTATAACTAAAAAATAAATTAGAATAATTAATAACATTGACTTAAATAATAAATATAGTTGTAAGGAAAAAGGGAAAACCTTACCTAAACGCTATTAGTATTTAATATAGACACTAAAACTAAACTATAACTAAAGATCAAAACCTAAAAGAATTAACTATAACTTAGCTTGTAAAGTAAAATCATCACTTGGAATGTGCAATATTTCTTGTATAAAAACATATTTTAGCCTGTAAGATTTTTTTATCAATCAGGTACATATCTGCCTTTTCATGTAGTAGAGAAGTAGCAGTAGTAAAAGGTAAGTTAAGAATAATTTCTAATAATTTATTCTGGGCCCTTTGGAGTTTACCACTTTGACCGTATAGCATTATTGGTGCAAATATAGATTTAAAAATTAATAGTTTCTTTTTTATTGACAGTTTCGACTTCCTATTGATGAACAGATATAGTAGCTTAGTTATTATATTAATTTTGTCTATAGTCCTGGTAATAAGCAAACTTACTTTATTGTCAATATGTAGGCCGAGATATTTAATACAGTTCACCCAAGGTATGCAATCAGAATTATGTTGAAGGTTAGAATTAGATAGATAGAAGGTTTTGCGCTTTCGGGTGAAGTATATAGCATTAGTTTTGTGTGTGTTAAGTTTAATTTTCCACTTGTGAAAAAATCTATCAAGGGTGTGTAAGGATACTTCTAGGAACCCACAAATTTCACTGTAACTCATTCCAGAGCAGTATATTGCAGTGTCGTCAGCGAAAACTAAGATGTTTCAATGTTCAAGCATTGGTATATCGTACCAAAAATATCTGTCTGATAAGAAACTACAGATAATTTTTATAAGATATAAATAAGTACCGATGTTTTGAAGTTTGTATATAAGGCCATTATGCCACACGGTATCAAAAGCAACTTCCACGTCAAGCGTTACCCCACCTACGGATTTTTTGAACTTCAGCTCATTTTTAACAAAATCCTTAAGTTTGCTGAGCGGATGAATACAACCGAATTTAGCCCTGAACCCGTACTGCGAAGGTGGTAGAACGTTATTTTGTTCGACAAGTGTGTTTAATCTCAGTTTTAGAATATGTTCGAAGATTTTAGAGAATCCAAACAAATTTACGTGGAAAGTATGCAATGTTTATACACTTAACACAAAATGATGGTCAATCATTTTCGAGCTTGTTTTGGGAGGTGCTTAAGGTAGATGTTTGGTATGTTATCAAGACCTGGGGATTTTTTGGTTTTGCGTAGGCGAACTACGCTTCTCACATCAGCAATTTTAATGGCTTGTTCATTTATGAAATTGCCGCTCTCCAGTATACTTAGGTAATTATTTACTAACGCTATGGTGGATGGATCTGAAAGCTCTTCGTTTTTCTTCAAAGATCTCACTTAGAATATGGATTATAGGTATAAGCTTGATTGTTATGAAGAAGACTATTGGTTACTTGTTTGTGGGTTTTCATAATTTTTGTCAATTAAATCAAACTTAAGGTACGCCCCGTTAGGTTTGTCCTGGCCGAGTTAATTTTTCCAACGATGGGTAAATGATGGGTAAGTTTAGCTGGTTATAAAAAGATCCAGAGTGGAAGGTTTTACTTAATAACTTGAAGGTATGTGCGTGGGTTCCTTAGAGTATATAACGTTAAACTTGCCAGGTGTTAAAAGATCATATTACCCCAACAGTTTGTTTTGGATCAATTCCACTGTCGATGACGGCAATTTATATCGCCCTCTGTTAGTCCATCTCTCTTGACATAAGTCAAGAGTTTCCTCTTTGTAATGGTCGACAGTTTGTCGTTACTACCCCTGCTGGACCCAGCTCGTAAATCCCCTTTCGCTCCATGGCTAGCAGATCAATCAGCTTCACACCAGCGATGACAAGTGCTGCTGCTCCAGATACCGTTCGATATGTGCTTATTATCCTCATGGCGTAGGTTCGTTGTACCAACATCAAAGATTTCGCCCTGCATTTCACGTTTAATGTGTCTGCCTAGACTTCGCATCCGTACAACAGGATAGCTTTGTTTATGTCCATCAGTAGTCTCCATCTAGATTGAAGAGGTCCGCTTATGTTTGCCATGAGCCTGCTGAGTGATTTGATTGTATCTGCAGCCCTGAATCTCTCGTGATGGATTTGCGCCCCGAACGTCAGCTTTGAATCAAACCTGACTCCTAGGTATTTTATCACTTCTTGTGTCCTTATGATGGTATCGTTGACCGTCATATCAATTTCCACTGGCATCCGACGTCTAGTGACCAGCAATAGCTCGGGTTTTTCAGTAGCCAGCTGAAGGCCTTGTGTGTCAAGCCACTGCTTAACACATATCATCACCTGGTTGAACTTGCGTTGAGCATGCGTGGTGTTACGTGCCGAGATTACTGAGACTATGTCATCTGCATATCCAACTAAGAATGGGTCATCAGGCATATCTATGTAGAGGATTTCGTCGTAGCTTATATTCCAGTTTTCTGGCCCTAGAATTGATCCTTGAGCTTCTCCTGACGTTTTTTTAACACACTTCTCGGCAGCGTTGGTCTGGTATATCAGCTTTCGACCTTCAAGTTAGCTTTCTATAAGCCTCATAAAGTAATTGGGGCCTCTAACCAATAAGAATGCAACATTAAACTAAAGCTAAGATTTAATTTAGAATTCAATACCTAAAATGATATAGACAATTCAAACAAAAATTTAGATTACAAGTTTAAAAAGTGAGTTATGCATTAATTCATTTGTAGAGGGGGAATTTCAGAGTTTAGAACATCAGGGCGAAGCAAAGTCTCAACGATACAAATAATGTCAGAACTGAAAGAACTGTCAAAACAGAATATCTAAGATAAAATATAGAAAGCTTACACTTTAGCCCTCTAACATTTTCAAAATGTAGTGTGAGTTTTTTGGAGCATTGGAAGAAGCAGAAAATGAAGCTGAAGCAGTGACTGGTAAGGTAACCTGCAAAGGCCTAGTTTTTTTCCTAGGAATAAACACATGGACCACCATATGTTCAGGCCAGAATTAGTGTCACAAATGACAGAAAATACTTCCATAGGAAGTACGCAGTTCTTATGGCTTCCATGGTATTATTTACTGCACTCTGGGTGCTTCCGTTGTGAGAGACATCGAGTAGGCACCTATCGATTTCGTTGATCAAGAGGGTCTCGTTCAAGCGGTTTACGTTCCATCTGCGGTTACTACTTGCAGTATTACGTTCTGCATTGAATGTGTTATTTTCTGTGACGGTGAAAGAGATATATTCATGGTCACTACCGTTGTACATATCTAAGACTTTCCAGTGCGTTATCTTATGTGCCATATTCTCTTAGACTATAGTAATGTCGGAGATTGTTCCTACGTATTCTTATTAGAGGAAAAGTCGCGGTTGTACTGACGTTGGCTACTATGAGACCTGCTCTTTCAGCCATATCAAGGACTCTGCGGTCTCTGGTGTTTGTTGAAGGAATGCCCCACTACACCGCTCTCGAGTTAAAATCTCCAGCTACAACAAGGTTTCCCTGTAATCGGTTAGCTGTTTCTTCAACATCACCGGGTTTTCCCTGATATGCTTCTATACCATCGCTAGGTGTTAGATAGCAGCTGATGACGTTGTAGTCTTTGACTGTCACATATAAGTAGCACCTTCCTTTACCGCTGCTCAGATGCCGTATTTTACTTGGATCTGGGAACCATAATGTAGCAGTTTTGTTGTCGTTTGCTAACCAGAATCCAGTTTGTTTTTTCTTGTATTGCTCGCTGATTATAACTAATTCAATTTGTTCCTCCATGACAATTTGGGATATCAGATAATCCGCTACCCTGCTTCTTTGTAACTTTGCTCAGAGGACTTTCATCTTCGATCTTTCCTGGCACTAGCAACGCAGTTCTTGGCCCCAGGGAAGTGATTATGCTCCTTGAGTTTATCATGTGCATATAAACAGCATCTTGGTGAATTCGTGAAAGTGTTCATCTGGTATCCATTCTCTCCGCACCTAATGCAGAGGTCACTACGGTCTGGCCCGCTGCAGTCCTTCCGCAAGTGGCCAATGCCAAAGCATCTGAAGCGCCGCTTAATTTCGATGCACTGCTTTACTCGGCACCGCGCCCATCCGATCTTAATTTCCTGCGCTATCAATACCTCATTTGCGTCTTCTGTGGGCAGTATGACAAAGGCCCGCTTTAACTTTAAATTGTTGGCGTCTGTGAGCCCAACTTGCACTTCTTGACCCCTATCGCCTATCACTGAGTTGATTGCAAAGACAACTCAATCTATCTCTGTCAGACTCTCCAGGTCACGTATCTCTAGCTTGCACATTGGCTTGATGGCCTTCACTGACGCACTTTCCTTAAGTATGTCTTTGATGCTTTCACAGAGCTTATAAAGTTTGCTTTCTTTGGTAAGTTCAACTAGCATGTCCCCTGTTCTTGTCTTCCTGACCGAGAGGAGAGAATTGTCGGCATCATCTGCTTTCATATTTTTTTCAGCTCTCTCAGAACTACCACGTAGCTCCTTCCGCCTTCTTAATTAGCACAGCTTCCAGCCGAGTTCGCGTCCTTGACTTAGGCTTGTCTGTCTTTATACCAATATCACCTAATTTCTGAGTTTTGCTCGAACCCTGTATCGCTGGACTTGTAACGATTCTTTTCTGGGTGCCCAGAACTGGAGTTTAAATTACGTCTAGGTTCTGTTTTTCAGTGCCTTGCTTTTTCGCATCCTTAGGCCTTTCTACTTCGGCATTCATCCAGCTCTTCCTGTAGCTTCTGATGACATCGCAGAGTTCACTCCGTTCGGACACGCCGTCTTGAATATCCATGCTTATATTTCGCTGCCTCCGCATGGCACTCTTCATTCTTCGCAATACCGCTTTGCACTCCTCTAGCGTTTCTTTTTCCAGGGCCCTCATCTTCAGAATCAACTTTGGCCTTGTGGAGCCGTGGGTTTGCATTACTCTTTGTTGTGCGGTCGGGGTCTCGACATCTACAAGTGGGGTCTCCGCGTTGAATTGGGTCTTATTTTCTCTTTCGACAGCCTGTGTAGTTTTGGGCGCTTCCTGAGTTATCGGGATCAGGCTCACCTCCACTATTTGTGTCGCTCTTTGATTTGGCGCACGCATCGTCAAATTACTTCTCCGGAACATTTTGCTCTCTTCTTTTTTGGGTGTTTGTTGTTGTATACTAATAGTAAATGGGTCCAAACTTTAAGCCGCTATCTCCTTTCATACATACGGTTGTACGAAACGTTCCCATGGGTCCCTAAGCTGGCAGTGAGGCCCATGCAACGGTTTATACAAGAATTCATGGGTGCTTGCATTCAGAGCCAGAACAGACATTAAGCAGTAGTTCTCAAAACTTCACCTGTACCACCGACCAAAGAGTGATGTGATTTGAACGTACTTAAAGGCTCGCCGAGTTTTATTAGGATGGAGGTAACTGCAGTATTAGTCCAACAGCCATTTCGCCAGGGGTTCAATCCGGGTACTAAAGTGTTGTAATACCTTAGCCATCAGCGATCGCATCTTCTTTTCTGTCACCGATCCGGAAAATGACATTATTAATAGCCGTCTAATGTAGAGCAGACGCTAACCAGGATCATCTAGTCAGGCTATGCTGGACGTCGCCTACCTCTTTACAAGCGCACGGGTGACAGAGCTGCTTCCCGTGGTCGTCTGCTTAGGACTTGTCTGGATGGATCGTGCTTCGCCATGTGAAAGCCGATCGGACACTTTACCATTCAGGCGTACACCGCGATAATAATAGTAATAATAATAATAATAATAATAATAATAATAATAATAATAATAATAATAATAATAATAATAATAATAATAATAATAATAATAATAATAATAATAATAATAATAATAATAATAATAATAATAATAATAATAATAATAATAATAATAATAATAATAATAATAATAATAATAATAATAATAATAATAATAATAATAATAATAATAATAATAATAATAATAATAATAATAATAATAATAATAATAATAATAATAATAATAATAATAATAATAATAATAATAATAATAATAATAATAATAATAATAATAATAATAATAATAATAATAATAATAATAATAATAATAATAATAATAATAATAATAATAATAATAATAATAATAATAATAATAATAATAATAATAATAATAATAATAATAATAATAATAATAATAATAATAATAATAATAATAATAATAATAATAATAATAATAATAATAATAATAATAATAATAATAATAATAATAATAATAATAATAATAATAATAATAATAATAATAATAATAATAATAATAATAATAATAATAATAATAATAATAATAATAATAATAATAATAATAATAATACTAATAATAATAATAGTAATAGTAATAATAATAATAATTATTGTTTTGTAGGTTCTTTATTTAAATAACAATTTTATGATGTAAGTTAATTAATTCGAAATTTTGACGCTTCTGGTCGCGTTGGCGCTTGTCTTTCAAGTGCTTTTTGTTTTGTCAAGCCACCCATTCTATGTCATCTCTCCCGTTCCATCTCATGTCTAGCCGATGGTGAGAAAAACGTTTGGCCTGCCCACCTCGCGTTCGTACCCAACATACTGCCCAGTTGAAAGCAGCAACTTTCAAGCAGCCTCGTTTGAGGGAAAAGGCGCAATCTTATGTATTGACCGTCGAAACGACCCGGTCGATGTTTGTAGGTCGACTAATCTGACCTTGCCATCCGCTGCTAGGATGGCTCTTGTGACTTTTGTCAACATCCTTTTCTGTGGCAGCAAGTTGTCTTCATGAACTATAACTAATTGTCCCACCTTTACGTTAGGTTCAACCCACCTTTACGTAACTTTTTTGTTCGTTGTTGCAGCTCATGAATGTAATCGCGTGACCATACCTACCAAAAGTATTGCCACAGGTAAGTCACTTGCTGTCATAGAGTTAGTTAGGGAATACTGTATTCTTCACCAACAGCAATTTAGCGGACTTCACTGCCGCCTCCCATAAGCCGCCGAAGTATGAAGCGCGAGGCGGAATGAAATTATAGTCGAATCCGGCCTGGCTACTGTAAGTTACTACTCCACATGTCGCGATAAGAACACGTCTCTGAAAGCTTTCATCTTGTGGTTTGCGCCCACAAAATTCGTAGTGTGGTCGCAGAAGATGTGCTGGGGCAATCTGCGTCGACTCACTAACCTTTTCAGACACAACAAAAAATTATGTGTGGACAGATTCGATACATCATCAAAATGTGTCGCCTTTGAGGCGAAACAAACGAATAAAACAAAGTATGTTTTATAAGTCTGCTTCCCTCTGATGCGGTAAGACGTGAAGAAAGGACCACAAAAGTCAATGCCGGTGATGAGAAAGGGTTCCAATTCCTTTGCCGGTAGGTGAAGAATTCGCTCTACTGTGAGCGATCTCTGAATTGGTTATCTGTTAGACATGCGATATATATATGAAATGATGCACACATGCCTCTTTGTTTGTGACTGATGATGTTTGAATGATATCAGTTACGGGCCAAGATTTCGACTCTTCTAGTAGGAACGTTGGACCCTGAAACGAAATTGAATATGGGAACTCCATTGAACTGCATCCGCGAGATACTATGTCTGCAGGATTTTCCTTCGACGGTACATTCCATCTGGGATGTGTTCTCTTGCAGCTCACTCACTCTGTTAACCACAAAACTGTTTAGTGTTGAAGCGTGCATCTTGAGCCAATGAAGAACTATTTTTGAGTCCGTCCAGAAGTAGATCCGTCCTGAATATGGCTTAACCTTATAGTTGATGGTTTGCCATATACGACTAAGTAATAGTGCGGCACAAAGTTCCAGCCGAGGTAGCGATTTTGCTCGAATTTGAGCTACCTTTGATTTCGCAACTAATGAATTGACATCTACCCCTTTGTTTGAACGTGCTCGTACGTACAAACAACAACCATATGCCCGGTGTGAAGTATTTGCGAAGCCATGCACCTCACATACCGATGAATATGTAGTGCATATGCAGCGAGGGATTTCGATGTTGTGAATGTGGTCGAAGTAATTTTGTAATTGAAGCCACAATTTCTCTAAGTTGACTGGAAGGGGGTCGTCCCATCCAAGCTGCTGTAACCATATTTCCTGTATGAGTATTTTGCTCCGAACAATGATTGAGCTTAGAAGACCCATCAGGTCGTAAATACGAGCGACTGCAGGCAGCACGGATCGTTTTGTAGGTTGATCCACGGTCCCTAAGTCATAGCGAAAACAAAACTTATCCGATTTCGATTTCCACGACATGCCCAAAGCCTTTGTGATGTTATCGCTGTAGTTAATCGGAAATTAGCCAATTGCTTCTGTAATAATATCTGTATGATTAGAATTCCATTTTGTAAGGTTTACTCCATGGAGTCCAAGAATATAAGAAATTTCCATCTGCTTCAGCTTTAACTCTTCTAATGTTTCAGCACCAATAAGCAAATCGTCAACATATAAATCCTCTTTTAACACGTTTGCTTTAACTGGATACCTTTTGCTATGCAGCTCTGTAATGTGATGCAAGCATCGAATTACCATTCGTACGTAACAGTATTTAGCTCATAAATTTGAATTGGTTAACTTTGATTGAATCTCCAAAGAACCATCTGGAATCTTGGATCAGACTTGTCTATCAAAAATTGTCTATATATTTTCGAAATCTCTGCTATCAATGCAAACTTGTGGGAACGAAACACCGTGAGCGTTAGAAGCAACGGCTATTGAAGTGTTGCAACAACTAAAAGAATATTGTTTAATGAACGATTCGATGTTGTCTTAGCCGACGCGTCGAATACCACCCGCAGTTTGGTAGTTTCATTCTGAGATCGCAACACACAATGATGCGGAATAACGTATTATGGTTTGCTCCTTATATTGATGCATAAATTCATCATACATTATATACAGCCTTGGTTCCTTAACCAAACGCCGTTCTATGGCCAAATAGCGTGGTTTAGCCATTTCGAATGAGGGTCCTAAGACATCAGTTGGCTCTGCGAAATGAAGTCTTACACATTTACGTCCATCGGGTTGAGTGTTGGTATGAAAGGCAAACAATTCCTCACATCGCTGTTCATTAGAAGCATTAGAAGCAAAGCGAGCCCAAAAAACTCCTTTCGCAAACTTTACCAATGACCAGACTTTACAAAAACCCTTTGGGATAAAGTACATATCATTACAGGGATCCGAAAAAACACACACATACATGCAATAGAAACCGTAGCAAATAACCCTTGTGGCTCTAAGGAGATCGCCAATGCATTCAGCAACGCCTTGTCTGATTGCTCAAAAGACTCAAACTTCTCAGATTCCTTCAAGAAAAACAAACACCGTTACACAGCCCAAACACCCTTGACATATACCCCGAAACCAAAAGCAAAACTAATTGAAATATCAATCACGTCAATTGAGTTTCAATCCTGTCTTAGTAGCCTAAAAGGATCCACACCTGGCTTTGATAACATACCCTACGATATGTTAAAAAAATTACCACCTCCTGGCATCAATAAACTACTTGACCTTTATAATAAAATATTTGACACCAGCATCATTCCCCAACAATAAAATATAGCAACTATAATCCCTATAAGCAACCCCAATACACCAAAAATTCAATTAATGGCTACCGCCCAATATCTATACTCTCCTGCATATCAAAAACCCTAGAAAGAAGTATTTCAAAAAAAATGATGTGGTATCTCAACCAAGAAAACTTGCTGACCCAAAACCAGTACGAATACAAAGCAAACAGATGCACCATAGATCCTCTTTTAATAATAGATAATTACATTTGCAACAAACTATAATCAAAAAACCATGTATCAGTTCTTCCCATTGACATGGAGAAAGCTTTTGACAGAGTAGGAATTCACTATTATTCAACAGCCCCTCGAATGGAAACTCGGACCAAAAATTATTAACTACAATCGCAGTTACCTTAGTAATAGAAGATGCAGAGTAAAAGTTAATAGCACCCTATCAAAAAAACAGCAACTACATAATGGCA
The DNA here is from genome assembly GCA_035041755.1 of Cacoxenus indagator. NCBI lineage: Eukaryota > Metazoa > Arthropoda > Insecta > Diptera > Drosophilidae > Cacoxenus > Cacoxenus indagator. Next base: position 238,063 of record JAWNKX010001059.1, read on the forward strand.
GGGATCCCCACTATCTGTCAACCTTTTCCGCATAGCTTACAACAAATTAAGCCGCATAATAAATCAAAACAAATTTTTTACATAAACAATGTACGCAGACGATCTGTGTCTCATTTTTAATCCAAAATTCTTGGAATAAACATATTAATACACTAATAAAATCATTAAACATTAGATTAAATATTTTAAAATGTTTAAGTAGCAAAAATTCTAAATGTAACACTATCTCTCTCATAAACGTTACAAAAGCAATAATATTATCCAAAATAGATTACGGCCTCTGTGTATACAGCAAAACAAACAAAACCAATATTAACAATATCCTCGCAGAAGCTGGACTCCCCGACTTGAAGACAAGATTTGAGCCATGGCAAGTTAGCGTCAACACTCCGTACAAGAATTGCAGCGTAGACTAGAATTTAACTTCATCGTGGGAAGCTGGCGTAAGCAACATCAGCGGACATCCAGCACTCCGTACACGAACTGCAGCGTAGACTAGAATGTGACTGCATCGTGGGAAGCTGACGTTAGCAACATCAGGGCTAAGCTAAGTGTAAAGTTAGAATCTTAAGCAACTTAGGGCAGTCTCTGTTCGGAACTCATAAAGATACAACGTCCTGCTCGCAATGCAGATGTTTTTAATAAAATAAAACATAAATATTAAACAATATTTATTTAATTGGCGCCCAACGTGGGGCGTGAGTGAATAACGCGCCCATGAAAAATCGAATAAACTGAACGACATTTTTAAAAAATATACGAACTTTAAAAAAGTCTTTAACACTTTCAAACCGTGAAAATCCCATATAGGTGAAGAAATGTTTTAACACTTCAAAACGCACCAGGAGCAATCAGCGGAACACCAGACGAGAAAACATACGGAAGCTACTGGAACAACACTGGAATATTAGAGTAGACAGTAGGCCTAAGAAATCAAGTGTGTAAGTGAATTTGATGATCCGTATACTACCAAAGTGCTATACACTTCACTAGTAAGACCTATTCTGGAGTATGCGTCTTGTGTCTGGGATCCTCAATATCAGATGTATATTGATCGCATTGAGTCGGTGCAAAAGCAATTTCTAGTTTTTGCTCTCAAAAACTTGCACTAGGATCCTAATGCTTGCCTACCATCTTATCGGTGTCGTCTCAAATTGATCAACCTCCCTACCTTGTCTAGTCGTAGAACGGTCATTGGTGTAACCTCATTTATGGTAGTATTAACTCACCTTTCTTACTTAGAATGATTAACTTTAGTGTACCAGCACGTCCAACTAGAAACTATTCTCCTATTATTCTTCCCTTTTGTAGAGCTTCTTATTTGCAACATGATCCATTCTATGTCTTATGCAAATCTTTTAATACCCACTTTGTGTGTGCTGCTCCTCCCACCTCTTCTTATGTTATAAAAACTAAATTGTTGGCATCATTGAATTAATGCATAACTTATTTCTATACTTGTAACTTAATTTCGTCCTTGATTAAATAGATATGTTATTGTAGGTATTGAATTCTAAATTTAATATTATCTTTAGTTTAACCTTGCATGCTGATTATGTTAATGGCTGATGATGTTTTGTCTGTAGCCAAATATTTATTACGTAGACATTAGCTTTGGTATCGCAGGATCACCAAAGATATTAGCAATTAAGACCAGCTGAGCCCAGTCTATGTGACTGGGTGAATTTTGATGCCACCTGGGCCTGCCCCATGTGAGATCAGTGTATGGTCATTGCGTACCTACTAAGTCGATGTAAAAAAAAAAAAAAAAAAAGAAGTGGAATGCTCATTGTTAATAAATCTGTGCTAATTTACAAAATAAATGTGTGTTAAAAAAGCGGGTTAAAAAATTGTGTCATTGCAAGTGTTAAAGGCAAAGTTAGAGAAAGCGGTAGTGAATCCTATATGCGTAAAGGTAACCTCAAAGTAGAAAACCCTTACAATGAATAAAATAAATTAGGTTAAATAGAAAGCGAAAGTATAGTTTTGACAATCCGGCAATCAGTGAAATGTAGAAATAGTGGAACCAGACCAAGTAAGAACCCTAATTGAGGTCGCAGTAAGCAGCGCCCTCAGCATGCAAAGAGAAACTTTTGAATAACAGTTAGGGAACGTGAACTAACGACTCGATGACGTCACTATTAGTGCACCAGAGTTAGCAGTGTATGAAGATACCTGGATAGTCGAGGGTGTCAGGTGTGAGGAATCATTGGACTTTGTCAAGTTTTTACCTGATTTCGAAGGAAAGCAGGAGGAGTCTTACGTGTTATGGCGGCAGGAGGCTCACACTGCCTATAAACTATTTCAGAACTTTGATGGTAGTTTGAGGCATTACCAGGTTGTTGCTATTATCAGAAACAAGATTAAAGGCCCAGACGACTCAGTACTAGCATAGTTTAATACCCCATTGAATTTTAAGGCAATGATCGCGCGCCTTGACTTCACGTACTCCGACAAACGACCGATCTATTTAATAGAACAAGAAATGTCTACTTTGCGACAGGGCGTCATGACCCTTTTACAGTTGACGACGAGGTCGAGCGGAAATTGACTTTACTGCCTAATAAGACAGTAATGACTTATGATGGCGCCATAGCGGCATCAATGAACGAAAAGTGTAGGATGGACGCCCTACGCGTGTTCATTTCAGGGGCTAGAAAATCATTGAGTGATATCCTTTTCTCAGCTCGTCCGACTAATCTACACGCTGCCTACAGAAGGAAGAACGATATTGGAGTCACTAAAAGAAATCCAATTAATAGAGGGAAGATTAAAATCACCCAAAAGAAGCGAAATATCGGCGTTATTAATGAGCTTTAATACATTCTGGATAGCTTTTGCTTGATCCAAGTAGACTGAGTCGGAGGATGAAGGAGGGATATATGAACAAGTAATAAAAATGTTATAATTAGAGAATGAAATTTTGACTGACCATCAACCACTTACGTTCGCTGTTTCAGACCGAAACCCGAACGCTAAGATTAAGTGTTGGAAAGCGTACATTGATGAACATAACGCCCAAATTTTCTTACGTTCGCTGTTTCAGACCGAAACCCGAACGCTAAGATTAAGTGTTGGAAAGCGTACATTGATGAACATAACGCCCAAATTTTCTACAAGCCCGGTAAAGAAAACCAAGTTGCTGACGCACTGTCACGACAACACATCAATGCCCTAGAAGAAGAATCTACGGAAGCAACAATTCACAGCGAATTTTCCTTAACCTATGCTATCGAAAAGAACGAAAAACCAGTCAATTGATTCAGAAATCAAATTGTTATAGAAGACGCTCAGAAAGATTCATATCGGAATCTCATAATGTTTGGTGAAAAGACTAGACACTTTATTGCGTACTCATATAAGAATAAACTCGTAGATACCATCTACGGCGTCGTAAAATCTAATGTAGTTAATGCCATTTACTGCAGCCTACCAACGCTGGCTCAGATACAACAGGAACTACTCGAGGCTTTTCCTTCAAACAGATTTTGGTATACTGAAAATTTCGTTATTGACATATTCATAAAAGAAGAACAAAAGGAGATTGTAGTCGCCGAACATAACCGTGCCCATAGGGCAGCCGAAGAAAATGTAAAGCAAATCCTATTGGACTACTTCTCTCCGAAGATGTTCAGAATGGCAAACGAAGTCGCCGCAAACTTCCAAATTTGCGAAAAATCCAAATACGACAGACACCCGACAAAACAGATAACGGGCGAAACCCCAATTCCTTGTGATGCGGGTGAAATGTTGAAGATAGACATATTTTCAACAGACAGAAAACATTTCCTAACCTTCATCGATCAATTTTCGAAATTTGCCATTGTCCAGCCAATACCCTCACGGATAATTTTGGATGTCAAGCCAAGAATTCTCCAGTTAATAAATATTTATCCAAATACAAGAACAGTATTTTGCGATAATGAACTATCATTAAACTCTGAGATAATTAAGTCACTTCTTTTGAACTATCTCATAGCACAAACCTGTCCATTGGTTGTTGAACGATTTCATAGGACGCTTAGAATGGGAAATTGACGATACCATTGAGTTAATCTTGCAGCCAACGATTGAGTATAACAGAAGCATCCATTCTGTAAAGAATAAAATACCTCTCGAGGTAATTAATTCGTCTCCTCCGGATTTCCAGGAAGAAATTAGAAACAAGCTTCAGAAAGCTCAGGAGGATCAGTTAATCAGGCATAAGGTATCAAGTTAAAATAGAGTCTTCCATCCAGTTGAAAAGACGATCGTTAAGACCAATAGAAGGCTGGGAAACAAGCTCACACCTTTGTGTGTTGAGGAAGTAGTAGAAGCCGACTTGGACACTACGGTACTTATTAACGGGAGGGTAGTACATAAGGATAACCTAAAATAGAAATAGTTAGCAAAATAAACCAGAGACCATCTTTCTCGTTATAAATTTCGTGGGAACTATTCTGAAGGTGGTTGCTTGTACCCCTGATTTTGATGACTTTGAGTACATTAAATTTGAAAACAGACAACTTATCGACTCCCAACACAAGCAAGTGATTATAAATACCAGGATACAGAGTCAGATTAATAAATTAACAGAAAGAATTAATATTTTACTAAGGTATGCAAAGGGCAATCAAATTGATTCAGGCCACCTATATGAAATTATTCTAGCTATAAACAGAATGCTAATCAGCGAAATAGAACAATTAATGCTTTACATAACACTTGCAAGGATCCATGTAATAAACCCAACAATACTAGACAATACCGATTTAAAAACAATAATCAATGAGCAGCTCACAAATATATATAAATATAAAAATAACGAGTTTTTACACTTTATAATTAAATATCGTAAGTTAGTCTCTAAGAAAATTTGTATCTTTCCTTTCCCGCATAATGGAACGATTATTTACGTTGCTGACAACAACATCGTAGCCGAATGCGAACACAAAATATTCGCTATTGAGAACTGCGCGACTACCGTTATTTCAACCGCTACCTGTGCGCAACAACTTTACTCCGGAGATGTCGCGGATTGCAGCACCAGGGCAAACTACTTCGAGCCCTTGGTGGTAGTCGACAACGGAATCATCTTTAACACCTATGACACAGTTACGGTGAAAAAGAAAAACTTCCCGGAACAGACCGTAACCTATTTGCTTGCCTTTGACGATACGATTCGTGTAAATTAAACAACCTATACGAATCGAAACAGCTTTGTGAAAAGGCCGCAGCTTACCGCTATGCTGTGTTCAAGACGATCCAATAGAGACAAAGAAGACAGCAAAGCCTTAGCCTACAGCTTGTTATTGATGGGTTAAAGGAGTCCGAGGACGGCCACCACTTAAGCAAGAGAGGAGTTAACACGATCAAGCCCGCAACTCCGAAATAGCTGACGATGTGTTTGATTAGTGTCCGGCTACCAGACTTTCGACACCATAGACGTGCAGAGCCATGGCAAGTTAGCGTCAACACTCCGTACAAGAATTGCAGCGTAGACTAGAATGTGACTGCATCGTGGGAAGCTGACGTTAGCAACATCAGGGCTAAGCTAAGTGTAAAGTTAGAATCTTAAGCAACTTAGGGCAGTCTCTGTTCGGAACTCATAAAGATACAACGTCCTGCTCGCAATGCAGATATTTTTAATAAAATAAAACATAAATATTAAACAATATTTATTTAATTTACATAAGCCGAAAGATGCGAAGATGTGCAAGACATGTACAGCGAGTCTCTTATGAGCGAGATCGAATTGTTGTTGTTGTTCCTACGGCGCTTATGTGAGCCAACGTTAGTACATATGTATATACAGCAAGCAATTATACCGAAAAGAAACTGTACTGTTATCCGCTAGTTTTGTGTATGCACATGTGTGCCCTTATGTGCATGTATATATGTATGTAGAAATCTTGCGGTACATGACTGCACTGTTAGATATATGTATTACATATGGGTTTGTCACTACTCTATTCTAACATCGAATTGTGCATCAAAAAACTTTGATTCTGCTTAGCATCGAATTGTGCGCAAACAGACGCGAAACCAACTCACGATCCCGTCGGGGTCACCAAATGTTTCGAGGAGGAGTTATTTTACTCCACCTTTGGCCAGATTATAAAAAAAACAAAATAAGAATTAAAGACCACGTGAAATAATTCTACAAGTCTTTATGCTACAAGTCTCTATGCACATGCAGATGGCAAAGCTTTAATGCACTGTCCAGCGCGCGCTTAGTTCAGCTCCCAACAACTATCTCTCTCATAAACGTTACAAAAGCAATAATATTATCCAAAATAGATTACGGCCTCTGTGTATACAGCAAAACAAACAAAACCAATATTAACAATATCCTCGCAGAAGCTGGACTCCCCGACTTGAAGACAAGATTTGATTGGAGCATCAGCAGACAAATAAACAGACTAACCAATACAACCGGATCTTCACTGCATACAACGCTAATCAACCAAATGAAGCGGAAACGAGATCTTAAAATACCATCAAGCCTCCAACTCATCATCAAAAAAGCTGCAGAATTCAACATAATTATACCTACTCACCAAAAATACAAACAAAAGGTTCCACCATGTCAATTTAGTGAAAACTCAATTATACTCCAACTCGCACATTATAAAAAGGACTCAACTCCCAAGGAGATATACATGACAACCTTTAATTGTATTCGATCCGATTTCCCTACGTGGAAGTTTATCTTTACCGACGGCTCCAAAACAGACAACTCAACAGCCCTTAGCGTTGTCACTGAAGAGAATAAAATTCTAAGATTGGCTATAACACCCTTCTACACGACCATTTTTACAGCCGAAGCTGAAGCAATTCTAATGGCTGTGGAACTGGCAAGTGCAATCAAAAAAACCAAACATGTCATATGCACCGACTCGCTTTCAACACTCCTCGCTGTAAAAAATGTAAATAACAATGATCCGACCATAAGCAAAATCTGGGACATGATATCCGCAAACCATAAAAAAATAAAATTAATATGGACACCAGGACATGAAGGAATAAAAGGAAATGAGCTGGCGGATACATCAGCAAAAGCCGCCACAACAGCCCTACTAATTCTTCACAATACTTTTAGCAAGAAAGACATTAACAACCTCGTCAATATGACAAGCAAACTAGTTTTAAAAAATACCTGGGCCGAATACACACACTATTATAAAACAATAAATCCTTATTGGAAACAATCAAACATACCAATAGCTATAAACAGAAAACATGCAATTATCTACACTAGATTCAGACTAGGACACACGAAGTTTACACACGTTTATTCAGGAAAACATCACCACCGATTTGTCTATACTGCAATAGAAGCACTCTCTCTATTGAACATTTCACGAATAACTGCCAATTTATCCTCAACCAATGCATCTCCTTAAAAATTCCCAGTCCTATTCAACTCCTCGCAGAGGTCAACATTGAAAATATCAACAATTTTGTAAAACTTATTTCTAAACTAAATATAAGCCTCTAAATATATGTACATGTAAAAAACCAGCCTGAAGGTCTTCGTTGCTCTGGCTATAAAAGTATTGTAATTTAGGATTAATTCTAAGCTACAATAAAAAATAATAATAATACTAATTAACAGAGAACCAATTCAGAGATCGCTCACAGCAGAGCAAATTCTTCACCTACCGGTAGAGGAATTGGAATTTATTCGAATTGTTGCAACCATCTATTTATATATTTCATCAATGAGCTGCACTGTATTCGCTCAGGCAAGTCAATTCAAACCAGTTTGCAAAAACTTAATCCATTCATTTATAAGGTCGGGGTTGGCAACAAATTGGTAGAAGTCCTTAGAGTATGTGGCCGTCTAATTAATGCTAATATCCCATATGAATCTCGTTTTCCTTACTTACTACCTAACGGACAAAGGTTTATTCAGCTATACTTGGAGCACCTACATCGAATATATCTCCATGCTGGACCAAAGGTTTTACTGGCCCTCTTACGTCAAAAAGTTTGGGTCATCAACGCTCGAAGATGGTACGATGGTTGTTCGGAGTTGCGTCCATTGCTTTCATTACAATCCTCGCCTGTGGGTTAACTGATGGGAAATATTCCAACTAACCGTTTACGCGCGAGTAGGCCATTTCTCATCACCGGCATTGACTTTTGTGGAGCTTTCTTCACGTCTTACCGCATCAGAGGAAATCAGCCGTATAAAACATACTTTGTTTTATTCGTTTGTTTCGCCTCAAAGGCGACACATTTTGATGATGTATCGAATCTGTCCACACATAATTTTTTGTTGTGTCTGAAAAGGTTAGTGAGTCGACGCGGATTGCCCCAGCAAATCTTCTGCGACAACGCTACGAATTTTGTGGGCGCAAACCACAAGATGAAAGCTTTCAGAGACGTGTTCTTATCGCGACATGTGGAGTAGTAACTTACAGTAGCCAGGCCGGATTCGACTTTAATTTCATTCCGCCTCGCGCTTCATACTTCGGCGGCTTATGGGAGGCGGCAGTGAAGTCCGCTAAATTGCTGTTGGTGAAGAATACAGTATTCCCTAACTAACTCTATGGCAGCAAGTGACTTACCTGTGGCAATACTTTTGGAAGATATGGTCACGCGATTACATTCATAAGCTACAACAACGAACAAAAAGTTACGTAAAGGTGGGTTGAACCTAAGGTAAAGGTGGGAAAGGTTCTCACCATCGGCTAGATATTAGATGGAACGGCAGAGATGACATAAAACGGGTGGCTTGACAAAACAAGAAGCAATTGAAAGACAAGCGCCAACGCGACAAGAAGCGTCAAAATTTCGAATTAATTAACTTACATCATAAAATTGTTATTTAAATAAAGAACCTACAAAACAATTATTATTATTATTATTAGTATTATTATTAGTATTATTATTATTATTATTATTATTATTATTATTATTATTATTATTATTATTATTATTATTATTATTATTATTATTATTATTATTATTATTATTATTATTATTATTATTATTATTATTATTATTATTATTTCCATTATTATCGGGGTGTACGCCTGAATGGTAAAGTGTCCGATCGGCTTTCACATGGCGAAGCACGATCCATCCAGACAAGTCCTAAGCAGACCACGGGAAGTAGCTCTGTCACCCGTGCGCTTGTAAAGTGGGAGGCGACGTCCAGCATAGCCAATAAAACTCGGCGAGCCTTTAGGTATGTTCAAATCACATCATTATTTGGTCGGTGGTACAGGTGAAGTTTTGAGAACTACTGCTTAATGTCTGTTCTGGCTCCGAATGCAAGCACCCATGAATTCTTGTATAAACCGTTGAATGGGCCTCACTGCCAGCTTAGGGACCCATGGGAACGTTTCGTACAACCGTATGTATGAAAGGAGATAGCGGCTTAAAGTTTGGACCCATTTACTATTAGTATACAACAACAAACACCCAAAAAAGAAGAGAGCAAAATGTTCCGGAGAAGTAATTTGACGATGCGTGCGCCAAATCAAAGAGCGACACAAATAGTGGAGGTGAGCCTGATCCCGATAACTCAGGAAGCGCCCAAAACTACACAGGCTGTCGAAACAGAAAATAAGACCCAATTCAACGCGGAGACCCCACTTGTAGATGTCGAGACCCCGACCGCACAACAAAGAGTAATGCAAACCCACGGCTCCACAAGGCCAAAGTTGATTCTGAAGATGAGGGCCCTGGAAAAAGAAACGCTAGAGGAGTGCAAAGAGGTATTGCGAAGAATGAAGAGTGCCATGCGGAGGCAGCGAAATATAAGCATGGATATTCAAGACGGCGTGTCCGAACGGAGTGAACTCTGCGATGTCATCAGAAGCTACAGGAAGAGCTGGATGAATGCCGAAGTAGAAAGGCCTAAGGATGCGAAAAAGCAAGGCACTGAAAAACAGAACCTAGACGTAATTTAAACTCCAGTTCTGGGCACCCAGAAAAGAATCGTTACAAGTCCAGCGATACAGGGTTCGAGCAAAACTCAGAAATTAGGTGATATTGGTATAAAGACAGACAAGCCTAAGTCAAGGACGCGAACTCGGCTGGAAGCTGTGCTAATTAAGAAGGCGGAAGGAGCTACGTGGTAGTTCTGAGAGAGCTGAAAAAAATATGAAAGCAGATGATGCCGACAATTCTCTCCTCTCGGTCAGGAAGACAAGAACAGGGGACATGCTAGTTGAACTTACCAAAGAAAGCAAACTTTATAAGCTCTGTGAAAGCATCAAAGACATACTTAAGGAAAGTGCGTCAGTGAAGGCCATCAAGCCAATGTGCAAGCTAGAGATACGTGACCTGGAGAGTCTGACAGAGATAGATTGAGTTGTCTTTGCAATCAACTCAGTGATAGGCGATAGGGGTCAAGAAGTGCAAGTTGGGCTCACAGACGCCAACAATTTAAAGTTAAAGCGGGCCTTTGTCATACTGCCCACAGAAGACGCAAATGAGGTATTGATAGCGCAGGAAATTAAGATCGGATGGGCGCGGTGCCGAGTAAAGCAGTGCATCGAAATTAAGCGGCGCTTCAGATGCTTTGGCATTGGCCACTTGCGGAAGGACTGCAGCGGGCCAGACCGTAGTGACCTCTGCATTAGGTGCGGAGAGAATGGATACCAGATGAACACTTTCACGAATTCACCAAGATGCTGTTTATATGCACATGATAAACTCAAGGAGCATAATCACTTCCCTGGGGCCAAGAACTGCGTTGCTAGTGCCAGGAAAGATCGAAGATGAAAGTCCTCTGAGCAAAGTTACAAAGAAGCAGGGTAGCGGATTATCTGATATCCCAAATTGTCATGGAGGAACAAATTGAATTAGTTATAATCAGCGAGCAATACAAGAAAAAACAAACTGGATTCCGGTTAGCAAACAACAACAAAACTGCTGCGTTATGGTTCCCAGATCCAAGTAAAATACGGCATCTGAGCAGTGGTAAAGAAAGGTGCTACTTATATGTGACAGTCAAAGACTACAACGTCATCAGCTGCTATCTAACACCTAGCGATGGTATAGAAGCATATCAGAGAAAACCCGGCGATGTTGAAGAAATAGCTAACCGATTACAGGGAAACCTTGTTGTAGCTGGAGATTTTAACTCGAGAGCGATGGAGTGGGGCATGCCTTCAACAAACACCAGAGACTGCAGAGTCCTTTATACGGCTGCAAGAGCGGGTATCGTAGTAGCCAACGTCAGTACAACCGCGACTTTTCGTCTAATGGGAATACGTAGGAACAATCCCCGACATTACTATGGTCTAAAAGAATATGGCACATGATAACGCACTGGAAAGTCTTAGATATGTACAACGGTAGCGACCATGAATATATCTCTTTGACCCTCGCAGAGAATAACACATTCAATGCAGAACGTAATACCGCAAGTAGTAACCGCAGATGGAAAGTAAACCGCTTGAACAAGACCCTCCTGATCAACGAAATCGACAGGTGCCTACTCAACGACTCTCACAACGGCAGCACCCAGAGTGCAGTAAATAATACAATGGAAGCCATAAAAACTGCCTGTAATGCTGCTATGCCAACAGAAGGAAACCCTCGCAGACAAGGACAAGAGGTATATTGGAGGACAGAGGGGATAAAAGTTCTGAAAGGAGAGTGTACCCGATGCAGACGTCTACTTGCCAGCAAGGGGCAGGGGAGACTCCACCATACAGGGAGAGATGTACAAGGCAGCCAAAAAGACCTTAAATATCGCCATCCATACCAGTAAAAGGGACAAATGGAAAACTCCCTGCAATGACGTAAATTACGACCCGTGGGGTCTGGGTTATAAAATCGTCATGAAAAAGCTTATGTCTAACAGCGAACTTCCTGACATAGAGGAAGGACAACATAATCAAAACGCTATTTTAGATCCATCCGGCTCGACCAGCAAACACAATACCACAGACTATTGGGGAACATGTAGAGCTCTTCACCGAAGACGAAATTGTCAAAGCAGCTAAGAGCATTAAGAACAAGAAGGCACCGGGCCCTTATAACATTCCAGCGGAAGTTTTAAGAGACATTACAGCAAGCCAACCTCAAATATTGCTTGATATATACAACAGGTGTATACGAAGTAGAATATTCCCCGAATCTTGGAAGATACAGCGACTGGTATTGATCAGCAAAGGCAAAGGAGACCCAAGAATACCATCAGCGTACCGACCACTGTGTATGCTAAATACAACTAAAATCTTATCACGATTCGAACTCTCGTCAGACCACAACCCCATAGAATTAATATGTGACTCGCACGTCATGCCTACACATGAAAACTGACTTCTGTACAACAACAGAACTGACTGCATACTTATAAGGAATACATTGACATTAATTTAATGACCGACATCCCTCTTAAATCATATGAGGACATTGAGTCAGCGATAGCAGTCTATGACTATGAATGACACCATTATGAAAGCGGTCATACAATCGACACCAAAAAAGAAGCAGCAAAATTGGACATTCTACACACACCCTCAACTACGACGGCTATTAAATAAAAAATGTAAACTACGAAAATCCTGGTCAATCATAAGATTTCCTGACGCAAAAAGACAGTACAACAAGGCAACAAAAGAGGTTCAAAAAATGATTCAGGTATTAAAAAACAAACAATTAACATCATATCTCAAGAGCTTAACAACCACGAGTCAAAGGGGCTATTTTTTATGGAAAGCTACTAAAGGATGGACAAATAAAAGTAATCATCAGGCTCCTTTAAAAATGGAAAACGGGTTATGAGCAAAGACGAACTTGGACAAAGCTAAAGTATTAGCGGACTATTTCGAAAGGGTTTTTACAGAAGTCGCCACCAACTCAGATGATCCACAGCTGAACACAGATATTAGCAGAGGTTCAGAACATCTAAAACATGAAAGGAACACCATAAGAGAAATAAGAAAATGTATTAATAATGACATAAGGGAAAAAAGTCCCCTGGATATGACAAAATAAATGAGAAACTCCTACGGGATCTTTAACTCTATGTTCTGACTAAACTATTTTCCGAGAGTCTGGAAATTAGCTGAGATTACTGCGATTCCTAAACCAGGCAAAGACGCATCAAAAGCAGAGTCGAAAAATATTAAGAAGTAGACTATTGCCACTACTAGAACGCAGACACACCATTCCAAATCACCAATTTGGTTTTCGAAGAAGTCACTCAATGATACAACAAGTGCACAGAGTTACGCACAAAATTCTAAATGACATTGACGATAATAACTTTTGTGTTGGACTCTTCTTGGACGTGGAAAAAGCTTTTGACAAGGTTTAACATAAAGGACACAAAGGGAAACTTAACAATATATTCCCTCAAAACATAGCACATCTATTAACATCATATATCAGAGGTAGATTCTTCTTAGTTAAATACTCAGACGAATATTCTTTAAAATAGACAAAAACAAAACAGTACAAGTTATATACACCACTAAGACTAGATTCACACCAATCCATATAAATATTGACGGAGACGACGTAACCATAGAAAAAGAAGCCAAGTACTTAGGATTATATTTTGGCAGTAAACTAAACTAGAAACACAATATACAAAAGAAGCGTGACCAAATCAAAATGAAAGTAAGGCAACTGCACTGGCTGCTCAAACCAAATTCAAATATTTCGCTTGAAAAGAAGCTCCTAATCTATAAGCCAATTATTAAACCAATTTGGGCATATGGAGCTGAAATATGGGAAGTTGCACCAAAAACAAATATAAAGTTAGTCCAAAGGGAACAATAAAAAATTATTTGCACCATCACAAAAGCCCAATGGTATATCACCAACGCGGACCTTCATCGAGACCTAAGAATTGCGACAGTAGATGAGAAAATTACCAATTTAAGCAGAAAATACCAAACAAAACTTTCCCAGCATTCGAACGATGGTGTGAACACATTACCAGAAAAATAACTAAATCGGAAACGAATGCTAAAAAGGGTGGACCAATGGACCTCACATAACACATATCACTCCATTACATTACTTACTCATTGTTAATTGGAGTTATCTTTAATTGTTTATTTATTGTTAAAATTCATGTATTGTTAAATTCCAGTAACAACACTACTTTACAAACTGATGGTAAAGTTAAAATTCACCCACCCAATACTTCCTATGGAAGTATTTTCTGTTATTTGTGACACTAAATTCCGGCCTGAGTTTATTCCTAAGCAAAAAACTAGGCGTTTGCAGGTTACCTTACCAGTCACTGCTTCAACTTTATCTTCTGCTTCTTCCAATGCCCAAAAAAACTAACACTACATTTTGAAAATGTTAGAGGGCTAAAGTGTAAACTTTCTCCATTTTATATTCTGTTTTGACAGTCCTTTCAGTTCTGACATTAATTTTTTCGTTGAGACTTTGCTTCGCCCTGATGTTCTAAACTCTGAAATTCCCCCTCTACAAATGAATTAATGCATAACTTACTTTCTAAACTTGTAATCTAAATTTTTGTTTGAATTGTCTATATCATTTTAGGTATTGAATCCTAAATTAAATCTTAGCTTTAGTTTAATGTTGCATTCTTATTGGTTAGAGGCCCCAATTACTTTATGAGGCTTATAGAAAGCTAACTTGAAGGTCGGAAGCTGATATACCAGACCAACGCTGCCGAGAAGTGTGTTAAAAAAACGTCAGGAGAAGCTCAAGGATCAATTCTAGGGCCAGAAATCTGCAATATAAGCTACGACGAAATCCTCTACATAGATATGCCTGATGACCCATTCTTAGTTGGATATGCAGATGACATAGTCTCAGTAATCTCGGCACGTAACACAACGCATGCTAAACGCAAGCTCAACCAGTTGATGATATGTGTAAGGCAATGGCTTGACACACAAGGCCTTCACCTGGCTACTGAAAAACCCGAGCTATTGCTGGTCACTAGACGTCGGATGCCAGTGGAAATTCATATAAGGATGAACGATACCATCATAAGGACACAAAAAGTGATAAAATACCTAGGAGTCAGGTTTGATACAAAGCCGATGTTCGGGGCGCAAATCCATCACGTGAGATGCAGGGCTGCAGATACAATCAAATCACTCAGCAGGCTCATGGCAAACAGAGGCGGATCACTTCAATCTAGACGGAGACTACTGATGGACATAAACAACGCTATCCTGTTGTACGGATGCGAAGTCTAGGCAGACACATTAAACGTGAAATGTTGGGCGAAGCCTTTGCTGGTGGTCCAACGCACCTACGCGATGAGGATAATAAGCGCATATCGAATGGTATCTGGAGCAGCAGCACTTGTCATCGCTGGTGTGAAGCTGATTGATATGCTAGCCATGGAGCGATAACGAGCTGCGTCAAGCAGGGGTAGCAACGAGCCAAACCGTCGACCATTGCAAAGAGGAAACTCTTGACTTATGGCAAGAGAGATGGACTAATGAGGGCACGGGAAGATGGACGGAAAGACTTATACCTGATATCAAAGTTTGTGTACAAAGAAAACACGGCGCAGTAGATTACTACATCACACAATTGCTGACAGGATATGGATATTTTAGCTCTTTCCTGTTCTCAATAGGCAAAAGTGTTGACACCAGTTGTGTATACGCAGACGCCGAGATAGACCACGCAGAAGATAAGTCTTTCACTGTAAAAGATTTGCTGACAGACGAAATCGACTAACACAATCGATTGGACATATCACACCCGATAACATCGTAGGCAAAATGAGCAGTATTGAAGAGAACTGAAATAAAAGGCTGTTTTTGTTAACGAAATTCTTCGACTAAGGAGGAAGGACCTTGACATAAGGACACAACAAGGTGGTCTGGACGCAGGCCATCCATAGACGGGAGCGCTGAGCGCGGAAAGAGACCCGAATTTGAAGTAATGCGAACGCTGTTCCGAAGTGGTGATAGGCCTAATGGGGAGGGGGTTTTAGTGGGTGCGAGCCACACATACCACACGACGGTGTGTGATGCGGTTGGCATCACCCCCTTCCCACAAAAAAAAAAAATAATGATAATAATATTAATAATAATAATAATATTAAAATATTAATAATAATAATAATAATAATAATATTAATAATAATAATAATAATAATAATAATAATAATAATAATAATAATAATAATAATAATAATAATAATAATAATAATAATAATAATAATAATAATAATAATAATAATAATAATAATAATAATAATAATAATAATAATAATAATAATAATAATAATAATAATAATAATAATAATAATAATAATAATAATAATAATAATAATAATAATAATAATAATAATAATAATAATAATAATAATAATAATAATAATAATAAGTTTTTGTGTAAACCATCATCCAAGTTGCCAGATGAAAAATACGCTATTTACAATGACATTAAAATAGTTGATTTCGAAAAACGGAAAAGTATATTAATTGTAATAAAAGACAGAACCCACCTACTCAAATCGTTTGAAAAATGTGGCTCATACAATCGTATTCTACCCATAACGGCATGGATGTTTAGAATTGCAGCACTTTCTACAGGGAACCTACAATTCAATCAACAATGTTCACTCACTACTAAAGAGATTGATCATGCACGGCATTGCATCATTTGGAACATTCTTTCTTTTTTCTTTTTATTTTCAAATTTTATTCCTGCTTCTGATCTGGGGACAGACACCCCATTAGGCAACTCATATACTTAAAATCGCCAGGTATATAGCTACTACTTAATAATAATTATGTACAGAATTATTTACACATATATATCTTAAGATTAGATATATAACTATTAATAATATTTATATACAGAATTTATATTTTATTTACACGTCTATATCTTAAGTTTATGATAGTAGTTGTCTGAAATGCCGGGGTTTTAGTCGATGCATAGTTTTGGAATGGACAAGTTTCCTAGCCAATCTGCATGATTTCTTAATCTGTTGTTTTATCTACTTGTGTGTAGATTTATTTCGTCTCAACTAGGACTATGTTGAGATCATGGTGTATAGGGCTAATAATGACGTATCAAGGACAAAAGGTGATTGTGCGTAGAGCATAATTCTGAAACCTTTGAAGTTTTGACTGTGAGTCCGAGACACCGTTCCCCATACTTGTATGCCGTAGCGCTGGAATAGTTGCTCACCATGACACAAACATCATCCGCATATGATGCCATAAGCAGGGAACTGGGCGAATTCCGAGGGCTGTATCATCAGGCATTGGCATTGGAAAAATCCCAGCACACTTCCCTGAGGAACACCTGCCCCAAAAGCATGAGGGCGAGACAGCGTCCCTTGCACTTTGACCATCCAAGTAGGATCGTATCAGACCAAAGAACGTCGAAGCGAGGGAGGATTTGGCTTTCTGCAGGAGCCCCTGGTGCCATACACGATGAAATGCCTGAGCGACATCTACATTATTACATCATTACAGAACTCCTTCCTGTCAAACGACTTTAGTATGTGGTCAGTGGTTCTGGGCAACTGCGGTACCATGTCCCGCTCGAATTCCGAATTGGTGGTTGGGAATAAAATTTCTTTCCTTGGCTATTTCAACTAATCTGACGCCAACCAGTCGTTCCCATACTTTCGATAAGGAAGGCAGGAGATTGATAGGCCGATAGGATTCGTGATCATCCTCCGGTTTCCCAAGCTTATGGATCATGGAGACTATTGCTGACATTCAGGCTGTGGGGTAATGCTGTGTAGTCATTATGGCATTGAAAATCGCCACTATAACAAATACAGTATTCAGTGGTAACGCCTTGATTGTGAGATTGCACACAATATCATAACCTGGAGCTTTATTAGGTTTCAGACGTCGAATGACAGACTTAACTTCATCGGCCGTGAATGGCCTCTCAGGT
Source organism: Cacoxenus indagator (assembly GCA_035041755.1). Classification (NCBI taxonomy): domain Eukaryota; kingdom Metazoa; phylum Arthropoda; class Insecta; order Diptera; family Drosophilidae; genus Cacoxenus; species Cacoxenus indagator. The sequence continues at coordinate 255,889 of JAWNKX010001059.1, forward strand.
GGGTCCAACTGTATTGGCATAAAGAGGAATCGTCCAGATTGGTCTCGTGGCTGAAATCGACGTTCTAAATATGCGGCAAAAGAGTTGGCTTGCTCGGCATCAGAGCGGCACTATCTTCCATTTTTATATCTTATTGGCAACTGCCTAATAGATGTCTCGTGCAGTTGCGTGTGGCTTTCCATAAGCAAAACTAAGCATCAATCTGCGTAGACATGTTTTTCAGCATATAATCAAATTGCTGTGTCTGCTGGCTATCGAGCTCGGATCTGAGCAGCTCTGATGCAGGATTCCAATCTGATTTGTCTTCTGGGTCATGAGAGCGTTGGAAAATTATACGAACATTTATTGCATCACCCCCTGAGTTTGCTGCGTAGGATAAGCAGCCGTATAAGTTGGGCGATTCTGAGCCAGTCAACCACGTTTCGGACAATAAGATAAAGTGGATATCATGGCGTTGTACGAAACACTCAAGTTCTGTCATCTTGTTGGATACGCGTCTGGCGTTATTCTTATTGGGTGTGAGGTCATCTGGAATTACGCGCAGTGAGCAGTGAGCTCCAGAATCTGGGACTGCATACGGGTCATCGGCTCCTGCATTGACACCAAACTTCTGATCGACTCGTTGAGAGAGTTGAAAGACACGAGCAGCGAGCTGAGAACGTCAGCCACGTTGTTTAGCTTAGTGGTATCGTGTGAAGATTGGTTGTGCGGCTGCAGCGGTTTTATATTAAGAGTCGCATTAGATCGGTTTCCTGCAGCCAATTCCGCGTACGTAGGTCCATTAGGTTGCAAAAAAGTAGACTGATGCTGAGTAGAACGCTGGATTTTGGTTTGCACAGGCGTGGGAAAATATACAGGAGGACTCTTTAATTTAGGACCTTTACGCTGATTTCTTTTGGTATATTTTAGATACGCAGGGCAGCCTTTAAAATTTGCAGTGTGCTCCTGATCGCAATTAACACACGTTGCGGGATCCATTATCGGGCGTATGCAGTCAGCCGGTTAGTGCTGATCGCTACAACTTACACAGATCGGAGTTTGTCTGCAATACCTTGCAGTGTGGCCAAAGTCTTGGCGCTGCTTCACATCCTGCTTTTTACGAGTCTCCTCAATTTGTACCCTTTGTCCAACTAGTTTACTTATGTTTTAAGCTCAGCTTTATTGCTACCACGAGCAATGTTAACAAAGAAGAGGCTCATAAGCATATTTTGCAAATACTGGAAATTTTTAACTCCATGTAAAGTTATTGGTGGATGCTTAGATTGGTGGTGGTGCAACGTTTAGATTGGCACCGGCGGCAGAGGCTGCATCCGAGCCTGTGTTATATTTGGTGGAGCTGATGTTGTGCCAACGCGCTCTAGATATGTTTGTTAGGGGAGAAAGAGAGTCATCGGAGCTGACCGACATATTGTAGGCTTTCGATGCATCATCCGTGTACTCATTAGTTGCAGAAGCCAGAACACTGAAACTATTTATAGGGTATTTCCCACGACTGCCACTTTGAGCCGTCAATATGGTATTGTCTGATCTGTAGCTACGATGATTTCGACGCTTAGCAGAGGGTGGAGATAGTGTCTTACCGATCTTTCGCTTTACTCGTTTTGTTTGAAAGCAGCGCACTTCTAAACCGTGATTAATGTTGCTGCTCAGATATCATTATAGAAGCTGTTGTTGTACTGATAGTTGTTGTGGTTAGAACAGCTGTGGTCATGTGCGCAGAAGTAGTGAATGTGGCAAAATGCTTGATTATAAGTGACAGCTGTTGCAGATAAAGATGGGTTAACAGTAACATCCAGTGCAGGGCTGCAGTTCACCGTGTTATAGCCAGGGATGAAGCAGTTATTGTTAACTGTGCAGACTTGGACAGTGCTGCCAAAAACGTTCGAGGCTTCCATATTTAGGTAGCTTGAAAGATGGGGAGATGAAGAGCTACTGTGAGACTCAGTGACATGAACGATGTTGTTGGTATAGATTTTGTCGCACATGTGCTAAGCCAGCACATTCAATATAGCCTCACTTATAAAAATTTATCGAATGCTCCTTATAGACACAATAAATATATTACAATGGAACACTAAGAACTTAATTTTGTGCAACCTTGGTGGACTTGTCCATATATGTGAGTTAATTATTTACACAGTTTCACGCACACGAATTAAGGGCACGACCTCGCAGTTCAACGCGCGACTCGCGAATTTAGAACATTCAGAGAAAATCATTTAGAGAAGATTTACGTTTGCTTAATAGGGGAAAGCCACTAACCAGCCTTTTGAAATAACTAACCCCTTTTTAGACAATTCCACTGGCTACGAACTACTTAAGGTAGTAGGTAGAATCGAAAAGTGCAAAGAGCTTGCTGAATCGCTCTTTGATGAACACAAGATTTACTTTTGAAGAATTATCTACAGTTGTTACTGAGATTAAAACCCTCCCTAACTCGCGTCCGCTATTTCCTCTATCTTCTGATTCAAACGACTTGCAGGCTCTAACTGCCGGAACCTTTTTGATTGGCGAATAATTTCGTGCAATTTAGGGGCGAACTGTAGCGAACTTCAATTTCACCAGACCTGTCCGTGGGAACTATTGTGATCATACACGATGACAACCTAATTCCCCAAAAAAGGATATTGAATGGATGGACAAATCGAATCAGTTGTCCGATGACAAGATAATCGAGTTCGAGTCGTCAACATTCGTACATCAATAATCTGTTGTTATCGCCCATTGCATAAAATTGCAATACTTCCTACATCTTGAGAGATTTTTGACACTGCCCCTTTCAAGCGGTCAAGAAAAACTCTTCTTGGTACAACATTTTGGCGTTCATCGTCATCATTATCGTTGTCAGTCGCCCGCTACGGGACTCCATACCGCTGTTGGAGCAGCCCATCGTCGCGATAGTCGTCGCCAGTTTGCTGTTACCGAACTTCCACGTTGCCATCTACACATCCCTTGCCCTCGTCATTGTTAAATTCCACACTTGGAATTAGCTCTTGTGAATATCCACGTTTATACTCATACATAAGTACATATATACATATTTATTACATCTCTTTACTGGAATTCTTCCGTTGCTAACGTCGCAACCGGCTTCGCCAATTACCCGTTACATTTGGACCTTCGATCGAACTTTGTTGTTATTGCGCTGAATCACACCCCTAAAGCTGTATTTCTCGCTTCGCCGTTGTTAGTGTTTGCCTTTTTACGTTTACCTTTTGCCACCTTGCGATCACCGTTATAAGAGCATTGCACTGTGCATGCTACACTTGAAACAAAAGGCTAGTTAACACACATATAGTTATTTGCACTTGGCATATCGGTTAGAAACTTGTGGGCGATTATTATATTAATACAACTATTATGTCGCTCGAAGACCATATAAGGCAACGTTCAAGTACTAAGCGTAATATATCGAGGATTAAGCCCGTTGTTGACGTGCGGCAACATGGATTCCTGCTGTCAATATTGGAACTACAATGTTGTCTTGATATACTGGATTCCTATTTCAAGCAAGCATTGTCCATACAAACGGAAAACGAAAAGTGGGATCGAACAGATTCCGGTCAAGCTGATTTAGAAGACTTTTATGTGAACATTAGAATTACCATAAATGATCAGCTAGGGTAGAATCGACATAACGCCATTGTGGATCACACACTCGCTCACTCATCTTTCAATATTCAATCGTCAAAATTGCCACGCTTACCAAGTTTCGATGGAAAACACGCCGATTATAAAAACTTAATTTCTTCCTTTAACGAAATCATCGAGTGTAAGTACAATCTATCGAACATTGAAAAATTTCACCATTTGTTAAAATACTTGAAGGGTCCGGCATGAGATACAGTTAAAGCCTTTCAAATAACCGCTGAGAACTATCCAAAGTCACTAAAATGGATTAATGAGCGCATTGATAATCCCACTCTAATTTTTTTAGAAGCAATCGCTGCACTGTTTCAACTCAAATCAGTCGAAAATCTGACAGTGTATAGCTACGGCATCTGATTGACAGTGCATCGGCAATGTAAAGTTCACTCTCATCATCAGGAACTGGAAACAATATAGCACAGGAAATGCTCATTTATATAGTTATGGCCAAATGCGACCAATGGACTCGGAAGAAATGGAACGAATCAGTGGCCTTCGAAAAACTTTCCACTTAGTCACAGTGCTTACATGTCCTCGAACGTCACTGTAAATTCCTACAATCAAGTAGCACTTCTTCGGTAGGCCACATGAAGAACATAAGGAATGTCATTCACACTAAACAAGTCATCGTGCGTACTTTGCGTTAGTACTGAACATAACCATAATGCATGCTCACAATTCAAAGAAATGGACACTATAGCTCATTTCAGTGTCGTCAAGAAGTTCGCATAGTGCATCATTTGCTTACGTAGAAGTCACCGGATGACACAATGTCCATTAAACCATCGCTCTCGTACATGCAATCTCGTTCATCTTTCAAAGCGCGACAGTATGAAACAGTCTCACATTCGCACACTAGACACGTGCAAAGTGGAAAAGTCATTCTTGAAACTACCATGGTCCAGGTCATGGACTCTTCAGGTTCGTATAGACTTGGTAGAGCCTTGTTGGATTCGTCCTCTCAATTAAATTTTACTACTGACGATTTTGCTCAAAAACTTCATTTTCGTCTAGACAAACATAACATAGAAATTCAGAGTATCGGACACTCGCTTACGAACATCAAATCTTGTACCACAACAAAAGTCGTTTTCTTTCTCTAGAGCTTCCACTTTTAGCGTCACCACAAGTGTACTCTCAATATAAATCCTTCATGGAAGAATATAAAGCACTTGATCATATGACACCAGTTACCAGACCGAATTTGTATGGACCACATGACTACATTCCTGATCATTGTTTGTTCAAACCCAGCAGCGTATCAAACAAGTCAAGGGTCGTTCTTGACGCCTCTTTTCGCACATCTTCGCAAGTTTCCTTAAATAACCTATTTTTAGTAGGTCCTACTTTACAAAGCGATTTGTACATTTTATTGCTTCGTTTCAGAACATTTCGCTTCACAATAACTGCAGACACCACAAAAATGTACAGGCAAGGTGCTGTGTATCCTGACGATCGCAACTATCAATACATATTGTGGAGACCATCACCTGACGCAAGCCTTCGAACATTTGAACTCAACACTGTCGCATACGGAACTGCATCAGAACATTATCTAGCTATTCGCAGTCTACACTACTGGGCAGATCAGTGCATTTCTGAATTTCCATTGGGTGCTAGTGGCGGTAAGTCATCGTTCTATGTCGAGGATCTACTTTGGGGAGCTGATGATATTGTGACATTACAAGCGATCAACGAACAAGTGGTTAAGATTCTTGATCGAGAACTATTTTCTCTGTGCAAATGGCACTCTAATCCACACATTCATAAGTGCACATCCACAATTCATAAGTGAAGATAGTCTGAAACAACTCTCTATCTGTGATGACTCAAGCATAAGCGCGCTCGGTGTTACCTGGAATCAACCTCGCGATGTTGTAAACAACTAAATTTAAACGTAACAAAACGAAATATTTTATTATCACTCTTCGATCCTCTCGCATTATTATCGCCACTCATCATCGTAGCAAAACTTATACTTCAGGAATTATGGCTGCTAAACCTCAACTGGGATGAGTCTCTTCCTCAGAACTTGCATCAAGATTGGATCAATTATTTAGAAACCTTCTCGTCGCTCTCATCACTTGAGGTGCCTTGTTACTGTCTACAATCAAACGCTAACAACATACAGTTACACGGATTTTGTGACGCATCCATACGCGCATATGGTTGCTGTATTTATGTACCCACAAAGGACGCGTCTGCTAACGTATCAACACAGTTGTTCACTGCGAAGTCCAGGGAGGCACTCGTTAAAAAGCAACTGCTATCGAGGCTTGAGCTTTATGAAACATATCTGCTAGCTCATCTTTATGCTAAGATCAAGGCAGATAAAACCACAGCTGTCTACCTATGTCTCTCAATTAACGACTAGCAGAAATTCTTTTGGTTTACTGGGCCTATGTTTTTGTGTGAAGCATCATCGAAGTGGCCAGATGAATAATACGCTACGGACATTGACTTAAAGGCAGAGGATTTCGAAAAACGGAAAAGTATATTAATTGTAATAAAAGACAGCACCCACCTACTCAAACCGTTTGAAAAATGTAGCTCATACAATCGTATTCTACTCATAACGGCATGGATGTTTAGATTTGCAGTACTTTCTACAGGGAACCTACAATTCAATCAACAATGTTCACTCACTACTAAAGAGCTTGATCATGTACGGCATTGCATCATTTGGAGTATTCAGACACAATCATTTATAGAAGATTTACGTTTGCTTAAAAGGCGAAAGCCACTAACCAGTCGGAACCTTTTTGATTGGCGAATCATTGAGTGCAATTTCGGAGCGAACTGTAGCGAAGTTCAACTTCACCAGACATGTCCGTGGGAACGATTGGGATCATACACAATGACAACTTACCTCCCCAAAAATGGAAATTGGTACGAATCGAATCAGTTGTCCGAGGACAAGAGTCGTCAACATTCGTATATCAATAGCCTGTTTTTATCGACCAATATATAAATTTGCAATACTTCCTACATCTTGAAATAAGGTTCTTTCAGGGCGTCGGGATGTTGGGTCAAATCAGCAATGAACTTAAATATATTATTAAACTAAATAGTCATTATAATTCAAATTACCCACGCACCAAGTGGAAAGAGAATATAATATACCTTGTTTTCTGTTTTATGCATATAATAGAAAAAAATCGTCTGCGAGCTAGCAACGAGATAACACACAAACTTTGCTTTGCTTTTGATTTCCGTAAATATATTTTTTGACACACCGCCCGCTTTCTAAAGTTTTATTCAGTCTAGAAAAACGCTTCTTGATACAATAATAATAATAATAATAATAATAATAATAATAATAATAATAATAATAATAATAATAATAATAATAATAATAATAATAATAATAATAATAATAATAATAATAATAATAATAATAATAATAATAATAATAATAATAATAATAATAATAATAATAATAATAATAATAATAATAATAATAATAATAATAATAATAATAATAATAATAATAATAATAATAATAATAATAATAATAATAATAATAATAATAATAATAATAATAATAATAATAATAATAATAATAATAATAATAATAATAATAATAATAATAATAATAATAATAATAATAATAATAATAATAATAATAATAATAATAATAATAATAATAATAATAATAATAATAATAATAATAATAATAATAATAATAATAATAATAATAATAATAATAATAATAATAATAATAATATGATAGAGGCGCAGTGCCACTCCAATTAGATTACCACACAAACACTAAAACTATAAAGGGTTTACGAAACCATTTTCTTTTAAAACTTTCTCAAATACCTCAAACCAACATCTAGCTGCCTGCTTTAATCTATATATTGCTTTATTTAGCTTGCAAATTTAATCACTTCCATGTGATAATCCTTTAGGAACCATCATATAAATTTCCTCTTTGAAGGTGCCATTTAGGAATGCAGTTTTTACATCCATATGGTGAACCTTTAAGTTAAATTTGTTGGGTATGGATAAAATAAATCGAAAACTAGATATTTTAGCAACTGCAATCTAATTCTTCTTTTATGGCTTCCTCCCAGTAAACTCTGCCGCACCTATTTTTAATTGCACCGAAAATATTAGGAATACGGTTAGGAATACTTTTAACCATTCACTAAACAACTATTCGTTAATCGAAAAGATGTTTGTGGCCTATCTTTTAACCTTTTCCTTCATCTGACTTCAATCTCCCCTTGATGTAATTACAAACTAGATAATTTTTTACTAACTATAACAGTTGGATTGCCATTCTCACACGTTTTAATATCACTAGGCTGTTTATCTGATATTAATATATCAGATTTTCCATCTCTACTCTCATTCGGGAAATTCGACTCATCAGTTTCGCAAAACTGGTTCGAAAAATTTTCTAATTGTTCCATACTCACAATTTGGAACTTTGTGTCATTTACCACAGTCCTAGAATTAATTGGTCTCATCTACAAAGACATCTCTTACTACCATAAATTTTCCTGATTCCACATCCCACAACTGGTTTTACACTTGGTTCGTATCCGAGTATATCTTTCAATAACTTATTTATATGAAATTTTCTTGCCCTTTAATGCTTTAGTTGGACTTCTGTTTATTAAGTATGCTGCTGATGAAACATCTTCACCCCAAAAAAGTTTATGTAGCTCGGAGCTATTTACCATATCTCGGTTGTTGTTCTAATCATGTGTTCGGACACACCATTCAACTGCGGAATATGTGGAACTAAATAATAGCTAGTCCCTCTTTCAAAACAGTGCTTACGCATCTCATTTGATAAATAGTCTCGGCCATTATCAATGTATAAATGAACAACCTTTAATTTGAAATGAGCTTACATTTTTCCGATTAAGTCTTTCAAAATGGAAAACACGTCAAATTTGTAAGTCATCAAATAAGTGACACACTAATGCGTATTTAATTACGTAGTAATTGTATAGTGTAGTTCTTTCCATTAATACAAAATTAATTTAAAATAACAAGAATAACTTCCCCGAAGGGTGCTTAAGATAACCGGCGGTCTGCTTGATGGATATGATGAACGAGCCTCTGCAGTGTGTTGTAATGCGTTGTTGTTGTTGTTTTGGACGGACAGTCTCGAGTCAAATCCTCAGATGGCTGAGTTTGCTGGCACCTCGGCCGCCGGGGTCATTGTGAATTGCCTTGTGACTGTGACGGGTTCCACGTCGATGTCTTGGGACCAGTTGATAACATCACTCACCATGAAGCGCCTCATCATCGCAGCGTAGAGCCTGCTCACATTGAGCGCCCCTAGTACTGCCTCGTTTCGCACGTCCCAGGCTCCTAGTGAACCACCGACGAAAGCTCTACTGTGTAGCCTTGCCCCTTCAGGAAATCGGCCAGCGGACGATATTGTAGTAGTTTCTCACGCCGGGCCAGGTCGAGGGCTTGGTAGCGGTTTTCAAACGGGCACACACATCGATTACCTTTATATGGCGGTTTTCTTCGTCTCGGACCACTATGTCACGTCTAAGTGTTGCCATAACTCGTCGACGTGTTGACTTGGCAGTGTTATGTGCGTACCAGTCTGTCTTGGATACCATTGTGCCGTAGTTCCCCGGCCGCTGCATGTAGACGACATGTCCCTAAAAGGTCACCTCATTTGCGACAGCTCTTGTTTAGCCCCTCTATCTCGCGGACTGCCGCAATGAGTGGCAGAACGTTGATCTTGGCGCCTTGGAATAACGGCCAGTCAGAGAAAAGAGTGTTCCTGCCGTTACGCAGGAAGTGGTTAAATACAGCTTGCCGGCACGTTACTTCGGAAACCTTACCTTGGACTTTTTTCCCGAGCAGAGTCCCCGCGTAGTGCCCCATCAACCTTCTCCACGTCTATTGCCTTGTTTTTGTCTAGTAGCCAGACAACATTGCCTGTGGCTTCATTTCCGCAAGATAGTCCATAGGTGCCGCGCTCCGGGCTCCAGATCCAGAAGACACCGATTTTTTTATCTCACCCTGGTGGTGACTGAACTTACGTTTGCCCAGTATGACGACTCCGCATTGTGAGGGAGGAGATTTTTGCAGGCTGAAAACTGATTCATACACCTCATTCAACAACCGGAAGCTGTGGGCGATGGTGAGTACGTCGTAAAGGTTGACCAGTTGGCGGAGGCCGCCACCACCTTGTGATGGAGGGAGGAAAACTGTCTTATTACTCGAACGCTGGGGAAGGCCTAGCCATCCTTCGCCAGCTTCTTTATGTCTCTGTGTACCTCCTTTAAATAGTCCTACTCGACGTGACTGTCCTGCATAGCGAAGTCCAGCCATGGCAGTAGAAAAGGGGTGACGGCCACCAGTTTCTGCCAGGAGCAAGGAGGGATTTACCGATTTTTTGAGCATCTTGTAGAAGACCTCTAAGGTTGGCATTTGGGGTCTGTCGTACCTGATACCCGTTCTGGATGCCCAGGTGTTCGTACGCATTATCGGCTGAGATAGCCGGAATCAGTGCGCCTTCAAGATGATATGCAGTTGAGGCCACTCCGCCACGTCTACCACTCCGTACATGAAGCGTCGCGCACTTGTCTGTGTTAAACTTTACTTCGATGGCCCTTGCAACCTTCCGCCACAAGATCCCCGTTATCGGCATAGAAAAATATGGTAAACTGTGGTAAACCGTCAATGCAAATAGGACCGCAGCCCTTTCGACGAACTTTTCTATCGAATACTCTAAGAGCGGCTACATTCGATTATGTTACTCTTCAGGCCTCTGCACCATATTAAAGCATTGGAAAGATGAGCGTCTTGTAAACTGTCGAACGTCGAGAGAGGGCTGCCTACGGAGCCAGGGGTGGCACCTATTGGTAAGGGTTAACCTTTGTTTGATCTCTAGGCTAACGTTATTGTTGTTTCCTGCATTCAACTGAGTATCAAGACGCCGTGATTCTCTGCTAGAGCACACATTTACCGCAAGACCAACTTTAACCGATTCTCTTTCAATAGGTCCAAAAGCGCCAGTTACATCACGTTTGGTGCAAGAAAAGATGTCGATGTCATCGGCATATCCCAGCAGCTGGACGCATATATTTGACAAAATGGTGCCGGTCGATGTGCACAAGCTTTTCTTTTAATGCTTTCCATGAGGATATTGAAAATCATACAAGACAGCAAGTCATCTCGCTTGGGGCCATTCTTGGTATCAAAGGTTTCGTAGAGGTCATTTCCTACCTTGACGGAGCCACTCATATTACTCAACATCATTCTGCAAATTTCGTATGGAATGCCAAGTCCACACATGGTAGCATATAGACAGTCTCGTCGTAGGCCATCGAAAGCTACTTTGTAGTCGACAAAAAGGTGATACGTGTCGATCTGATTTTCACAGGTCTTTTCCAGGATTTGGCTCAGTGTGAAGATCTGATCTATGGTGGATTTATGAGGGCGGAAACCGCAATAATAAGGTCCAATCAGTGTTTCGGCATGAGATTTCAGTTTTTCACACAATACGCTCGAAAATATATTGTATGTAGTTGGAAGAAGGCTAATACCACGGTAGTTGGCGCGTAATGTGGCATAGCTCTTTTTAAGAGTAGGACAGATAGTCTCAGTGCAATAATCGGGCATGCACTCCATAAGCCATATCTTGCAAATGAGCTGGTGCATGCACCTTACCAGCTCATCACCACCGGTCTTGAATAATTCCTCAGGTAGACCATCAGCCCCAGGGGATTTATTGCTATTAAGTCGCCGTATTGCGACTTTGACTCCGGTATGCCTTGGTGCCTATACGTCAATATTGTCGTCATTGATTTGGGTTAGTGGATCCATTCCAGTGTGCAGCGTACTTTGGAATGCGGTGTTTCCTGCAGTCATACCATGGGTTCGTGGTGCTCTGAAATCCAAGTATTTTTTCCGCCGTAGCTTGCAGAGATTTAGATATGTGTTCCCACATATCGGTGGTGTCTTCAGTCCATGAAAAGGGCTCTCTGAGCAAACCAGAGAGTTGGGTGGAAAAAGCCACCGCTGCCCGTTGTGATTGAAGCTTTCCGATGTCTAGCTTTCTTGACAGACTTCAACGTGACATTTTTAGGATACATAATCGTGTGCGAACCTTAGCTGAAATTAGGTAACGATCGGAGTCAATATTGGAGCCCCGTAGGGTTCGTACGTCGAGTATGATGGACGGATGCCTTGCATAGATCAAAACATGATCGATCTGGTTTCGGGTTGATCAATCAGAATAGAGCCAGGATGCCTTGTAAATGAATATGGTAATACTAACCACCATATTTTGCGCTATTGTGCGTTAATTAACCTGACAACATTGCGAGGTGGTCTCATGTAGACTAAACCGTCCGACGGTAGTACCGAAAATACCTTCTCGCTCTACTATGGCATTAAAACCCCAATGGACAATTTTAATGTCATGGGAGTGGCAGCGACCGCAAACACGGTCGAGTTCCTGATAAAAGGCATCCTTAACCCCGTTTTCCTTTTCGACAGTGTGGGCGTGCAAACAAATAAGTCTGATGTTGAAGAATTTGGCAGTGATTCGGATCGTGACCAGTCTCTCGTTTATTGGCATGAAGTGAGAGACACGGCGCCTTAGTTTGGCACCCACAACGAATCCACACCCAAACTCATGCCATTTTGGGAGGCAGCTATAGTATATTTTTATTATTTTTTTTTATTTCCCATATGTCGTGTACATATGTCTTTATTTTTTATTAAGACTATTAGTACATGGTTTAAAAGTTATTTCAGGGTTGTAACTAATTTATGTGAGCAGATCACAAAAGTTTTTTATTTTTGTAAGGATGTAGGAGAAAAAAATCAAAATAGTAACAAAAATAATATACATTTAAATTAAATTAATACAATTATAGAGCAAAATATAGTAAAGTAAACATAAATGTAATAAAAATATAAAATACAAAAATAAACACATTAAACAAAAACAAAGAAAAAAAAAAGTGGTATTGAGATATATATATATATATAGTTTTGAATTTATTCAACCAGATCCACTGGCCTTGTCCTCTGTAACCTGCGTCTGCATTGTAGTTCATGTATTGGTAGTAGGTTGACACCAACATTTGGGTGTTGGGTAAGCTTGGTCTGGTAGATACGACTTATTTTTGTAATCTCCTCTGTTACTGTTGGAATATTAAGATCACGATGCAGATCATTGTTAGTTATATACCACCCAGCCTTGGTGATCATGCGAATTATTTTTGATTGTTGTCTTTGTATTATGTCTGTATTTGATTTTTTGGCCGTTCCCCAGATTTGTGCTCCGTACGTCCAGATTGGTCTTATAATGGCTTTGTAGATCAGTATTTTGTTTTCTAATGTTAACTTTGATTTGAGCAGCCAATATAATTGACTAATCCTCAGCTTGATTTGATCCCGTTTTTTAAGTATATGGTATTTCCAGTTGAGTTTGTTGTCAATATATAATCCTAGGTATTTGACTACATTTTCAATTTTTACGTCAGCTCCGTCAATCGTTATACGAGGTGGTGTGAATTTAGTTTTAGTTGTATATATAACATGTACTGTTTTGGTATTATTTACTTTTATTTGCCACTTTTCAAACCACCTTAGGGTAGTATCCAGATGCTGTTGTAGTTTGGATGTTGCTATGTTTACTTGTCTATGTGCGCTAAGTATTATAGTGTCATCAGCAAATGTGGCTATCATTGAAGCGTCGTCATTTGGTGTTGGTATGTCCGCTGTAAAGATAGTGTATAATAACGGTCCTAGTACACTTCCTTGTGGTACGCCTGTTTTGATTTTTCTTAATGTGGAATATTCATCTGAGTACTTAACGAAAAAATGTCTTTCTGTGATATAGTGTACTAATATCTGTAGTACGTTATGCGGGAATATATTGCGCAATTTTCTGATTAGTCCTTTGTGCCAAACTTTGTCGAATGCCTTTTCTACATCTAGAAAAACTCCTATACAGAACTTTTTGTTGTCAAGATCGTTTAAAATGTTATTAGTCACACGATGGATTTGCTGTATGGTCGAGTGTTTTCGTCGAAAGCCAAATTGGTGGTCAGGTATTATATGTTTGCGTTCTATAATAGGTAACAGTCGCTGGCACAGGAGCTTCTCGAATATTCTTGACAGCACTGGAAGTAAGCTAATTGGTCTATATGATGCTGGATTATATACGTCTTTACCAGGTTTTGGAATTGCAATGACTTCAGCCACTTTCCATACTTTAGGAAAGTAATTTAGTCTAATTATCGCGTTGAAAATATTACGTATGTATACCACTGCTTGAGGTGGTAGCTCCCTTAAAAGTTTTCCGTCAATTTTGTCATACCCGGGTGCTTTTTTGGACTTTATGTCGTGCTGTATACATTTGAGTATTTCATTTGTGCATATTTTTTTTAGGCGAGTTGGCTGGGGAGTGACTGAGTTTATATGACAGTCATCTTCGTTGATAGTTTCATCAGCAAATATTTTTTCATAATAATTCGCTAGAACTGTCGCCTTGTCTAGGTTCGTTACTGCCCATGATCCATTGTCCATTTTTATAGGTGCCTGGTGTATTGTTTTATTTGTCAGTTTTTTTGTAGCTTTCCACAGGGAGTAGTCGGTAAAGCTTGTCGGAGTAAGCCTCTGTAAATACTTCGTGAATTCATAATTTTTCTGATTTTGGAGATATTTTTAATTTCTTTAGTTTCCTTGTTATATTTATTTTTCGCATCGGGGGATCTGCAAATGGTCCATGCTTTTTTCAGTTTTCGTTTTATGCATATCAATTTGCGAAGCGTAGGGGGTGTGTATCGCTTTGCACGGTGTATTATCTTGTCCGGAGTTGTTTGTTATACTGCCTTCTCAATGGTATCGTTTAGTTGGACTATAGCTGATTCTAGGTTGTCAGGTGATCTCAGTGGAATGCTTGTATTTAAGTTTGTGTTAATGTAGTTTCGATAGGTATCCCAGTCAGTTTTGTTGTTGTGCCATAGTTTGGACTTGGTTGTGTTCACTTCAGTTGAATTAAGTTCGAGTAGTATAGGTGTATGGTCTGACGATAGTTCCAGTCTTGATGTTATGACACATTTATTTAAGTCTATGTCTTTGAGTATATAAAAGTCAATGAGGTTATTTTTGTCTGTTGGCCAATACGTGGGTTCGCCAGTACTAAGATGTTTAGCTTTTGCTAACAGCAGTGCACCCTGTAGGTTTTTACCTTTCTTGTTTGATATTCTGGAGCCCCAGTCTGTATGCTTCGCATTGTAGTCGCCTGCAGCTATAAAACGGTGTCCGAGAGTTTTTAAGAAGTCAAGGTATTGCGACTGTGAGATATTGTGCTTTGGTGGGCTGTACACGGCTGTTATTCTTAGTGGTCCGGATGAGTCGAAGATTTGTATGCTTGTCGACTGGATATAGGTTTCTTGGAATGGAAGCAGTACGTTATGTTTAATGTTTTGTTTAATAATGATAGCAGTCCCACCGTGTCCTGTACCGTCGGGATGGCATGTGTGGTACATCTTGTATCCACTTATGTTCATGTGCTGGCTACTTGTATAGTGTGTTTCCGATATCAAAGCAATGTCAATGTAGTTGTTGTGTAGGAGAAGCTGTAATTCATTCAGGTGATTTTTTAATCCGTTTACATTCCAAGTTAAAATTTTTATTTTAGTGTCCATTCTTGTTGTCGAGTTTTGTCAATAGTACTGTTATGATGTTCATCATATTACTCATTTGTTGCGCTAGTTGTTTTATTATATCTTTTATTTCCGCTAAATCTTTTGAAAATTCAGTCTTTTTTTCTGTGTTTTCACTAGTCTCGTTTTTGTTGGATTCGTTTTTGTTGCTTTCGTTTTTGTTGTGTTCCTCATCTTTTTGTTGAGGTTGTAACTGATTTGTGGGGTTTCTACGGTTACTGGCTGCTGTTTGGGCGTACGTTATTCCAATTTTGACTTTGTTTGATGTCTGTTCTACTACCTGATGGTCATCTTTTTTATCGTCTTTCTCCTTTAGTGAGGGAAATCTTTTAATTTTTAGATGTTTGTATACGTCACATCCCTTATAGTTGGCTGTGTGTGAGCCGCCACAAAGAGCGTTTTTAATTTGATCTGCACTTATTAGTTTGCAGTCAATAGTTTTGTGCTTGCCAGCGCATTTCACGCAGATCGGGTCTTTGGTGCAGAAATTTCGTGCATGACCATATTTTTGGCAGTTTGAGCACTGAGCTACCGTGCGTTTGTGGTGTGGTGGCTCAAATATGACTTTGGTACATAGGAGTGTTGTAATATTAAAGATTTCTCTATTATTTGCTTTGGCTTTTAGTTCAATGAAAAATAGCGGCAGTGGTTTCTTTGTCAGTTTTTGTTGTACGTTGTGTATATTAATAACGTCGTGGCCTAGTTCCGATAGCTCGTTCTTAAGTTCGTCAAGGTCAGTGGCGTAGTGCATATTCCTAAGTACTGTTTTGAATCCCCGCTCCTCTTTCGGCTTAAAGGTGTAGTATTTAGTTTTGTTTTCCCTGAGCATCTTAACCACCGCCGAGTAGTTCGACGAGTCATTTGTCTGTACGCATACTTCGTTGTTTTTAAGTGTTTTTAAAATGTAGTTTTGTTGTATTATGTTTTTCAGAGCTTTGTTCAGTACGTTAATTTGTTCTACGTCCTGTACGTATATTGGTGGTGGCTTGTGAATTTTAGTAGGTGGTCGAGGTTGATTTGGCGCATTAGAATTTGGTTCTGTACCACTGCCGTCTTCAGCCGTTTCGTCTGGTGAGAGGAGTTCGAACCTGTTATTAGTGTTAGGCGCGCTCAGCCAGTACTTTTGCAGTGTTGTTTGTGTTGTCGTTAGTGTTTGAGTTTTTTTCCTACTTTTTTTACTATTGCTATTTTGTTCGGAAGTGTTGTTGGGAGAGAGCTTACTACGGTTGCGTTTTATTTTTGACTCTTGTGGGTTTTGATTGGTTGAAGTTTGTACTTGCGTGTTTGATGACTTTTCTCTGATCAATGTTGTTGCCGAAGAGAGGGAGCAAATTGGCATTGTAGCTGAGAAAGATGACGTGGTGGTTGTTGTAAATAGTGAGATAGCAGCTGATGTCTGCGTTGTGGTTGTTGTTGTTGTTGTTGGTTGGAACGAGGAGAGTGGCGTCGTTGGTGAAGCGCATTGTGCACTCCACGGCAGAGGCTGCATATTACCTGCTGCCATGGAACAGCTGACAGTTAGTTGAGTGGTAGAGAGAGAGGCTGCTTTTGTTGGGATTGATGATCCGTTATTGTTTTCTCTTTGTGAGTGTGTAGCTGTTTGTTGTATTGCGGGAGAGCAAGAACGCGCTCTCTCGAAATTAACGGGAAGTGAGGCTTGGTGTGAGTCACTGATGTTGATGCTGTTGTTTGAACCGCTTGTTGATGTACCAAGGTATTCGTTGTTGTTACTTATGCGGACACCTGTTTGAGCGTGGGGTACGCTCATGCTGTTCCTTGATGGATGATTTTGGTTTTGCGAGCTGCCCGCAGTCGGGGGACTGCGTTCAACAGGCATTTTGAGATAAGAACAATTGATTATCTTGTCTCTTGATTTAGTTTTTTGTGTTGTTTAATTCGGAAAGCGAAAGGAGACGACTAGTCGACTTGACAGTGCACTTGCGAATGATGATAGTATATGTCGCAAGAGTTCTTCTTTGTAAAACCTTGTCCTGTCCATCGCATTTCCTGGATAGTAGTATTGTGAGCCTTGCACCTAATGAGGGTATCCACTAGTTGTTGAGCAGCACCTGGTCTGTAAAGTGTTCTTACATTCCACGAACATATTTTGAAATCATTTTCATGTTATGTTTGCTTTGGTCATCAGCGTTAGTGTTTGTCCACAACCTAATTTAAGGCTCAGGAAATCCGCCGCTAACTTCAGTTTGCCACCAACAGATGTTAGCCAGCAATCCAGGAGGAACCGTGAGGAGGTAGTGTGTCGACTTTTGAAGAGAAGGGACAAGGATTGCGCTAGCATTCACCAAGTTGAATGCAAGTAGACACTTTGCCTTGTTTACTTTCCTCCATTCCCCCCAAACTAACAGACAAGGAAAATAAAAAGTGTAACCCGTGGGAATTTTTAAGGTATTGTTTTCTGAACTAAACATTTTTTTTTGGTTTGTTATCATTCATAAAAAAGGCATGTAAATAAATTGCAGGCAGGCGTACTGAACTCGTTTGTGTTTTCAAGTGTATAAGAAATGTTTGAGTGAGGGTAAAGTGGGAATTAATAAGATATAAATACCAATGGCTCTACAGGCGATACCCAAAAGGAAAATAGGTCACCCTTCTTAGTACGCCATCCCTATGAGCCTTTTTTTAAGAGAGAAATATCAACTCTATATATATTTAATACTCTTTGGCTTCTACGTCTTAATGCTCTTTGAATGTGCGCTCTCACTTTATTCATAAGAGGGCACTTCAAAGAGTATGAAATATATAGACGTTACAATTCTCTAAAAAGCTTTTTGAGCTTTTTTCAAAAAAGGAGAAACCATGTGACTAATGTTATTTTTCTTCTATTAGCATCGAAAGTCAAAACAAAATCATAACAAAAAGTCACGAACAAACCGACTCCATTATTCTTCATTGAATTGAAAAACAAAAAAAACAACAAAGATATTTATAACATAACCACACTGCCCTACACCAAAATCATTTTTGAACCCCACATCATAAACGCATATTATCGCAATGCTCAAATTGTCCAAAATACGGCCACACGAGAAATTTTTGCACCAGAGATCCAATCTGCGTCAAATGCGCCAATAAACACAAAACAATCGACTGCAAAATTGAAGCCAACGGTCAAATAGAATCTGCATTGTGCGGTGCTGCACATACTGCAAACTACAAAGTTTGATATACAAGGCACTGAAAGTAAAAAGATTTCCATCCCTTAGAGAAAATATTCTCCAAGTTCCGGCTGAGAGAGTAGCAGTAGCCCCAATCGAGACTCAAAACTTAAACAAAATTAAGACCGATTTATGGTACGCTCAAGTAGCTAATGATAAGAATGACACCAATAATGGCGAAAAGAATAAGAAGGAACAACTCACGAATCCAACCAATGAAAACATAAGTAGGCGCATTGACATAAATAATGATATTACTAAGATAAAAGACCTGATGAAACAATTGTTTCAACAACTCACAAATATGATAAACGTCATAACAATTCTCATATGGAAGATGAACAAACAAAATGGAAACTAAATTAAGGATCATAACTTGGAATGCAAACGGACTGAAAAACCATATTGACGAACTGCAAATACTTCTTCATGACAACAACATTGACATAACCCTCATCTCGGAGACACATTGACGACGAACATTCAAATTAATGATCTCGTAGGACCACTCATAATATCTTCTGTATATAGCCCACCAAAGCATAATATTACAGGCATAGATTATAAGAATTTTCTGAACTCTCTTGGACAACGCTTCATTGCAGCCGGTTATTACAACGCGAAACACACTATGTGAGGATCGGGGCTAACGAACAAAAAAGGCAAAAATCTCCTCAGCGCTATCCAGTTCACAAACTCTAAAGACTTGAGTAGAGGCGAACCAACATATTGGCCAACAGACATTAATAAAACACCTGACTTGATAGATTTTTTCATCACAAAAAACCTGGACATTCGGAAATTTAAAATTTCATCACGATTCGAACTCTCGTCAGACCACAACCCTATAAAATTAATATATGACTCGCACGTCACGCCTACATATGTAAACAGAGTTTTGTACAACAAGTGAACTGGATGGCATACTTATAAGGAATACATTGACATTAATTTAATGACCGACATCCCTCTTAAATCATATGAGGACATCGATTCAGCGATAGTATTCCTGAATGACACCATTATGAAAGCAGTCATACAATCGGCACCAAAAAAGAAGCAGTAAAATTGGACATTCTACGCACAACCTCAACTACGACGACTATTAAATAAAAAACGTAAACTAAGGAAAAACTGGTCAACCACAAGATCTCCTGACACAAAACGAAAGTACAACAAGGTAACAAAAGAGGTTAAAAAAATGAATCTGGTATTTAAAAACAAATAATTTCTCAAGAGATTAACGCCCACGAGTCAAACGGATTACTCTTTATGGAAAGCTACTTAAGGATGGACAAATAAAAGTAATCATCAGGCTCCTCTAAAATGGACAACGGGTTATGGGCAAAGACGAACCTGGACTAAGCTAAAGTATTAGCTGACCACTTCGAAAGCGTTTTTGTAGAAGTCGCCACCAACTCAGATGATCCACAGCTGCACACAGATATTAGAATATAAACATATAAAAACCACCATAGGAGAAATAAGAAAATGCATTAATAATGACATAAAGGAAAAAAAGTCTCCTGGATTTCGCAAAATAAATGGAGAACTACCTGTAAAAGCTATAGAATATCTAAGAAACATCTTTAATGTTATATTCAGACTATGTTTCCGACTCTGGAAAGTACATGAGATTACTACGATTCCGAAACCGGTAAAGACGTATCAAAAGCAGAGGCTAATATACCAATCAGTCTACTCCCTGTGATTTCAAAAGCCTTCGAGAAGATATTAAGAAGTAGACTATTGAAGTAGAATGCAGCCACACCATTCCTATTCACCAAATTTGGTTTTCGAAGAAGTCGTTCAACAATACAAGTGCACGGAGTTACGCACCAAACTAATTTTGTATTGGGCTCTTCTTAGACGTGGAAAAACTTTTGGCAAAGTTTGGCATAAAGGATTCAAATAGAAACTTAAGGATATATTCCCGAAAAACATAGACTGTCTATTAATATCATATATAGATATTTTTTAGTAAAACACTCAGACGAATACTCAATCCTTAGAAAAATAAAATCGGGGGTTCCTCAGGGAAGTATAATTACTATATACCTTATACACAGTAGACATACCATATCCCACTCACGATTCGCCGATGATTTCATTATACATTATCGGAAGATTTAGAAACTGTTTTAAACAAAACATTTTGAGTTCCTGGCGTTAGGTAAGAAGTAATCCAACTGACCAGGTTGGGTGGAATACCAAATGCATCCAGTTAATGAAGAAGTAAGGAATGACAAACACTGTCGAGGGCCTTACTAAAATCAGTGTAAATAACGTCCATTTGGCGCTGTTGACAAAAACTAAGATTAACTAGAGAAGTAAATCCAAATAAATTGGTCGTAGTTGACCGCTTTTTAGTAAACCCACTTTGAGTAGTACTCAACAAAGGAAGAACGAAATGCTGAATCTGATCGGTAATTATATGTTCAAATAACTTCGGAATCGCACGAAATTTAGCGATTCCTCTGTAATTTGTAATATCAGCTTTATTATCCTTTTCATGGAGAGGAATAATATGAGATTGTTTCCAAATACTAGATAAAATAGAGTTATTCAAGCAAATGTGAAACAGTTTGCAGATTGCATAGACCTATGCAAAGCATTAGCACATGTAGCATAGGTAGGATTTGCATAGGTAGCATAATCAACGGAAGGACCAGATCTTTTGCATTTTTTAAATAGTCCGTTTTTTTAAGTTTTTTGATTGAATAAGTTCGCGACAAAACCACGGTGTTGTCTGGCTTTTACATTTAGGTTTAACTCTAGGAATTCAAAGTTTGAAATATTTTTGGATAGGTCTATAAAAAAATAGGACCAGTCAGTATTTATAAGCAGAGGGTTGAGTTGAACTTAGTTAGTATTTTTGAAGCAGAATACACGTTTTGATGTAGGCTGCAAATTAGAGACGTTACTAGTTTTACGACCGGACATATTTAGAATGATGTTCAATTCCACGGTGGATTGATATGCATCCTCGGGAATAGAAAGAGGATGACTCTGAACAAGGAGACATCATCAATATTGTCGGTGAAACCCAGATCTAGAATTCGGTTTTTGCTATTTGTTACATAGTTGACTTTCTGAAAGGAAAGATCCAACAATGAGTCAACAAATTCGCAACTCGTTTATGAAATGACTAAGTTGCAATTATCGGAAGCGGGCAAATATAAGGAATGTTGAAGTCTCCGTTAATAAGGACTTTATCGGAATCTTTGACCAATGAAATGACTTCTTTAATAGCAGTAAAGTGGGCATTGTAAGCCGATTCATCAGATGTAGGTGTAATATAGGAGCAAAAGCAGACTTAAATAGAACAATTGACTGGTTTAGTAAGCGGCATATTATCATCAAGTGAAAATGCATCTCATCGAAATTATCATTATGCTGACAGAAGATCTTGAAGGGTTGCGCAGGAGAGTTAGGGATAACATACAGGTGAAAAACAACAGAGCAATTGCCCTCGTCTCGTTCAGCGTTGATCAAAAGAAAGGGAAAAAGAGAGTACGCCATCAAGCAAACGAACCGTCGTCGCCGCTGAACAAGTTTACTATTTTATTGTTTCCTTACAATATAATTTTAGTATTATAATTAAAATAATTAAATGTACACAATAAAGAACTTTGCTACATCCATAACAATGAAAAATATTCCATAAAATAAAGTTGCTTTATTTTATGAAAAAACAAATTTTTTTTTGAAAACTGAACCCCATTTTCGAAAGTTACCAACCCAATTCACGGAACTACAACACAATGGCTTGAAAATATATATGTTTAGTTTCATCGTATTCCAGTGTTATACAAATTATTTGGAAGTCTGCCACGAGAGAAACATACTAATCGTGGAACGTAGTCGTATAATACCTAAGCAACAATTTACCTTGCGGCGAATGCACTGTCCTACTTACCTCGGCATCTTAAATGACCATGACGACAAGAAAGTTTGCGTAGGTATATTCCTAGAAATAGAAAGATTGTTCGGTAAAATTCGTAAAAACTGGATATATAATTAATTGAATTAAAGTTCAAAGAACCAACACATGAATAAATAAATAAAAAATATTTCATTGCAAACTAACAAACTTCAGCTGCAGTTACAATCTTGCAAGCAGTTTGCACAACACGCGCATATCTATAAACATTCCATAAATATGTTATACAACAGTAAGTATAACATGAGCAAACAGTACCATCCAAAGAGTATTAATTCATATAGAGGTTACATTCCTCTCACGAGCTTTTTGAACTTTTTTCAAATAATAAGAAGACATTGGCTTATGTCATTTGTCTGCTATTAATATCGAAGTAGCAGCGCAGGCCGCAGTTTAGCAACGTCATTCTGCTAACGCACTCATTTTTTATTGACTGACTTGACCCCTTTGAAATTATTCATCTTTGTTTTATTCATCAATATGCTTTTTTTTAAGCTTATTATACATTCAGTAGGCAAGAATAGATGTAAACAACAAATTTTTATGATGGCGTTCTTTCTTTTATTATACGAAAACATTGTATTGCAGCTCAAAGTAAACAGGCAAACAGAAATTTAACGGGTGCCTGTTGCGAAATCGAAGCAAGTGCTGTTCCCCGTCGGACTGTGTCTTGGTCAATTATGGGTTCTGTATATCATCTTTGTTTTGGTTATCACCTATTTGTATTTTGGGAATGATAGCGAAAAAGAAACATGTATTAGTTTGGCGCGATTTTTTTATGAATGAGGAACATGTTTTTAGTTATTGAAATTCCCACTACCTAGTCGTATTGGTTTTGGTGGGACTTTTAATAAATAAATAAAAAAAAATTTTAAAAAAATCACGAATAAATTATTCGTTCGGGCTGTTAGAAATAAAGAAATAAACAGCTCAATAAATAAGTAAAATTGCTTTAAAATGTATATTTAGCGCTGGATATATCGAAAAATAGAAGTTGAATACAGCTAATTCTACCCTGACTAGCAGACAAACAGAAAAAACAGTAAGCAACTGCAAGTGTCCCATGTGAAAACGATATCAAACCAGCTGCACTACTGCGAATACAGACAAACAATAAATTTTGCCTTTGACCGCCCAACAACACGCGTGTGACATTTGTTTTTTTCTTATTTGCCGAACATAAGGGAAGACAAAGAAAAAAGATATGCCCGCCTGAGTATGCATACTTTTTGAGTGCACGCAAATTTGAACTCTGTTAAATTTGGTACGACAATCGAAAATTGACTTAAGACTGTGTTGGGATGTTGGGCGCGTGGGGGAATAAAAATTCCTCTTTTTTGCTACGCTCACGCAATAACAAAGTCTAGACCATTTGTTTTTTTTGTCATTGCTGATCACAAGGAAAGAACACAACACAAAGTAGGGATGATGAAATTTGCTTTGCGCGATTGAGACTCGAACGTACTCAATCCGAGTCATGCAGATATTCGACTTATAAAAGTTCAACCTATGGAAATTCGACGGTAGTTAGAAATTTCACTTGGGTTTCTTTGGCTGTTCAATAAAAGTGCATACACTGTACTTGCTCTTGAAATGGATTTTGTTTTCTGGCACAACCGAAAATTGTCTTCAAGAAGTGGAAGTCAAAAATCAAAACTTGCCGTTGTGTGAGTGACCTTGTTGTGTAGGTATAGTTCGTGTATGAGATTGTGTTGGTTTTCTTTTTCGCACTTGCGTGCAAAGTGTGATCATTTTGAGTGAGTTGTGTAGGTATAGTGCGTGTATAAGATTGTATTGGTTTCTTCTTGTGTGTATCACTGGGAATATTTTTTTTACGATTTTGCTTTGTTTTCATGCCTACTTTTTTTGCTGGCCGCCTGGTATTTTCATTTCATTCATATAAATGAATATAGGCAAAATACAAGGCAGCCATGGCTCGATTTCGTTTGTTAAAGAACGATTTCATAAATTAAAGAAAAATCAACACAATTTGCTTAATATTCTCGACCCACCTTGCAAATAAAGAACTTTAAAAAAATCAAAGAAACAAGGCAGTGTCCTGATTTTTGTTTTTGTTATGTCTTTCTTGTGTATACATTTCCTTTCAATATCATACTCCCGCCCAATTTGTTTATGCAAAGCCAAGCAAACCAACAAGCAATATGTTACGCTGCGTAAATTGAACAGCCAACAATTCTGTTGATGTACAGAATCAATCTCGGATTCTAATCTCTTCTGAAGAGTCTCTCCGGCCATTCTTTTAAGAGAGAAATATAAACTCTATATGTATTAATACTCTTTGGCGCACCCACTGGTTTGGCAAATATCTGGTCAAGCTCTTTTTGCAACCAACACACAAACACAAAAACAAAAATTAAGAAGAAAAAACACAAAAGGCGAAAAACCGTACAAAACATGTTGAATTTGTAGTCAAATTTGATTTAAAAAAACTTAACAAAAAACTAAATAATAATAAAACAAAGGTATACCCCGACTTTCCAAAAGGATTTAGCAATATTTTCAACAAAAAAAAAATTTAATTGGAAAACAATTACGCGCAGCAGAAAAAAACACAGGCTTTTTGCAGCTTTGTTCTATATATATAGATTAAGCTATACAACTAACAGCGAATTTATATTTTCTAATGTAATGCTATAGGTAATATAAGGTCATATAAAAAACCCAGCGGTTTTTACCACTAGACGGTGTTGGTGTCCAGAAATCTGGCAACACTAACCTGATTGTGTCAAACGAACACGTGTTTGAAAGGTGATATTTCAGGCAAAATTTTTTTGTGAAGACAGCTGTGTAATTTGTTGATTGTGTTAAAAGTTATATTGATTTTAATATTAGTGAAATAACCGATGAAATACGGTATGTGATGCTCTTTTACTATAAAAAAGGGAAAAACGCTGCGGTTCGGTCATGCAAACCTAGGATTAATTTAGCATTAACTTATGTTCGAATTTCATTATACCGTTAAGTATTTTGTGAGTTACGCGGTGAATC
Source organism: Cacoxenus indagator (assembly GCA_035041755.1). NCBI lineage: Eukaryota > Metazoa > Arthropoda > Insecta > Diptera > Drosophilidae > Cacoxenus > Cacoxenus indagator. The sequence continues at coordinate 281,337 of JAWNKX010001059.1, forward strand.
TGTTGAATCGTAGAATGATTACATCGGAATCCAAATTGGTGGCTGGATATTATTTGATTACGTCTTAAAAGAACGAGGAGTTTCTCACGTAGAAATTTTTCAAAAATTTTTTACAGAACGGGTAGCAAGCCTATGGGTCTGTAGGAGGAAGCTTTCTTGTAGTCTTCCCCAGGTTTAGGAATACCTATAATCTCGGCAACTTTCCATGCACTGGGGAAATATCTTAGACTTAATACAGCGTTAAATAAATTGCGTATGTAGTCTAGTGCCTCAACAGGACATTCTTTCAATAATAGTCCGTTTATTTTTTCGTAGCCAGGGGCTTTTTTATGTTTAATGTCATATTTTATAGTTGCAATTATTTCTTTCGGAGGGATCTTCTTTAGTGCTACAGTTGAATGACCTCCTTTCAGAGGAGGTAGTGAGTCATCAGTTTTAATATCATTCTCTGCAAAAACACTCTCGTAATAATTGGCTAATGTTGTAGCTTTCTCAGGGTCTGTTATAGCCCATGTCCCGTCATAAATTTTCAGTGGTGGTTGATGTATTGTCTTGTTTGTCATTTTTTAAGTCGCTTTCCACAGAGAATAGTCCGATCATCTTTTCGGGTTTATGTTTTGGAGATACTTTTCTAGTTGTTCTCGTTTTTGTTCGATTTAATATTTTTTTTTGTTGTAGTCCTTTTTAGCAGATGGGGCTCTGATTGTTTGTGTTGATTCCAATTTTCCTAACTTTTCGCTTTCTGTTAATAAGCCTTTGGAGAGAAGTTGGAGTGAAAGGATAGCACTCTGTGGTCGTATGTGTAGGAGTCGACTGTAGTGCAGCTTTCTCGATTACATCATTGAAGAAAATCACTGCTGATTCTATGTCGCTCTTAGTTGTAATTGAAATATTTAGCGGCAGCGATCGCTTAATATAATCTCTGTAAGTTTCCCAGTCAGTGCGATGATTGCATATCTTGTTGATTTTATATTCAGTTAACACGCTGTTTTGGTAGTCCAGTTGAATCGGACTACGGTCTGAAGAAAAATCTAGTCTTGATGTTATTTGCGAGCTTTCTTATATTAATATTTTAATTATATAGAAGTCGGTGAGGTCAGGTTTTTTTTTGTCAATTGGCCGAAAGATTGGTTCGCCGGTGCTTAAATGTGTTGCCTTTACTGTGTATATAGCCCTTAGTAGGTCCTTACCTTTTTTGTTTGACATTCTAGAGCCCCAAGCCATGTTTTTTGCGTTAAAGTCTCCACCGACAATAAAGCGTGGTCCAGCGTTGGCAGGAAGTCATTATATTGTGTCAAAGTGATCTTGTGTTTAGGTGTAGTGTAGGCAGTTGCTATTGTTAGAAATCCCAAATAATCCGTGATTTGTGTATTAGTTGATTGTATGTGCTCTAAATGATAATTTTCGAGTTCTATTTGTTTAAGTATATTTTTAATAATGACCAATGTGCCTGCATGGCTCGTTCTCTCAGGGTGATTTGTAGTATTAGTAACGTAGCCATTTATTGGCTACCCATAGCCATTGAAAGTTATGTTTACGTGTTAAGTGCGTTTCAGATATTAGGGCGATGTCAATTTGGTTATTCTCTAAGAATGTCTTAAACTCGAGTTTACGGTTATTGATTCTTTTCCACCAACAACAACTATATCAACTACTACAACAACGCTCGCTCTGACTTTTGTTGGAGTGATCACAACAACAGCAACAACAACTATTACAACCCCCACGGCAACACGATCAGCTGTATCAACAACAACAACATCAAATAAACAATACGATACACAAAATACAAACAACGCCAACACTCAAGAGTCCACCCTAAAGAGAAATAGGGGCAAACAATCTCCCAATAACAGTGCTGAACAAAACAATTCAAGCAAAAACAAGAGAAACAAACAATGTAACGGAACGCAAACAATACTGCAACAATACTGCAACAATACTGCAACAATACTGGCTAAGCGCACTAATCACAACCAACAGGTTCGCTCTCCTCTCTCAAACGATGACAATCAAGCGAACAGTGATGCGGAAAGTGTTTCCGATGCAATAAATTCGTCAGCACAAAAAAATATGAAATCGGTTAAGCCACCGCCAATATGTATTCAAGACGTCGGATAAAATAGCGTTCTTAGCAATTCGCTAAAATATGTAATTAAATATAATTACATTTTAAAAACGCTGCAGAATAATGAGGTGCAAATACAAACAAAAGATTCTACCACTTACTCTACAGTTATTAAGATGCTGCAAGAGCAAGAACGAAATACTACATGTTCAAACAGAAGGAAGAATATGGATTTAAAGTAGTGCTCAGGAATATGCACCACGTCACTGACATTAATGAAATAAAAAATAAACTTCTCGACCTAGGGCATGAAGTCATAAACATCCATAATGTACAACAAAAAGTCACGGAACAACTCACGAATCCAACCAATGAATACATAAGTAGACGCATTGACATAAATACTGATATTACTGAGATGGAAGACCTGATGAAACAACTGTTTCAACAAGTCGCAACTATGATAAACATCATAACAATCCTCATATCGAAGATAGACCAACAAAATGGAAACTAAATTAAGAATCACAACTTGGAAGACTTCATACAAGTTAGAGCGTACAAAGTGTATACCACAAACCACCCCGATTGCACAGCGCACGGTGGAACAGCCATAATTATTAAGCATTGCATAAAGCACGACGAGCTTGAGCCTTATCAGCATAACTACATACAAGCGACGAACATTCAAATTAATGATCTCGTAGGACCACTCATAATATCTTCTGTATATAGCCCACCAAAGCATAATATTACAGGCATAGATTATAAGAATTTTCTGAACTCTCTTGGACAACGCTTCATTGCAGCCGGTTATTACAACGCGAAACACACTATGTGAGGATCGGGGCTAACGAACAAAAAAGGCAAAAATCTCCTCAGCCCTATGGACTCAACACACTCTAACCACTTAAGTACAGGCGAACCAACTTATTGGCCAACAGACATTAATAAAACACCTGACTTGATAGATTTTTTCATAACAAAGAACCTGGACATTCGGAAATGTAAAATCTTATCACGATTCGAACTCTCGTCAGACCACAACCCTATAGAATTAATATATGACTTGCACGTCACGCCTACATATGTAAACAGAGTTTTGTACAACAAGTGAACTGGATGGCATACTTATAAGGAATACATTGACATTAATTTAATGACCGACATCCCTCTTAAATCATATGAGGACATCGATTCAGCGATAGTATTCCTGAATGACACCATTATGAAAGCAGTCATACAATCGACACCAAAAAAGAAGCAGTAAAATTGGACATTCTACACACAACCTCAACTACGACGACTATTAAATAAAAAACGTAAACTAAGGAAAAACTGATCAACCACAAGATCTCTTGACACAAAACGAAAGTACAACAAGGTAACAAAAGAGGTTAAGAAAATGAATCTGGTATTTAAACACAAATAATTTCTCAAGAGATTAACGCCCACGAGTCAAACGGATTACTCTTTATGGAAAGCTACTTAAGGATGGACAAATAAAAGTAATCATCAGGCTCCTCTAAAAATGGACAGGTTATGGGCAAAGACGAACCTGGACAAAGCTAAAGTATTAGCTGACTACTTCGAAAGCGTTTTTGTAGAAGTCGCCACCAACTCAGATGATTCACAGCTGCACACAGATATTAGCATATAAACATATAAAAACCACCATAGGAGAAATAAGAAAATGCATTAATAATGACATAAAGGAAAAAAAGTCCCCTGGATATGGCAAAATAAATGGAAAACTACCTGTAAAAGCTATAGATTATCTAAGAAACATCTTTAACGCTATGTTCAGACTAAACTATTTTCCGAGAGTCTGGAAAGTAGCTGAGATTAATGCCATTCTGAAACCAGGTAAAGATGCATCAAAAGCAGAGCCTTATAGACCAATCAGTCTACTCCCTGTACTCTCAAAAGTCTTCGAAAGGATATTAAGAAGTAGACTATTGCCACTACTAGAACGCGGACACACCACTCTAAATCATCAATTGGTTTTCGAAGAAGTCACTCAACAATACAACAAGTACACAGAATTACGCATAAAATTCTAAACGACATTGACGATAATAACCTGACGATTCTTGGACGTGGAAAGAACTTTTGCAAGGTTTGGCATAAAGGACTCAAATGAATTCGGGAGTTCCACAGGGAAGTGTGCTAGGTCCATTATTATGTACCCTATACACAGCAGACATACCATATCCCACTCACAATTCGTCGATGATTGCAACCGATGACACAATACACCTAAGTGCTCATAAAAACATAAATACTGTCATATCCATGCTGCAAGCAGACTAATAAAACACTTGACTGGCTTAGAAAGTGGCATATCAAAATAAACAAAAACAAAAGTACAAAAACAAGAGTACAAGTTATATACACTACTAAGACTAGATTCACACCAATCCATATAAATATTGACGGAGACGACGTAACCATAGAAAAAGAAGCCAAGTACTTAGGATTATATATTGACAGTAAACTAAACTGGAAACACCATATACAAAAAATGCGTGACCAAATCAAAGTGGAAGTAAGACAATTGCACTGGCTGCTCAAACCAAATTTAAACATTTCACTTGAAAACATGCTCCTAATCTATAAGACAATTATTAAACCAATTTGAACATATGGAACCGAGATATGGATAATTTAAGCAGAAAATAGCAAACCAAACTCTCCTAGCATTCGAATGATGGTGTGAATACATTACCATTAGAAGAACTAACTCGGCAACGAAGGCTATAAAGGGTGAGACCAGTGGACCTCACATAACACATATTACTTCATTACATTACTTACTCATTGTTAATTGCTGACATCTTTAATTGTTTATTTATTGTTAAAATTCATGTATTGTTAAATTCCAGTCACAACACTACTTTACAAACTGATTGTAAAGTTAAAATTCACTCACTTGTCCTAAATATTGATCTGTAAAATAGTCGATTTATTTTTCTATAATAGACAATGTACTCTCCTTTTGGGAAAATTAAAAAAATATATATATATTTTTGGCAGTTTGAGCACTGTGGTACCGTGCTTTTGTGGTGTGGCGGGGTTTCTTTATCAGTTTTTTTTGTACGTTATGGATATTAAAAACATCGTGGCTTAGTTCCGATAGTTCATTCTTAAATTCGTCGAGATCAGTGGCGTAGTGCATATTCCTTAGTACTGTCTTGAATCCCCTTTACTCTTTGGGCATTAATGTGTAGTATTTAGTACGGTTATCTTTGAGCATCTTACCCACGGCCGTGTCCGACGAGTCGATTGTCTGTATGCGTACTTCGTTGTTTTTAAGTGTTTTTAATATGTAGTTTCGTTGTATTGTATTTTTCAGAGATTTAGTACGTTGATTAGAGTACGTTGATTACCTTGGTTAGAGTCACTGTTGTTGTTGCTGTTGTTTGAATGGATTGAGGTATGTAAAGGTATGCGTTGTTGTTGTTTGTGGTGACAGCTGTTAGAGCGTGGGGTATGCTCATGCTGTTTTTTAATGGTGGCTGATGATGATTTTGCGTGCTGCGCGCAGTCGGGTGACTGCTTTTAACAGGCGTTCCTGAGCCCAAAACAGCCTTGACTATTTATGTTTTTGTTGTTGATTGTTTTGCTTTTGTTTTACTTTTTGTTTAGTTATATTCGGAGTGCGAGAGCAGATCAATCGACTTAACATTTCACTTGCTCCGAATAGCCGCATACTTGCTTTATTTTCGTAATTCATTTTCTAAACTTCTAATTTACATTTTTCTCTTTGTCCGAATCTTTTTTGTCATTGTACGAAATGAACTCTAAGTTGAATCTTAGCTTTAGTTTATTCTTGCATGCTTATTTGGTAGAGGCTGATGATGTTTATTTCGTACACATTAACTTTGGTAGTGCATTTTCACCAAAGAAGTTAGCAATTAAGATCAGCTGAGGCCAGTCTGTTATGTAACTGAGTGAATTTTGATTGCATTTGGACCTGCCCCATGTGAGATCATTATGAACCTGATAATGTAAAAAAAAACATACATAATAACTTCTAATTTTTTTAAAAAAGTTTTTGGTTTCTGTGTTTCACCATTTTTAAATTTAGATGGTGGCGAGTTTAATGCTGGTAATCTAATTTCAACACTTGAACAACATACATATACTTGGCGTTTCTCTTTTGAATTTTCTTGCTTTGCAAAACTTGCATAATTGGTCCATCCTCCCAATCACTGCACTTGGATGTACATTATAATTTTTAGTTAAAGACACTGTCTTCGTTCTTTGATTTTTTTAAAGTCCTTTTATTTGCAAGGTGTTGTAGGGTGTGGAGTTTTCTTTAATTCTATACCAGAAACGAAATTGAGCCCATATCAGCATAGCTGCCTTGTATTTCGCCTATATTCATTTATATGAGTGAAATGAAATTACCACGCCCCTAGCAAAAAAGGAGGCATGATCGTAAAGCAAAATTATACAAAAATATTCCGGGTGATACACACAATAAAAATCAAATACTAACAATTATGTACGCACTATACTTACGCAACACACTTTAACTTAGCACATTTCGCACGCAAGGGAGACAATGAAAACCAACACAATCTCATACACAAACCACCCCTACGCAACAAGGTCACTCACACAATGGCAAGTTTTTATTTTTGACTTCAAATCCTTGAAGACAATTTTTGGTTGTGGCAGAAAACAAAATCCATTTCTGGAGTAAGTACAGTGAATGCACATTCATTGAACAGCCATAGATACCCAAAAAAAATTTCTAACTACCGACGAATTTCCATAGGTCGAACTTTTATAGCTCGAATATCTCCGTGACTCGAATTGGGTGCGTTTATAGCGAAAAATCAACACAACATGCCTTCCATAACTGGGATATCCCCATAACTCGAACTATATTTTTTTGGCTTTCCTGTATTCGCAGTAGCGCAACTTGTTTGATATCGTTTTCACATGGGACACTTGCAGTTGCTTGCTGGTTTTTCTGTTTGCCTGCTAGTAAAGGTAGAATTAGCTGTATTCAACTTGGATTTTTGGACATACCTAGCGCAAAATGTGCATTTTAAATCAATTTTACTTATTTATTGAGCTATTTATTTCTTTATTTCTAACAGCCCGAACGAATAATTTATTCCTTATTATTATAAATATTTATTATTTATTTATTAAAAGTCCCACCAACACCAATACGACTAGGTAGTGGGAATTGCAATAACAAAAAACATTCATCAAAAAATCGCGCCAAACCAATACATGTTCCTTTTCCGCTATCATTCCCACAACAATATCAATACATCAAAATACAAATGGGCGACGGCAATCAAAACAACCAAAACCAAGGTGATATACAGAAATTCCTTTTCAAGTTAATTAGCGCCAAGAATGACATTGCTAAACAGCGGCCAGCACTGCTACTTTGATGTTAATAGCAGAAAAGTAACATATTCTTATAGCTTCTACTTATTTGAAAAGAGCTCAAAAAGCTTTTGAGAGAAATGTAACCTCAATATGAATGAATACTCTTTGTTGCTAATAGTGTGCGAAATATTTTGACATGACCTGATGAGGAGGTGTTAAAAAATCGGCATTAGATAGAGCAAAGAGCTTTTCTAAATGAGCAAAGTCACCCAAAAAATCCCATAAAAATGTTTTGTTATATCTATTCATTTGATAGAGTGCACAGAATAAGTTTCAATATTTCTTGACTAATTGGCCAAATTTTAACAGGCACAAGCTAATGTATACAGACGGCATTTTTAACAGTCAGCAGGCAAACAGAAAAAACAACAAGAACAGCAAATGGCCAAGTGATATTCACTCGGTATATTTTTGTGCGGTTTCGTTTTCTGATCAAGCAGTTTGCATTCTGGCCGCCTGGCATTTTAATTTCATTGATATAGATTAATATAGGCGAAATACAATAAGGAATACAGTTTAATTTTTGCTTTTATGGGGTGTCAGTTAAAAAACTGATGATAATAAAAAGTGTAAAATAGTTTGATATTGTAACTACATATACTCGTAGCAATTACCTATATCCAAAATTTAATTGCACCATTATATAGCTAAAGAATCAAAGAATTACCTAGGCTGCAAACATACTTGGTTCTATACCGAGTGGCCGAAGAAGGAAGCGGTACCCCATATTGGAAGAAATAACCAATGTGGTGAGGATATTTGAAGTTCAAAATTTCGCCGATGTGTTTGGTTTTTTCCCGACAGTAGCTGGAGGGAATCAAAGCCGTATTTTGGCCTCTTGGTCCCTTTTCCAGGAGGTTGCGCACACATGTCTATGGTGTGGATCTCCGTTTGGAATACCGTGGGCCATTTGCCCGTGGCAATGGAGATCCTTGTATTTGGTCCGAAAATCCCGGCTCCGGTACCCGTTTCCATTCTGAAATCATCAGTGAACCATATATTGCCATTGGGACTCGGGCCCGGGTTACCGACTTCCCAGTCAGCTCTGTTTCGGAGAAGAGTCGTGAAACGCCGGCCGAAGCGTAATTCCGTGGTGATATGGTCTGTTTTGGTTCAGATTTAGATCCCATTGATTATTTTCGAGTAACCAATGCTGAAAGGCAAGTCAGATTTTATGTGAATGTTCAGAGCACGGGTGATGATGATGATGACGGGTCAAACTACTATGATGTATAACCAGTAGATCAGTTTTGGAGATAGACCAAATATAACCATCCACTAGCCCACATGGCTCTGGTGGTTTCTTTGAGTACTGTTTTAAGATGAGCAATCCAGTCCAGACGTTTATCCAGAATTGCCCCCGGATATTTGACCTCATTGGATAGTTCAATTGCAGTACCTTTCAACCGTACTGGACCAATATCCAGTTTGTACCTCTTTGAAAAGGGTACCAATACAAGCTTCTGTGGGTTAATGCAGAGACCCTCTCTATTGCACCAGTTGTTGACGATTTGGAAAGCGGAGCACATTACGTCAGGGATAGTTCGTGCGAATCTCCCCGACACAATAATGGCTAGTTCATCTGCGTATCCTACGATCCAAGAGATCTCATCTTAGCCAAAAGATCGTTAATGAAGAGTGACCAGAGTGGCGGGGAGAGAATTCCGCCTTGTGGGCAATCCTTAATTGCCCTTATGCAAACAGTCTTATGTAAAGCTATGATTAACCTGTGGTGGTGGGTGGGGGCTGGGTACTGCGGCCTTCGGCCCCGTGGTGGTGTAGGGTTATTACAATTATTATTAATATATTAGAATTTATATATATATATATATATATATATATATATGTACATGTCGTTTTGTATATATGTACGTGTCTAAAATTTCGTGATATAGGTTAATATGAAGTATGTTATGATTTTGAAAATGTTTCCTTCTGTGGGATTTGTGATTGCAGTTTTGGGGTTATTATTTTGGAATATTTTATTTTTGGATCTTGTGTTGCGGGGCATGATGTTAGTATGTGGTCTAAGTCGGTGTTTGTTGTTGAATGGCAGTTAGGGCCGTGAGGTGTTGTATTGGGGTAGTTGTAGTGTAGGGGAGTTTGGTGTGTCCTAATCTGAGCCTAAGGATTTTGATTTGGTCGTTTCGGTTGACTTTTATTTGTATTAGTCTCTTTAAGTAGTCATCTGTATGTAGGGGGTTTGCGTTGATGGCTTGGTACCATTTATTGCATTTGGTAATGTAGTTTTTGAGGATATCTGATAAATTACTTCTTAGAAGATTGAGGAGTAGTGTGGTAGGATGCCATATTGGAGTATGGTTGTTTCGGTTGTGATGGCGTATGTTGCAATGTTATTTTGGAATGATCCAACGGTATAGATGAAGGTGTGGTTCTTAAGGTTTGATTTAATTCGGTGGAAGTGTTGTGTGTAGATGGTCGGGGGTCAATAGTTTTCCGGTAGATTCAGAATGAGGTGTTTATTGGGGAATCGGCGAAAAGCCAGGCAAGTTTGTTGTCTAGTGGTTTGTGAGGGCGATATGGTATGTTGTTGTTCTTGCAATTATTTATTATTCTTACTATGGCCGTTGTGAGTTTAGGAGTTTTGTGTGATGAGTATTGATTTATGTATCTGTTGATAGGGGTTTCTGTGGAGTTTAGTAGTGTTTTGTACATTTTAGATAGGACGTAGTCTCCTTTTGTTTCGATTGTAGGTGTGCTAGTTTCGTATAGCATGTTATTGATGGGTGTGGAGCGGAGTGCACCTAAGGAAACTCGGATTGCCGCATTAAGTGGGGGTTTTAGTTTATTATGGGTAGATTTTGAAGTATGCTCATGTAGGAATAGGGCATAATAAATTTTTGGGATTAATGTGGCTTTGGTAATGTTTAAGAGTGTGTGCGTGTTGCAGTTGAATTTCTTGCTGGCCAAGCATTTTATTATATTGAGTTTTTGATTTAAGGCAGGTATAAGTGTTTTGATGTTTGTGTCCCAAATGTACTTGTTGTTAATGATTAGGCCGAGGATCCTCACTGCGTAGGTTATCGGGATTTGTATGTAGTTGCATGAGATGTTGCACATCCAATTGTGTTTGCGGCATATATGAAGGTGTTGGCATTTTGGCAATGAGAGGGATGCACCCGAGTAGGTGCACCAGCTATGTATGTTTTGAAAAAGGTGTCTAAATTGTAGTTGATATTTTTATTTCTATTGAAATTGATAATTAAAGAGAAGTCGTCTGCAAACGCATTGAAGTAGATTTGCTTGTGTAAGCTAATTATAGTGGCTAATTTGATATAGGCTATAAGAAACAGTATAACGGATATTGGTGATAACTGTGGGATGCCGTTATCAAGGGGATAGGTCTTGCAGGTTTTCTTCCCAACTCGTACTGTGATATTCCTTTTTGACATAAAGTTTTTTCTTTAGTTGATAATTTTTGGCCCAATCTTCCAGCAGAGTAATTGGTCTATGATGGTGTGAACACCGACTATATCGAACACCCTTGAGAAGTCAAGAGTGATGAGAGAGGTGTGTTTTTTGGCAGATAACAATCGGGTTATGAGACGGTTTGCGAAAAGCAGACTTTCTGCAACTGATTTGCCACGTTTAAATCCGAATTGGTTAGGTTGAAGCAAATTGTTTTTGGTTAAGAACCGCCATACTCTTTATGAGATGATTTTGTCAAATGTTTTCGCTAGGTAGCAGTTTAAGGAGATGGGTCGGTATGAGGTTATATCCATTTTGTTTGTTATTGGTTTTAATATGGGAATCATGAGGCTGGTTTTATACGTTTGGAGAATGATATTGTTGAAGATTTGAATTATTCTGGTTTTTGTCGATTGTGAGCTGTTTTTGATCATGGGGTATAAGATTCTGTTAAGTCCTGGGGCTGACCTTTAAGTGATTGTAGAGCCAAGTTTAGCTCGATTAGGGTTATATTGTTTTCTAATTCTTGTGCAGTGTTTGTGGTTGTGTAGTGGATTTGTTTCGTTTTGTATTTGTCTTTTATGAATTGTGTGTCAAAATTGTTGTCTTTAGATAGGTTAGACCAATGCTGTGTAAATAAGTAGTAGAAGTGGGCTGAAGCGACGACAATTTTCTGCACGGCTGTTGCCGTAGAAACCTCCATGATGGCCGCTGTAAAGCCTCCATGGATAAATTGGTTTAGTGGGTTTATTAATATCAATTAAGATATTCGTGGGTGGGGTTTCTCCCGAGCTGTGGGAAAATAACTTACTTGATTGAGTCGCTAATCCACGAGCGAGGCCACTCGTAACACAAGGATCCTCTATTAGCGCAAGGGTGAATTTGTTTTCGGCGAATACTTTGCATTCAATGGTCGACGCCCTTTTGGCGTGATATAGATTCGCCAGAATTACCTTAATTTTTATTAAAATCCTTATTTAGGGAGTGAAACACCAGTTCGCTGCGCTATGCGGAACGTAGCCCATTGCCAGGAGCGCCCTTTGTAGCTCCCTGCCTAAACGACCCCGGGTTGGAAGCCGGTCTGGGCCGAATGCCTCCCATCTTTCCGGATGTAGATGCCGAGGCAGAGAGTGATGGTCTGCTCCGCGAGATCGGCCTTGCGGCTGACAGTTTAGACAGCCTAACTTCCTGGCCAGCAAAGGCAGCTGGTTTTTGGGCAGGGCCACCATTTTTCGGTGGGCCAGCAGGCACCAATATACCACTTGCCGTCGAGGTGGAGGATTAGGCAACCACGATGGTGGACAACCCTGGGGTTGCTGGTGAAATCACGGGGGCCACAGTTGTCGGCGCGATTGTTGTTTGCTTGGCGGTGGTGCAGGGTTCTAAACCCAACATTTTCGGCCCAAGCGTCTCTTCTTCCGTCGCACCTTTGATTTCAGCAGCAGGTCTCGAATTCTGGTTTGAGATTGTCATCCGCTTTTTGGGTAACAACCTCCAAGGTAAACTCTTGCAGCAGTGCCATATGCTCAGCAGTAAGGGGTTTCTTTGATGGACCGCTTGCGATAAACCCAAGTGTGTCTCTGCTTTCTACCCGGCTTTAGGCAGTTTCATCTGACTCCACATGAGTCCGCATCGGTTTCTTTGTATTGTTCGTCTCTTGTATAATTGGCTCTAATTGTGGTTGAGATCTTGATTCCTGCAAAAAAACTTCTCAGCGGTGATTTGCTGATCAAAACAAAAAACGTGCACCAAGGGCACAATTTTCTCCTCAATTACATTTCCGAAATCTATCATGATCGGATACGAAAAGAAAATCGTGCGCCCATACATTTCTACACCATTCCAATGTAACAACTGATAGAATTCACTCACTTGGTGCTTGGAAGAAAAGAAAAACAGGTGCTCTTTATTAAAATAAAGTATTATGTTGAGTGGTATATGTATTCAGTAAGCGTGACTAACAAACAACGGTATTGGTAACGTGTTACACTAAATTACATAATCAACAACCAGCCTTGGCTATGGACATACTCTCAAACCATGCAAAAGCCAAAAGAGAATGAAGTTTGCATAAACAACACCTACTGCATCAACTGCGGGAAAAACAAACTGCTCAAGAATAACCACTCTACCGACAAAAAGTGCCCTATATATCTAAGACAACAGAAAATAATCGCAATCAAAATCAACAGAGGACAATCAAGACAGCATATGAAATGTATAACCAATAACACCAAGTAGGTCATCAAACCTATGCGAACGTAATTAAGATTCGCGAACTTACACCGCTTCAAATACAAAAGTAACTACCAGCTCCCCACCCAATTCCACCAAATTCAAACTACAGCTCCACTTCCAACTCTATCACTCGAAACCTAACTATTTATGACAACCTCGACCTCCAAGATTAACCAATCCCCCCCGAGACAGCTTAACATGGTGTTGAAGGTGTTGTCTTCATGGAAGAGTAATTATTTACATCTAACCCAATAACCTGTCCTCGCCTGGCCGGCTGAGGAACTTACCCTCAGATTAACCTCAGGTTAAGGAGCTTTGTTAAAAAGGCACCTTACCTCAGCAATAATTAATGGAATAGTGACATAGGTACCTATCATGTTAAAAATTCAAAAATATATCCCTAACATTTTGCAAATTAAAGATACGTTTCACACAATTGGTAGTATAAGACATTACAAATAAAGAAGATCAAGATATAATTATTATCGGGACTCACAACCGCGCACATAGGAATTAAGAAGAAAATCTATTACAAAACCGATTACAATTCTACCTGCCATGGTAAAACAGATTACAAAATCGTTTAAAGTGTGCAATGAAAATACATACGAAAGTTATACAAATACCCCAAAATGAGGTCTACCCCATTACCGGAATACCCAGGTCAAACCATCCATATCGACATATTTTCAACCAATAAACAAAAAATTCTCACACCAATTGACACATTTTCAAAATTCGCAGTTACAAGGAAAATTGAGCAAAAGCATAAGCGACATCAAGAAACCCTAAGAGAAATCATGTTTTACTTCGGAGTACGGAAAAATATTGTCTTCAATAATGAAAACACATTCAACTCCCAACCCATCAAATTCATGTTGGAGAGTGAAATAAATATCAAAATATTCACTGCTCCACCTTACAAAAGCGAAGTAAATGGGCAAGTAGAGAGATTTCATTCCACTCTCTCCGAGATTATGAGATACTTGAGACACGAATATCCAAAAAAAACTTTGACGAATTAGTAGATTGGTCAGTAAATGAATACAATCATTCTATTCATTCAGTCATGGAAAAGAACCCAGCTGACATTTCTTTGGCAGACGAACTGCGCAAAACCCCAAAAATTTAGAGAAGGAGAGAAAAGATATTTTTGAGAAACTAAAAGAAAAACAGGAGAATGACTTAAAATACCACAATAACAATAGACAAGAAACCATTTGATCACGAACCGCCCGGAATAGACGCATGCTCCTACGGAGCCAACCACTGCATAAATGAGTGTGAATGGACCGTTTGGGAGTGAAAGTTTTTACAGATCTTTCTTTCACCTGCACACTCACTGATCAAGACAAGCGCGAGTGTACGTCCGAGTACGTTGAATTAAGGCAATAAATCATTATTACTTTACATATATTATTTGCGGCTGCTGTCCCATAATGGCTAAAATAATTATAATTTATATTTTCAACACAATTTTAAAGAAAGTCTATTTATGATTTCACTTTTTCTATTTCGAGAACACCAAAAAAGAAAAGCTAGTGACAAGCAACGCACCCAACGCACCTACTCGCATATGTTTGTGACCAGAGTGGGCAAGCAATATTAAGAGCTTCGCAATTACATTCATTTTTATTTTGTGAAATTTAAAGAGAAATTGATCAATTATTTTGCAATGGCAATAACAATACCAACGATGAGTTAATCTTGTGGCACAAGAGAAACGGGCATTGAAACGTGAGTAGTCTATGTGAACTGAAAGAAAGACACCTGGTGCATGGTTTAAAATTTAACACAAAACAAGCTATTGGTAATGGCCGCATCATGATTTTGAACGCAGGTGTCGAAGAAAAATATTGTGCCGAAGCAATCAACACGGCAGATTACCTCAGAAATCGATCACCAACTAGGACGTTGCTGGAGTAACACCAAATGAGGCAGGGTGGGGTAATAAACCCGGCGTAAGTCATTTGAGAAATCATAACAGAATAAGTTTCGTGCAAAATGCATAATGCAAATGGTTGGCTATGATGGCAAAGCTAAGGCGTACGACAGGACCAAACGCGGGGTTTGTAAGTAGAGATGAATATTTCGTTATGAAATTGATTGGAGCCAAAGATACTAGCATTAACCCATTTGTAAGCCTAGATAATTTAAACGAAGACTTGCCAGATGTAGCTTACGAGGAGACTAACGATGATCCAATGAATGGAGAAGTGTCACTGAAAGAAGAAGAAAACACAGCAGCGGATGAAAACAACTATGAAAAAATTTGTGAAGGTGGAGTGGACAACAGAAAGCAACATGACTACGGACTAAGACGAAAGAAACAAAATGCGGTACGCATGGTTACAGATACACACGTAACAGTTCCACAGAGAGTATTTGAAGTACTGCTGAGTAAACAGCCTACGCACTGGTGGTAGGCGATGCAAGCAGAATACAAGGCGTTAATTAAGAACGAGGCCTGGAACCAAGAATCATGGCGGAGTACAGCACTGGTATGAAATCAGGTTACCGTACTTACAGGATCAGAAGCAGTAAGCACCGAGCAGTCGTGTTTTCGACCAACTCACGGGTTGTACTCTTGGTGACAGCCATGGTCAACGTCCAGCACCGAAGAGTAAAGTATATGGCCCGGGCACTCGTCGACTCCGGATCTGAATGCACCTTCATTTCTGAGCGGTTACAGAGGCGAGTTGGATTATAGGTAAGACCCACTTAAGCGAGTTTCTGACTTGAACCTTACAATTTCGGCAGGGGTCCGAACTGAATGTTCGTTCAAGTTGAAGTCACCACGTGACCCAAACATGTTATCTGCGCAGGGGCTAATCATTCCGAAAGTCACAGGGAGCTTCCGACCAGTCCAAATGACCCCAACCTGGTTCGAGCTGTTCGTTGTTCGAGATGTTCGTTTTGTAAGAGCCAGCCAGTACACTTTTTGGTAGGATCGGACTTATACCCTCAAATTTTCAAAGGAAGATTTAAGAAAACAGAAGCCGGGACACTTCTGGCACAAGAGACGGTCTTTGGTTGGGTTTTAACAGGAACAATCTACTCCCCACACATTCATGTGTCTTCTGTCTGCAAGGTAGACATCAGTATACTACTCAAGGGAAGGTGCAGCGGTAGAAGGAAAAAGTATGCAGGGCGTAACTACAATAGATATCCGCCTTCACAGTGACCTCAGTAGTTTAGCCCCTCTGGTCTATTAAGGTATGAAAAAGTTCCGAGCCAGTTACAGACGAAAACTGGGATGAGCAGGCAATACCCACCAAAGCAGTGTCCGGGCGCCGTCCGTCTGCTTACGTTATCAGAGGACAGTGCGGGTCAGAAAAAGTTTACTCGTTCCAGTAAAAAAGTCCTCATCCGACCGTTTGCATGTTTGAATATACCTGTTTAATTTCTACGAGCGCGCGACTAATGATGAACCACTTTGGTGCACCTCCTTTAATCGGACACCGAGGAAGCAGAAGCATTTGCTAATGAGTTGGAGAGCCGCTTCACGCCTTTTAGCCTGGCTGACCCTGGAGACGTTGAGGAAACAGCTGAAGTCCTATCGAGATGTATCTTAGACCACAGTCCAACTAAATATGTCACCCCTGAAGAGGTTGTGACTCAAATTCAGAGACTGAAATCTAAGAAGAGCCCCGGACATGACCATATTGACAACAATGTGGTAAAAGGCCTCCCTTGGAAGGGAGTGTTGTTCCTCACGTTGCTGTTCAACAGCAAGCTGCGGATCTGCCATTTTCCCACACAGTGGAAGTGTGCAACGATATCCATGATACCTAAACCTGGTACTCCGGAGAACCTTGTCACATCTTGGAGGCCCATGAGCCTGCTTCCAATTTTTTCCAAAATTTTTGAAACCATATTTTTGAGAAGATTGTTGGCAGTACGGGGTGTTCAATTCCTGATCACCAATTTGGATTTATATCACAGCATGGCACTCCCGAACAACTACATCGAGTCGTTAATCACATACTTACTGCGTTTGAGATGAAACAGTATTCCTCTGCAGTCTTCCTAGATGTCAAACAAGCATTCGATAGGGTATGGATCGATGGACTTCTGCATAAATTAAAATTACTCCTGCCTGGCAAACAGTTTTTACTAATGCGAAGCTTTCTTCAACGACGAACCTTCTCTGTGGCGGTAAGAGACAAAATTTCCACCATCAGGCACATGAGAGCCGGTGTCCCGCAGGGGAGTGTCTTAGCTCCAGTCTTCTACTCCTTATATACTTCTGATATGCCTACAACTAGAGATGAGCATTCGATTATTACTACTTACGCGGACGATACGGCAGTTATTTTCAACTCTGCCTCTCTGAACGAAGCTGCGGGGAAATTGTCCAGCTACCTGGATAGATTCCACTCATGGGCCAGGCTCTGGAATATAGCCATAAACTCTGAGAAATCAGCTCACTGTATCTTCACATTAAGCCAAGGCGCCTGTCTGGTTGTGACTTACAAGACAAACATCATTACGCAAATGGAGCAAATCCGGTATCTCGGTTTGATCCTGGATAAGCGTCTTACCTGGCGTGCACACATTAAGGTAGTTACAGCGCGCTGCTACCAAAAGCTCAAGAAACTGGAGTGGCTCCTCCGCCCATCGAATAAGTTATCTTTAACTAATAAAAGGCTCATCTATCTGCAAGTAGTGGCACCTGCTTGGCGCTACGCCATACAAATTTGGAGCACTACTGCTGCCTCCCTCACCCGTATCTCCACAAGGCGTAGACTGAAGAGGCTACACCCGCATGATCTCCTTCTAAGAAGGATACAGCCTTCTATAATTAATTAATTTAGTATAAGTCTAATTTTTTTTCACGTCATTATTTTTTAAATCCGACAAAAGTTTACTGCGTTAAATGTTATAATTTAATTATAAAAACAAAAAAAAAACTTTTTCTTTAGTTAAACTCGAATTGCTACAGCAGACGATCAATCGACTTAACACTTGTTGTCATATTGCGTCAATAATTAATTCACGCAGGATTTCACGATTTTTGTGACGATTCAGAGCAAGCCAATGCAGTACCGCTGTACGTGAGGGTTTAAGGACCAGGAACGGAGACGAAGATGTAGTTGTTAGCCGCTAAGATCCAAATGTCTATTTTGAAGGGAATTTCTTACGACGTCTAGAGTTGTGCAGAGCGTTGCTCTCAGCAAACTTGGCGGTAGCACTTACAGCAGTGTAAAGGGTCTCCCCCTTTGGTTGAGGAAACTCTCACACTCCTAGAAGACTTTTAAGAAATGGTGTTCTACTAAAATATTAGGTAGAACCATTAAAATGTTTGTTGCGTTGGTTGATTTGCACAATATTTTTATGTTTATGCATCAAATGGCGATATTGGTTCTCTGTACTCTCATTATCAATTTTATTGCGATGTTTTGCATACCGGCAAAAGTATTGTTCAAAATCTACAGAATGTTTTATGGCTCTTTTGCTGCCATAAGTGGAATTTCTTATTACTTCTCCTTTGAGTACTTTTCTCAAGCGGTAAACATCCTGTTCTCCCATGAAATAACAATCTTTGCTAGGTGATTTGATATGGATTCAGAAACGATGCTAAGCTACCGCTGAGTTTCCATGAAATTTAATGTGCTTGTTGGAGCGTGACTATCTCGTAAGCATGTTGACGAATGTGTTTTAAAGGAGCGCATGCTCGCATAAATTATGGGTTTTTGTTCCGAATTTATTAGTTAGATTTAATCGGTGAACTCGTTGATTTGACTCAACGTATACGCCTCATTTTCTTTACTGTAAAGTTGAAATTTTGCCACACAAGAAATTTTTTCCTCACAAAAATTTCAGTTTCGAGCATAACAGTTAAAATATCAATAGACTCGATCTGTTACAATATACTCAAATCGTCTTGCACACTTGGTTTTTTAGACGTACTTATGTGTAACATGCTTATTTATGTATAACATGTCTACGCGTAGTAGACGTTATGTCCTAGCTCTTTTGTGTTAAATGTTAAGTGCTTGGTTTTTAGTTGACGGATATATATCTGACCTGTTAACTTGCGTAGATCACGTATAGTATGTAAGGTATCTGATGTAAGGTAAGCCTCTTCTCTTGAGTATTTACTACTCCCATTACACTCAGAAAATTCTTTGTGTTTCCCACAATAATTGGTGACGCTATGCCTGCGGTCTTTTCGTTCCAACAGTAACGAAAAACCCGAACGCAGACGATTCTTCATTGTAAAATCTCCACTTTGAAGTGCAACGTGACAAAGAGCGCTACACATGTCTACGGTTTGGTCAAAGAGAGATTTTGAGGTCCATTGCTTGGTTAGAATAATTTAGTTCATAGTATACTCATGTAAAGTGAGCAAGCACTACGTAAAAGAAAGAAGAAATATTTTTTATAATAAAAACAATTATTTTGTTAGGTTTGTGCCCGAGAAAGGCCCGAGAAGGGCCCAAGAAGCAAACGTAAAGTGAAATCGTGAAATAATTAAATTAAAAATCCTTAAAGTGGCCCCTTAGTACTTGCGATATTAATTGCAAGAAAAAGGAGGGACTGTACTCTTCAAACCTATAAAGAAAAAAATTAATGAAAAAATAAAAATAGAAACCTAAATTTGCAAAATTAAACTGAATTAAACTAAACCAAAAGTGAATAAAAGAAAGAAAAAATAAAAAATTATTCAAATTTATGAGAAAAATAAACCTTAAAATTGCAAAATTTTAAATCATAAGTGAAAAAAAATTTTACTTAAGAACTCAACAAAAAGTTAGTAAGAGAAAGGAAAAAAATGTATAAAAATAATAAATAATAAAAATAAACAGTAAATCTACAAAAAAACTTTAAACCAGCATCCATCTTAGTCATATCCAAGGAAGCCGCATCCATTGCAGTCGCATTCACAGTGTTTTGAAAATTGCGAAAGTAATACAAAACAAGCAGCAATTTATCCTCAGCTTTCACTACAATAATAAAAACTTTACAACTAAAAAACAAAACGCTAATATCTTAGCTGAATTTAAAAAAAAACACCACTTGACTGAATCGCTATATGATGCAAATACTGTCGCACTAGTGGAAAAATCGATGAGTTCTAGAAAATTATATTAACACAAATTTACCTAGCATTTCCTCAATAAAATTCAGGAAGTGATTCGTTCTCTCAAGAAGAAAAACACCTCTGGCCCAGAACAAATACCCAATGTGTGTCTTGCTAATCTTCCTAAAATAACTTAAGCCTACTTTTCTAAATCTATGCGATAAACTAGGATATTTTCCAACTGCTTGGAAAGTCTCTAAAATTGTGGCTATACCAAAGCCGGGCAAACTTCCAAAATATTTGGCAAACATATTTGACGTTTAAGCAGCCTTCGAGAGGGTATGGTCCCCACACTCCAGTATATCTAATCAAGCTGATTCGATGTTCCTTATGTGATAGATATTTTAGCGTTGTTACTGACGGCACGGTATCCGTTAGTAAATATATTTGCGCAGGTGTGCCTCAGGGTTCCGTTCTAGGCCCTACCTTATACAACATATACACACATGATATACCAACGTTCGAATGTATTGCTTCAGTATTCGCAGATGACACTGCAGTTTACTGCTCAGGCGATGTTTATAACGACATTCGTTCCGAATTACAGGACGCATTATACATCCTTTCTTATTTATTATTTTAGACGTTGGAAGATTCAACTGAACGCAAGTAAGACTAAAGCCATTTTTTTTTCAAAAAAGCGAAAGGCCTGTTTTCTACCGAACACCAACGTAATAGTTAATGATGAAATATCCACTGGGAGAACAAACTTAGGTACCTTGGGGTCTACCTTAATAGTAAACTTATCTACAAGAAACATGTTAATATAACTCTTGAAAAGGAATAAGTCGATCCGTTTCTCTATCCATTCATCAACCGTAGATCTAAGCTATCCGTCCATAACAAACTAATAATATTTAAGTCTATATTTGTACCCGTTATGTTATACTGCTAGGAGGTCTGGTGAGACTGTGACCATACCCACGAATCTAAGCTGCAAATCGCTCAAAACAAGCTTTAAAAATGATTCTAGCTCTACTTTTCTACCACCCAATCTGCGAAAAAAAAAGTTAGAAAATCTCTTTAGCAAAAACTACGTTTAATCTGAGAAATCCTCATTTTGCACTAATTTTGTGCTGACCAGTACTTCTCTACACTATCTCCTACGTTAGTATAATCAAGTAACGGTCCTTTAGTTTATAAGTTAGTTGTAAATTAATTTTATGTTATACCTCTTGTGGGGTTTTCCCCTTTTCCAACGCTATGTTTATGTTATTTAATCAAAATTATGTATTAGAGTATTAAGTATCAACTGTAAAGTTACTAAAGTAACTAAACACTGTATAAATGAACATTACATCACACAAGAATAAGTGACACTTTATATCGTAATAATAAAGCATAAATAAATTTTTTTTTTAAATATTAATATATTCAATGCTCCACCTTACAAAAGCGTAATAAGTGGGCATGTCAAGAAGTTTCATTCAACTCTGTCCGAGATTATGAGGTGCTTGAGACATGAATACCCTGAAAACACTTTGAAGAATTAGTATAATGGTCAGTAAATGAGTACAATAATTCTATTCATTCAGTCACTGGAAGGAAAGCAGCTGACATATTCTTTGGGAGACCAACTGCGCAAAATCCCAATAATTTAGAGAAAGATAGAAAAAACATTCTTGAGAATTTAAAAAAAAACAGGAGAAATACCTAAAATACCATAATAAAAATAGACAGGAAGCCATTAATTATGGAATCAGGAAAAATGCCTAGGTCTAGGCCTAGAAATAAATTTTCACTTGATTTCATGGAATGGAAATGGGTCGCAGGAAACCCTGACCATGATGATTTAATAAAAATTATCAACAAGCTTTCAGAATTAGTAGAAAACTATAGCCAACAAATAATCAAAAAGAATATAATCCAAAGAATTAATAACAAAACAAAAGAAAGCAATACTATAATAAAATCTTTTCAAAATAACAGACCTCATTATTATTACAATATAAATTTAAGATCGACACAGTAAAAGAAGAAATAGGTAACATAAATAAAGCTATCCACATAACAAAAGCCGATATTTTTAATACTCTAATGATTTCAAGTAAGGAAATTCACAAAATTAATAACACTAATACCACCCAGTTGTCGAATTTCGTCCGCACGAATACAGAATATAAAAGTTACTATAAACGTCGTGTCTCCGTATTAATATAGACCCGTATTACACCCGACAAATCAACCGTCTTTTTCTCTCTCTCTCACAACCAGTGCTCGTAGTGAAAGGAAGTGCGGGGCTACGGGTATGAAGAGTTGATTGTTGCCGACGGTGTACAATCAGTTCATTTTCAACACTTTGACATTTCTCTTTGTGTTTGTTCGGTTTTTCGCCGTTACTTCATTTGTTCGATCATCTCTTGTAAATTAAATTACGAAACGGGCAAAAGCAGTGTGGTCAAAGGAAGCTACTAAATTTTTAACAGAAAAAATGCAAGATTTTGAATTATTCTTGCGCGTAAAGTGCAATAAAAATGTAAAGAACTGTCAAAAATGTTTAACATTGACTGAAGATATTGTAATAACTCAGATCAATACCATAGATGAATTAACGATTACTTGAGAGAGTTGATTTCCCCAGTGTTATTACCCGTCATATAGATACTGCCTGTACATATGGCATGTAATACATACATATTATGTATAAAAAATTCGGTTTATAAGACTTCGGTTTTTGCCGTCTACACATTATAGGTTGCGTCGCACGTGAACTCATGCGATACAGAATGTGATATTATTTGAATTTGTGCTTTCCCAAGAAACCGACTAAAGTCGCTGACTCTGTCAAAAATCGCTTGTGATTATGAAAGCGTAGTTCGAAGTAGAGCATGCTATATTCCAATACGTGATATGAACTTTAAACTTTTTCACCTATTTTTCCACGTTTTAACATAAATATATTGACATCAAATTTATCCTAGGTACAGCTAGAACAATACCTTTCCAACCATAAAAATTTCATTTAAATATGTTGATGTTAAATAGGGGTTAGGCTCCACAAAAATCTTGTTTCCATATTAATATATAGATTTACCATTTATTACAATTTTAATGCACGTGGTTTGTAATTATAGGTAATGTGCATCGTATCAATAACTAAAACCTCTTGCGGGGCACATTAGGTTTCCCTCCCTATTTCCCTTACACTTCCAATATCTTTCTTCTGTCTCGTGTACAGAACGCAACTTGAAATTTCAATATTAATTAACTTTCTAAGAAGTTTCACTTTAAACAAAAAACTCGCGTGCATCCAAGTGCACGTTCTAGAAGTGAAACTTCAATAGGCCTGAGTGAGACACAGTACATAGTATACACCTAACAAATTAACGAAGCAGCCTAGAGAAAGGAACCAATATTACAAAAAGAAAGTCCAATACTAAGAATAATAAAGAGTATAATACTAATAACTATAATAATACTAACAATAATAATACAAAAAATAATTATACTTACAATAAGCTATCGAAGATAACTGCCAAAAGAACCAAAGTACTATCGAAGCTAACTGCCAATTAAACTAAAGAACAAGAGAAAATTAAAACAGCAAAATACATTACCTCTGCTTTGAGGTCACAATTCGACTGAGTCGTGCGCTTGCCGCTTGCTTGATTATATTTATTTTGGCACAGAATTGCCGCCGAAGCTATCGTTGGTTCTTCTTTGGTGTCGCGACAGACCGAACCCCATGTGTCATGACTCACGAGAGAGCGAACATGCTAACAACTGCGAGCACAGCGAATCTTATCTCTGTTTTCGTTTCCATTCCTCTTTTTCTTTCATTCCATCGCTGAGCAGCGCGCACTCCACTTACAAATTCCAACCATAAGCAATATCTTAAAACAAATTCAATGCCCCATTATAATCAAAATCAATTATATTATGCGCCACAAATAAACTTCAAACCACCCCTTCCACCTAAACCACCGGTCCAAATGAAAATATACAACTCTGTACAAACTAGACAAGTAAATTATCAAAATTATCTGATTTCCTCAAAATCAGAATTTTACAGCCAAACTCTAGACCTTATCAAACACACTGTAATAATAACCATCAAAATAAACGTCCCCACTCATAAAATATACCCCAACCAAATACATTTCAGGAAGTGTTAAACACCGAAGCAATGTTAGAGTCCCCCCAGAAGAAGAATATTACTAAATACAATCAGACAAATCGCAAATCCACCCGGTGGTCAAGTCCAAATCAAACACCATGCTTACATCGATATCTTTAATAATGAAATAGGAAAATTAAAATTCCACATTCTAGCCTAACAACATTTGATGCAATAATAGGAGACGACACATTAAAAAATTAAACTCAGTAATTTTTACTAAAGAAAAGTATTTTATACTCCTTAAAAAAATTAAATCACCCATACAACCGTTGAAAATTAATTCGATTGCGAACACCACATTAAGGGGAAAAGTCGACAGGGGAAAATTAAAACAACTAGTTTCATTATGCCCGACTTTGTTTTCCGATCCTTATAAGAAGCTCACGTATGTCACTAACGTGAAAGCTGAAATTAGAATTAAGAGCAATCGGCTCATATACTCCAAATCATATCCGTACCCTATGCCTCTAAAGAAAGAAATACATAAGCAAGTTGAATAATTGTTGAGAAAAAACAGGTTGCTTTGGGTCACGAGAAGTTCCGTATGGTAATCGATTACCGCAAGTTAAATGGAGACATTATACTGGACAAATACTTGATTCCTACCATAACCACAATTCCGTCAAACTTTGGATCGAATAAATACTTTTCCACAGTCGATCTTAGGAGTGGTTTTCACCAAATTGCTCTCAACGAAGCAGACATTGAAACAACTGCTTTCTCTATTATCAATGGAAAATTCGAGTTCACTCGGTTGCCTTTCGGCTTAAGAAATGCCCAGCCATTCACCAACGGGCCCTAGGTGATATCCTTAGTGAGTACATCGGTGAACGTTGTTACGTCTATATAAGGGAAACAAAGGAAGAGCATTTCCAAAATTTAAAAAATATTTTTGATAAACTTGAGACAGCAAACCTGAAGGTACAATTCGATAAATGTGAATTTATCAAGGAGGAAACCGAATTTCTCGGTATTATAGTAGGTTGGGCGTATGCGTAACTTGCTAAGGCATTCTCAAGAACTTTTCTAAAAAGACACGCCTAACAGCGCAACAAATTGACACTCTTAAACAATTGAAAGATAGTTTTGTATCGGACGATGTTTTGCTGCATAATCCAGATTTAGAGTAAGCATTCGGACTTACCACTGACGCTTCAAACTACGCTGTAGGAGCCGTACTTTCCCAAGGCGGCAAGCCGATCTGCTTTCTTTCCAGAATGTGAGGTAGCTCAGAAGAAAATTTCGCAGCAAACGAGTAAGAAATGCTTGCAATTATTTGGGCATTACAGTCCCTGAGATGTTTCTTGTATGGATCTAAAAAAGTAAATATTTACACTGATCACCAATCGTTAACTACCACTCTCAGTAATAAAAACACCAATGCATAAATGAAAAGATGGAAAGCGCAATTAAATGAATATAACCATCAATTAATTTATAAACTCGGTAATACAAACTTAGTTTCAGATCCACTTCCATGACATAATCGTAATTCACTAGCGTCAATTCTTCCGAGAATTTAATACATTCAGTACAAACCCCTATTAACGTATTAAAAATCAACTATTCATCCAGGAAAATCCAACCCCATCATATGAATTTAATGCAATTTTCCCATTATTTCACAGACACATAATACACGAAATAAATTTTTCTGAGGCCCTTCTTATAGATTTGTTAAAAAAGCACATTAACCCAGAAATAATTAATGAAATAAAAACATCGGAAATTATTATGATAAACATTCAAAAAATTTAAACCTTACATTTTGCAAATTAAAAATACGTTTCACACAACTGGTAGTAGAAGATAGTACAAATACAGAAGATCAAGATAGAATTATTATCGAGATATAACCGCGCACATAGAAATGAAAAAGAAAACCGATTACAAATTTTGGAAAATAATTAGTTCCCTGCCATGGCAAAGAAAATAAAACAGATTACAAAGTCATGCAAAGTGTGCAAAGCAAATAAATTCGAAAGGCGTCCCACCTCCCCAAACTTAGCTCTACCACATTACCGGAGTACCCTGGTCAAACTATTCATATCGACATATTCACAACCAATAAACAAAAAGTTCTCACATCAATAGAACAATTTTCAAAATTCGCAGTTACAAGGAAAAATGAGGGCAAAAGCATAAGCGATATCAAGAAACCCTTAAGAGAAATCATATTTTACTTCGGAGTACCGAATAAAATTATTTTCGATAATGAAAAAACATTCAACTCCCAACCTATCAAATTCATGTTGGAAAGTGAATTAAATATTAATCAATCGTCGACATACTCTCGAACCGAGCAGTCATCCGAAGTACTCGCTGCCTTATTCTCCAGCGTTCCCCGTCGCGAGTCCAGATCACTAAGTACGTTTTTACGAAACAAAATCAACGGTATTATACTGTAAATTGTACAACTAAAAAGCAGCAACAATTAAGCGTCAACTTAAAACCAGTAGTGATTCGATTAAAGCATCAGTTATGAACAAAATGTCGCGTTTAAAGTAAAAAGGTGCAAAGTCATCGTCTAACAAAAGCCAGTTCTCCAACTATTTTCGCCCTCTCCAAGCTGTGATGGATGACTATGAAGACGAAGATAATTTAGTTTTAGATGACACCATTGAGCAATTTGCCTCCACTACTCCTACTAAAGTCAAGGTACCAGCAATCACCATTCTTAAGAGAACCTCTAAGTAGGTTCACGATTAAAAAGTGTCCACATAAGAGATTACTCTGTTGAAACCATATCGATTGAAATAAAGGTATTCGTAAACACTCTCTAATGGCACAATATCACCTCTGTTGAAACCATATCGATTGAAATAAAGGTATTCGTAAACACTCTCTAATGGCACAATATCATCTGCCATGAACTTAAAAGATTAAGCATAGAATTTTTCTCTTATGACAATAGAGAGACTAAGTCCTACAAAGCAGTATTGTCTGGTATGGACAAATTACCTAACGAAGAGATAAAATCCATGCTCAATAGTCTAGGCCTTCAATGTATTGATGTGAAAACAGTGGATAAAACAATTCGTAATGGCTACAAAATAATATTGCTTGTCGTATATTGTAAAGCTAAATCTACAACACGTCAGCAATTACGAGAGGAGCTTTCTTGTATTAATCACACTAAAGTCCGCTGGGACTTTAAGTCCAAGTGATCTGCAAAGATTACTCAATGCTACAACTGCCAACTCTTTGGTCATGGCTCCAAGAGTTGTCATGTCAATACCTTATGTGCCCACTGCGCTGGACAACACCATACTTCTTAGTGCATAGCCTCTGATACGTTCCAATGTGCACACTGTAAAGGTGATCACCCATCCACTGATCCATCGTGCCCTTGTCACGCTTCTTATATTGCTGTACTGCAAAAAAGAGCACCTAATTATAAACAGGCGACAAAACGAAACAACAACGCTTCTTACAATAACATAAACTACAACGATAACTTTCCAGCTGCCGTTAGAACCGCTAATCGACAACACGTGAAGTCAACTCATGACACCAGCATCGGTCTCACTTTGGCTTAACCAGCTGTGTACCAAAGTTTCAAGCACGCTCTTCTCAGTAACGATTTAAAAGAACCAACAGCTCAAGCAACAAACGATCTCTTCACAATAGAGGAACCGCGATAACAACTGAGCTACTTGAGAAACTGAGTCGTTGTTCTAGTAAGAGTGAAAGGTTTACTGTAATTACTCAATTAACTATTAAGTATGTCTACGATGGCAAATAAGAAAGATAACTTATTATATATTATGGCATGGAATGCACATGCCGTTCGCAATAAGAGATTTGAACTCTTAAATTTTATAATTCAAAACAGTATCGATATTTGCCTACTCAGTGAAACATGGTTAACGCCATCTTACCGATCTGACCGATACGCCAATAGAGGCGGTGGTGTCACAATCATTATCAAAAACACTATTAGGCAGAAGCAGCTTGTTAACATTAATAGAAACTAATCGAAAATATTGGAGTTTTTTGGAGAATTTTGAAGCAGTGAACTCTTTTAAAATTTATGCAGCCTATTTTCCTGGGACATCTGCAAAATGCCATATAGCCTCTTGTAACTCTTCCGGTGATACTAACCACAAAAAAGTTATGTTCAAGTCCGACCTGCTAACGTTTTCTCGCATTGACGTATGCTACATCATAGGCGGCAACTTAAGCAGGAATCGTGCATGGAATTGTTCTAGGCCGAACTGTTGGGACAGTTCTTTGCAAGAGTTATCCTCTCATGGAAGGTTTGTCATAGTATATAAAACCGAGCCCACTTATATACCAGCGACTCATAAACCTCATCCGATCATCTCCTGACCACCTTCAAGTTTTCGGCAAGTTAACTTCCCACACTAACAATGCGACTGAATCGTATCTGAAGTTTGACAAAACCAACTGGAGGAAGTTTAAGGCACTTCCTTTCAATTGCTTCTAAGATGTTATCGATGATATGAACCTTGCTGTTCCTAGAAAGCCAAAGAAGCAGCGCAACTGCAAGCTGTCTGCATTCATTACTGACCTAATGAAAATCAGGAATGCTACACAAAGACAGTGTATACGAATAAGCCAATCAATTTTTAAAGCTAGGTTAAATCACTTTAACCGTGTTATTAAATAAAAAATTTTCCAACACAATAACGTTTGCTGGAACTCTGCAAATACTGTCGCACTAGTGGAAACATCGATAAGAGTTCTAGAAAATTATGTTAACACTAATTTACCTAGCATTTCCTCAATGAAATCCAGGAAGTGATTCGTTCTCTCAAGAAGAAAAACACCTCTGGCCCAGAACAAATACCCAATGTGTGTCTTGCTAATCTTCCTAAAATAAATTTAGCCTACTTTTCTAAATCTATGCGATAAACTAGGATATTTTCCAACTGCTTGGAAAGTCTCTAAAATTGTGGCTATACCAAAGCCGGGCAAACTTCCAAAATATTTGGCAAAAATATTTGACGTTCAAGCAGCCTTCGACAGGGTATGGTCCCCAAACTCTAGTATATCTAATCAAGCTGATTCGAAGTTCCTTATGTGATAGATATTTTAGCGTTGTTACTGACGGCACGGTATCCGTTAGTAAATATATTTGCGCAGGTGTGCCTCAGGGTTCCGTTCTAGGCCCTACCTTATACAACATATACACACATGATATACCAACGTTCGAATGTATTGCTTCAGTATTCGCAGATGACACTGCAGTTTACTGCTCAGGCGATGTTTATAACGACATTCGTTCCGAATTACAGGACGCATTATACATCCTTTCTTATTTATTATTTTAGACGTTGGAAGATTCAACTGAACGCAAGTAAGACTAAAGCCATTTTTTTTTCAAAAAAGCGAAAGGCCTGTTTTCTACCGCACACCAACGTAATAGTTAATGATGAAATATCCACTGGGAGAACAAACTTAGGTACCTT
This sequence comes from Cacoxenus indagator, assembly GCA_035041755.1. NCBI lineage: Eukaryota > Metazoa > Arthropoda > Insecta > Diptera > Drosophilidae > Cacoxenus > Cacoxenus indagator. The sequence goes on from JAWNKX010001059.1 coordinate 311,132, forward strand.
GGGGTCTACCTTAATAGTAAACTTATCTACAAGAAACATGTTAATATAACTCTTGAAAAGGAATAAGTCGATCCGTATATTCTATCCATTCATCAACCGTAGATCTAAGCTATCCGTCCATAACAAACTAATAATATTTAAGTCTATATTTGTACCCGTTATGTTATACTGCTAGGGGTCTGGTGAGACTGTGACCATACCCAGGAATCTAAGCTGCAAATCGCTCAAAACAAGCTTTAAAAATGATTCTAGCTCTACTCTTCTACCACCCAACATCACTTCTTCATGAAGTAGCAGGTGTTAAGATGATCACTTAGAAAATCTCTTTAGCAAAAACTACGTTTAATCTGAGAAATCCTCATTTTGCACTAATTTTGTGCTGACCAGTACTTCTCTACACTATCTCCTACGTTAGTATAATCAAGTAACGGTCCTTTAGTTTATAAGTTAGTTGTAAATTAATTTTATGTTATACCTCTTGTGGGGTTTTCCCTTTTTCAAACGCTATGTTTATGTTATTTAATCAAAATTATGTATTAGAGTATTAAGTATCAACTGTAAAGTTACTAAAGTAACTAAACACTGTATAAATGAACATTACATCACACAAGAATAAGTGACACTTTATATCGTAATAATACAGCATAAATAAAATTTTTTTTTAAATATTAATATATTCAATGCTCCACCTTACAAAAGCGTAATAAGTGGGAATGTCAAGAAGTTTCATTCAACTCTGTCCGAGATTATGAGGTGCTTGAGACATGAATACCCTGAAAACACTTTGAAGAATTAGTATAATGGTCAGTAAATGAGTACAATAATTCTATTCATTCAGTCACTGGAAGGAAAGCAGCTGACATATTCTTTGGGAGACCAACTGCGCAAAATCCCAATAATTTAGAGAAAGATAGAAAAAACATTCTTGAGAATTTAAAAAAAAACAGGAGAAATACCTAAAATACCATAATAAAAATAGACAGGAAGCCATTAATTATGGAATCAGGAAAAATGCCTAGGTCTAGGCCTAGAAATAAATTTTCACTTGATTTCATGGAATGGAAATGGGTCGCAGGAAACCCTGACCATGATGATTTAATAAAAATTATCAACAAGCTTTCAGAATTAGTAGAAAACAATAGCCAACAAATAATAATCAAAAAGAAATTAATCCAAAGAGTTAATAACAAAACAAAAGAAAGCAATACTATAATAAAATCTTTTCAAAATAACAGCCAATTCCAGACCTCATTATTATTACAATATAAATTTAAGATCGACACCGTAAAAGAAGAAATTGGTAACATAAATAAAGCTATCCACATACCAAAAGCCGATATTGTTAATACTCTCATGCTTTCAAGTAAGGAAATTCACAAAATTAATAACACTAATACCACCCAGGTTTCGAATTTCGTCCGCACGAATACAGAATATAAAAGTTACTATAAACGTCGTGTCTCCGTATTAATATAGACCCGTATTACACCCGACAAATCAACCGTCTTTTTCTCTCTCTCTCACAACCAGTGCTCGTAGTGAAAGGAAGTGCGGGGCTACGGGTATGAAGAGTTGATTGTTGCCGACGGTGTACAATCAGTTCATTTTCAACACTTTGACATTTCTCTTTGTGTTTGTTCGGTTTTTCGCCGTTACTTCATTTGTTCGATCATCTCTTGTAAATTAAATTACGAAACGGGCAAAAGCAGTGTGGTCAAAGGAAGCTACTAAATTTTTAACAGAAAAAATGCAAGATTTTGAATTATTCTTGCGCGTAAAGTGCAATAAAAATGTAAAGAACTGTCAAAAATGTTTAACATTGACTGAAGATATTGTAATAACTCAGATCAATACCATAGATTTCCCCAGTGTTATTACCCGTCATATAGATACTGCCTGTACATATGGCATGGAATACATACATATTATGTATAAAAGATTCGGTTTATAAGACTTCGGTTTTTGCCGTCTACACATTATAGGTTGCGTCGCACGTGAACTCATGCGATACAGAATGTGATATTATTTGAATTTGTGCTTTCCTAAGAAACCGACTAAGGTCGCTGACTATGTCAAAAATCGCTTGTGATAATGAAAGCGTAGTTTGAAGTAGAGCATGCTATATTCCAATACGTGATATGAACTTTAAACTTTTTCACCTATTTTTCCCCGTTTTAAGATAAATATATTGACATCAAATTTATCCTAGGTACAGCTAGAACAATACCTTTCCAACCATAAAAATTTCATTTAAATATGTTGATGTTAAATAGGGGTTAGGCTCCACAAAAATCTTGTTTCCATATTAATATATAGATTTACCATTTATTACAATTTTAATGCACGTGGTTTGTAAGTATAGGTAATGTGCATCGTATCAATAACTAAAACCTCTTGCGGGGCACATTAGGTTTCCCTCCCTATTTCCCTTACACTTCCAATATCTTTCTTCTGTCTCGTGTACAGAACGCAACTTGAAATTTCAATATTAATTAACTTTCTAAGAAGTTTCACTTTAAACAAAAAACTCGCGTGCATCCAAGTGCACGTTCTAGAAGTGAAACTTCAATAGGCCTGAGTGAGACACAGTATATAGTATACACCTAACAAATAAACGAAGCAGCTTAGAGAAAGGAACCAATATTACAAAAAGAAAGTCCAATACTAAGAATAATAAAGAGTATAATACTAATAACTATAATAATACTAACAATAATAATACAAAAAATAATCATAGTTACAATAAGCTATCGAAGATAACTGCCAAGAGAACCAAAGAACTATCGAAGCTAACTGCCAATTAAACTAAAGAACAAGAGAAAATTAAAACAGCAAAATACATCACCTCTGCCTCGAGGTCACAATTCGACTGAGTCGTGCGCTTGCCGCTTGCTTGATTATATTTATTTTGACACAGCCTTGCCGCCGAAGCTATCTTTGATTCTTCTTTGGTCTCGCGACAGTCGCAAATTTTGTGCATGCTGGAGAAGACCGAACTCTTGTGTGACTTACGGGCGAGCCAACATGCCAACTACTGCGAGCACTGAGTGGCTTATCTCTGTTTTCGTTTTCTTTTCTCTTTTTCTTCCTTTCTATCGCTGAGCACACAAAAAAAAAAACACGTCTGCGGTGTATTTCTTCTCTGTTTCTCTTTCATATTTTACTTCCATCTCAGTCGTAGAACCGGCCATCACGGCACCGAAATGTTGAAAATTTTTAATGCCAATGTAAGGGCGCAGTTTGAAGTTTCACTTCAAAAATGCATAACCATGTAAAAATCAGTGTTAATTGTAATTTATACTTTGCAGTGAATAGTTTTGTTACATACTATCTGTACATGTAATATGTACATACATATTACGTTTAATAGTTGGGGATTCCTTCCATGTTAGAGTTTGAGTAAACATAAACACATGCAGCTGATAATGATAACGCAGTTGGGCAAGCAGTTTTTCAATACTTATTAAAGTCAAATTTTCTCACCTGTATTTTTCCTACTTTACCATCATTACATATATTAACATAAAAAGTGTTCTAAAGACAGCTTTCGAACAATACCTTTCCAACCATATAATATTTATTAAAATATATTGACGTTAAGGTATAATTGTATTAAAAGAATAATGTATTTTAATTAATATATGGATTTTTTTACAGAAAAACTTATTAAATTCAAGAACCTTTAAATTTTGCTGGCAATAAAATCGTTCTCAAAGAAAATATACTTATTTATATTATAAATATACAAAAAACTGGAAACGAAATTTGAATTGAAATTGAAGCCGCTTAATAACATGGAAAACATTTGAAAAATTAACTACGAAAACATATAAAATGTACCACCGAGTACGGTATAGAAAATGACTGTAAAATGTCATATAACATAAATTTATGTAAACAAAATTGAATTGATAATTTAGAAAAGAAAATTGTATCAAAAATTTATTAGAAAATAAACCTTGTAATTGTATTGTAACGAAAACAGAACACGTTAAGAAAGTAGAGGAGTTAACAGATGGATTAATTTTATTAAATAGTTTCCAAGCCAATATAACTATTCATAGTAATGTAAAAACACTTAATGGGGCATACCTTAAAAATTTTCATAAGGATAATTTAAAAATAAACAACTTAAATTTTGTAAACACCGAAGCCTATAGTCTGAGACTCTTACCCGCCTTAATCCAACATTCGAATTCTAGTATTAAATTCGAGGAATGTAAAGACAGCTTATGAAAGAATTAAACATTATAAATATCAAGCAAATACGTTCAAAACCTAGTATTTTTACGCATTTTCAACTCTAATTGTAATCATAATTCTCATCATCAAAAACAAAACGAGCAAATGCTCTAAAATAATTATTCAGAACACCGAGTTCCAACAAACCCCAGGAAAAAGTTTTTAAGGCACAGAAGTCTAAACGACATATTATATTTTTGAGCCAATCGTATATGACTGGAATTTTGGAGGGAGGAGTTAAATAAGTTCTCTGACAAGACTCTTCTCTTGAGTATTTACTAGTACCATTACACTCAGAACATTCTTTGCCTTTCCCACAATAATTGCTACGTCTGCAGTCTTTCCGTTCCCACCAGTAACGCTAATCCCGAACGAAGACGATTCTTCGTTGTAAAATCTCCACTTTAAAGTTGAACGTGACTAAGAGTGCTTCAAGTACCAACGCTTTCCTCAAAGAGAGGTTTCGAGGTCCATTGCATGGTTAGAATGATTTAGTTCATAGTAGACTCATGTAAAGTGAGCAAGCACTACTTATAAAAGAAGCAATATTTTTTTATAATAAAAATAATTAGTTTGTTTAATTTGTATGTGCCGAACTGTAATAATGTATGTAGATAAGCAACGACAATGCATAAATTCGATGCCTTTTTTTTGATTATAGTAAAAGTCTTTGTGAATCGCTCAAAGTATTTAATGTACACAAAAGTATTAAGGGTCTTGTATATGTTGTAAACGTTTTATTTTTAACACGTCATAAACAAACACACGTTTACCTCAATACAAAAAAACTTTAAAACATGTTGTAAACTTACACAATTGCGTGAATGAAGCTGTTAATTGTGATTTTTTCCACAAACGACTTCAAAGCCTAGATTGACGTCAAACAGGGTTATGTTGCGTGTTTGGTGGGATTGGAAGGGAATTGTCTATTATGAGCTGATAGAATGAGGCGAAACGGTCAATTTGGTCTCCTACTCTGCAAAACTTGACCGTTTGAATGAAGCAATCAAGAAAGAGCGACCAGAATTAGCCAACAGAAAGAGAGTTGTCTTCCATCATGACGATGCTAGGCCACACACATATCTGATGACCCGGAACAAATTGACGGAGCTTGGTTAGGAAGTTTCGATGCATATGCCGTATATGCACCTTGCACCCTTTGACTACCATTTGTTTCGGTCTCTGCAAAAGACTCTTGATAGTAAAAAATTGGCCACTCGAAGAGCCGCTGAAAGTCACTTGGCCAAGTTTTTAGCTAATAAACCACAGAAGTTCTACACCGACGGAATTATGAAGCTACTTGTAAAATGGCAATAGGTCATAGATAATGATGGCCAATATGTATTTGATTAAAATTCATTTTGAATAAAAAAAATTTTTGTTCAAAAATATACCAAAAAACCGCGGAGACTTTTCGTATTACCCAATATATCTGTAAATAGTGACTACTACACGAAAAATTTTACTAGCGCCCAGTTTGAAGACTATCGTTGACGTGGAGATTCGTAATAGTTGCGCATTTAAAAAAAAAAAATAATAATAATAAAAATAAAAATTTTACAAAAGAAAGAAGATCAAAAAAGTGAAGAAGGAAAAAAAAAATTTAATTTCGTTTGCTTTTTGTTTTTGCACTCTTTTACCATGAGAGACTCCAGTGCCTGACCGGCTACAAATTATCAAAGAACTAAATAAAACTTTTAAAGTTAAATCTTCTAGCCCAAAACACCTTATTATGAAAAGATTAGAAGAAAAAGATGCACTAAATGTTGATATAACAGAACACAAGTCTCTTAAGTTAACAAAAGGCGCATTTTACTGCAAAGACTTAAGAAGAATTGAAGATGAAATCCTTAATGAGTTAAAATCTCAAAACATTACAGAGTGCAGAAAAATTCTTAAGAAAAATTAAGACTAATATTAAAAACCGTCCTCATAACACTTACCTTCGCTACCCTAAACTTAGCTATCTAAATTAACATTGGCTACGAAAAAGTTAAAATTCGGCCTTACTTTCCCCTGCCACTAAGGCGCAGGAAATTTGGTCGGCTAGGTCACTCAAAAAAGAACTGCATTCTAGAGACACTGTGTCCGGACTGCGCAAGCCCACCGCACACAGTTGAGTCAGAAAATTTCACAAACCTCAAAACGTGCATTAACTGCAATGAAAGCGCAATTTCTAACTACCAACATTGCATATTCAAACGCAGTTTCCCCGCATTTATCAAAGCTAAAGATTTACGAGCCATCCGTACATTAGAAAAACCAATCATGAACACAATCAAACACCTTCACCAAGAGGTCCATCAGCAGCACCACAGCGCACATGCAAAAATCTCCACCCACATTGACATGCATCACTCACCATAAACGTCAGCGCATGTGCAAGTAACCACTAACACCATTGGCGTCGCTCCAAAGCGACAAATCTTTATAAAAATTAAATTGCTAATAAAAAAAAAATATTTTTATTAAATTCAGCACTATGCACTTTAGTCGAGTTGGGTAGTATGGGAATGAAAACTGTGGGAACAGAAACTATTGTGGATTATAGAAGATGCTAGCGGAGGTGTTAACTTATACAACCAATTTAATATCTGACACAAAAATTAAAATTTTTAAAGTAGATACATATTACCCAAATTCACAAATCAAATCAAGTCCAAAACACAGAAACAGTGTCTCAATCGCGCAAGATTGACATAGGCTTTGATGAAGTAAATATTCACTCCAGGAGGGTGGGAGCGGCTGGCTGCGTGGCAGATCTGTGATAACTTTGATCATGTAATGCACTCCCATTTCATCCTCTCCCGCACGATCAGGCTCCGCTCTTTTCCTTTTTTTTTTTTTGAGATGCCTTGCAAGCCCTCCACAGAACGGATGCGGCTATATGGCAAATAATCATTCGCTGTCAACCCACCGTCTTACCCTCACAAATGTACAATATTTTTAGACTAATGTATTTAAGAATCATTTAATGGAACATAAAAGCTATATTAATAATTACAGCAAATAACAATATGTCATCAAAAAGTATGGGCCACAAATAGATTCCCTTTAAGAAACACATATCTTCATAAACCATAACATTCCCATCCCAATCTCACTAATAAAATTAAACACGTTACCCACGTCCTGCATACATTCCACCCAAACATCCATTCTCTTCAGCGAATACTAACAATATACTAACAACGAGGTGAATAAACTGCTTCTTCGCGAGCTCCAGCAAAGATATAGACTTTGCCGGTCAAGGCCTGTCGACCTAATCTAAAATAAAACATAAATCATTGTAGCAATAGAATAAGCAGGCGTTTATATGTATATATTTAGTATTAAGACTACTCAATAATTAGAACTACAACAAACAATATTCTAAAGCCACCTTTATTTTATCTCCGCTTATATGGGGTAGCCATATCCCAACCAAATCTGGCTGAACATAAGACGCCTATGCGGTCTCAACCCATCCAAAAACATGCACTCTATCGAAAACCCATTCACACCTCAATGCACGATAAACAAAACTGAAATAGCAGAGATATTCGCTAACAACTTTTCAAAAGCACTTTCAGACGCAAATAACTCCGCAACATTTATTTCTGCTAAAAACAGTGCACTTGCTGACAATGCCAGCCACTCTTACATACCAAGAAAAAACGCCATAATAATCGAAAAAGACATTACCCTCCTAGAATTCTCCACAGCCCTCAATTCCCTAAAAGTAATACCCCTGGCTTGGAGAGAGGAAGCTTCGCAATAATATATAATTCAGACATAATGTTGAAACAGAGAATAGTTCACCTTTAAATAGTAAATAACTACAACCCACAAGAATTAAAAACCACCATTATAATTCCCATACTAAAAACAGCAGGAAGCAAACCTTCGTTAAATTCCTACCGCCAAGTTTCACTTAACCCATGTCTCTCAAAAATCTTAGACAAAATCATCGCAAAACGGTTTGGTGCCTAGTAATAAACGACAAACTCATACACACACGTCAAACAGGCGTCAGGAAAGGGAAATCTGTATAGACAATCTACTACATATATATTTATACCACGATCCCTCTCTAGGCGCAAACCTTCATTATAGCATTAAACTTCGAAAAAGCCTTCGACAGAATAGGCACTACTAGACACACTATAATAACCCAACTCGCCGAATGGAAAGTTGGCCCAAAGACCACAAACTACGTGAGAAATTTCATTACAAACAGAAAAATTGTAGTTAGCGTAAACTCAACTCATTCAACCTTCCTCCCATTACACAATGGCATCCTTCAAGGCCCACAGCACTCAGTTGTTCTCCTTGTAATAGCATACAACAAAAGAACTGCAGCGATCAGCTGTCAGAAAAATCGAAGTGTAAGCGCCTATGCAGATGACTTCAATCTCAATGTAAAAAAGCAAAAAAAAACCTACATCAACCTTCAACGCGTCTTCTCCATCAATGCTAACTGGTACGACTACTCAGGTGACAAACTGTCAATCTGCACATCTTCAGAAAACACAACTGCAGTTGCGCAATTTCAACGGAAACCTTCCCGTTCAAATCACCAACTCCCTTAAAATTGTAGGAACACAAATGGAACACTCACATAGATTACTTAGCGCAAACACTAGGGTAAAAAATTAATATAATAAATTGCCTTGCCAGCCCTAGATACAATTGTAACAACATCACCCTATTAAATGCAGCGAAAGCTCTATTAATCGCAACAATAGATTATTTTCTCCCATCTACGGCGACATTCTTGGTCCAATCAATTGCGAACACAGCCATCAGATTTGCACTGGGGGTGTTTAAAACTATGATAATAAACAATATTTTGTTTGAAGCAAAGGCTACCACTACAGCAATCAGACGCAATCAAGGCACTATTCTTGAAATCCATAATCATGGCCAGAAACCCTCCCATCAATAACATTGTTAAAAAATTTAAATCCCCGAAAAGAACGCATCGTTTCACCTGCCAATCTCACAATATTCATTATCACAACGTAAACACCCTCTCACCACTCTTCCGCCATGGATAATACTTCAATGCAAAATAGACACATCCATACGAACCTACATGACAACCTTCAGCGACCCACACACATACCGGAGTAAAATCAACGAAATAAAAAACACCCACCCAAAATAACAATTACATTTTCACAGACGGCTCACAATTCGATGGTGTTACTGCCTATACTACTACGCAGAATACTTCGATCAGAACATGTCTCCTCCCGTACTATTCCACAGTCTTTAACCAAATCATTGCAATCATTGATGCCCTCAACATACTCAAATCCAAAATAGGAAAATATTGCATTTGTTCCGATTCCTTATCTGCATTAGATGCCATATCTAACCCATCACTTGCTAGCAACCCAATCATTAAATATTACCCCAAATTTAAAGTTTTACATTAATTAAAAAAAAAAAATTCGAGACAACCCAAAATGTATATCCAACTGGTATCAATATATAAACACACAAAAACTAGCCAGGTTTATTCTATTTCACCACGCACATTAACAGACTAAATCAGATAAATATAAACCGACTTAGACTCTGGCACACTAACCTGATCCAGCACCACTGCATGGATAAAAGCGCTAACATCTGCCGTGTCTACAACAAATCAACAATCTCTATTGACAATAATCTGAATACCTGCCCACCCCTAGCCACATTTGAGAACCAATTCTTCAACCAAAACAGTCTCGACTCTCTCCTATCCGACAAATCCCAACAACAAGTCCACCTAACAAGTCTTCCTAAAAACATTCAACCTATACCACCAGATATAACCAATAATTTCAACATTAACCTACTCATATCCTCTTTAATAAGGACTCATCGCCATTGCGGCAACCCAAGCCAAAATCTATCGGCATTGTGTTGGCAATGCTCTCGACGCGGCATTACCATGAAGTAGCTCTAACACGAGGCTTGAGAAACGAACGAAGTAAGTTGACATAAAACATTGTAGTGAATAAAAAGCTAATATTGTAGTGAATTACGAGTGAATAAAACATATAATTGTCAACAGCCAAAGTGGTAAGCCTACGTGATGTGAATATAACTGCATATGTAGTGGTATTTTCTGCGTTCCTTGATGAAAAATCAACTTGTTACCGAAACTTACAAATATTACGATGCCGTCAACATGACGACAATTGATAGCACGCGTAGTGACGAGATTCAAAAGGCGCAATTACAGCAACTTCAATTGTCTGACGCACAATCGACAGCTGCAAATTTCTCAACACTGCTCACAAATTAATATTCCGAAATTCAACAAGTCTGCTCCGTATCTTTGGTTTGCACAATTGGACCGTTTTTTCAATTTGTTCAACATGGTTTCAAGACAATCTGCTCACTTTAAATCAGTTCACAACATTTATGGTGGCTGACGAAAAAACTGACCACTTGCTCATCGACATCAACATCTAACCACATCAACCAGCAGCGGGTCAACAGACTAGCTGGATATTGTCAGCTTGACGAACGCGCTAGAACAGTACACTTCTCGCGTAATCAATACGGGTCCCGTCGACACAACCACAGTGGAAAACAAACAATTACATACAGACATACTACCCCGGGAGACTAAATAATAATCTAAAATAAGATAATCGATAATAAAATTTTCTGCTACTCTAAAGTCCTTCTGCCAGCCCGTTGAACATGGTAACAAAGTTTAATAACGATTGGGGAGCATGTGCCGACTTTCGCAAACTCAATGCGATAACAATCCCTGATCATTACCCGATCCCTCACATCCACGAGTTTGCTGACCGTCTACTTGGCAAACAAATTTTCCCGGCGCTGGATCTAGAACGATCATACTATCAAACACCGATGGCCCCAGAGGACGTCGAAAAAACTGCAATATGCATACCGGTCGGGCTGAATGAATTTTTAAAAATGCCATTCGGACCAAAAGTGTGATACAGACATGCGTGTTCATGGACCAGCTTTTTCGGGGAGTCGACTATGTGTTCTGTTACATTGACAACTTCCTTATTATGTCAAACTCGGCTGCAGAGCATAAACAATATGTTAAGGATGTTCTACACAGATTGCAAACCCATGGCCTCAGCATTAACAAAAACAAGTGCAAATTTGCAATGTCTGAAGTCAGGATCTTGAGTTACACAGTCAACAGCAATGGTATTAAACTTTCTGAACTTCGTATAAGAGCAATCACAGAGTACGCTCAACCACAGACAATTTCGGAGTTAAGTTGTTTCTTAATTAAATTAAACTACTACCGCTGTTGCATACCTCACCGCTCATAGTTAAATACTTTTTTAGTTTGCTAGTTGCATTATTGGAAATAATTGTAATTGTTGATTGACGATCTAGTTGTTTGCCATTTTTTTTTTAAACTTTCTTTGGTCCTTAATAAGTCGTAGGGGCCGATTATAAGCCGCTTTCTCAATTGCATCATTGAAATAGAGTACTGCTTATTAAAAATCGGTGAGTGTGTTTGTAATAAACTCTCTCTAAGTATCCCTGGCTATGTGTGTTGATTTCACAGTCTTGTGGAACACACATAAATGATCATGTAGTGTGAGTGCGATAGAAGGAGAGCCGGAATATGATGGTGATGGACACGATTGTGTATGTAAAATGTGGTTATGAACTGCTCATCTTTTGTTCTCTTTCTGCAAACTTGTACAGGCAAGTTGTGTCGAAGTTAATATATTTTACAAATTACAAGAAATATAAAGTGTGCTATTTGGGGGTTATTTTTCTACAGGTTTGGGGCCAGATAATTCATAAAATAAATAAACAAAATAAGTTCTTTTTGCTTAATTTTGCACTATTAAAAGAGAAATATACACATAAGAAAGTGAAACCGCGTGCTTGCCTCTTCGATTTAAAACAACAGTACAACAATATATACCTACACATATAAGTGAGTAAAACCGCATTTCAGTCTTTAACCGACTATCAACGCGTACGGTCACTATCATCTAAAGCTCCGCTGCATTGCAAATACACACCGCTCTCTGTCCGCGAGTTCACTCTTAAACTCTCATTCAATTTTTCAATCGTAACCGTATACAAGCAAAGAAAAACATTATCGTTTTACGATAATGGGTGATCCACCCGATCGCCAACGCAGCAACGGCATGGATCTGTTAGGCCGAAGCCGCAACACCCTACACAACCAAACAGGCAGTAAATACATGTTAATTTCCCGAAACGACGAGAACGAAAAACAATTTAACCTATCGCCATTCGTCATCAAGAAGGTCATAGACTACAACTGTGGAGGCGAAGTGGAGTTATGCAAAAAGCTACGAAATGGACCACTACTCGTTAAAACCAAACCCGTAGCCCAATCAATAAAATAAATGAAAATGAAGCTATTTACCGCTGAAATAGCAGTTACCGTTACCAAACACCGTTTACTAAACTACATCAAGGGAGTCATTTACTCAAACGACTTAAGAGAGGTGTCAGAAGAAGAAATCAAATGCGAATTGGAGAGCTAAAAAAAAACCAAGCGAAGTCCGAAAAATAATGAAGAAAACAGATGGAAACTTAAGAGAGACTGGCTTGCTTATTCTAAATTTCTCTTCCGTTACACTGCCAAAGTACATCATGGTTGGCTGCGAAAAAACGAACATTCCACCATACATTCGCATACCGATGCGGTGCAACAACTGCTTGCGGTTTGGACAAACGTACAAGGTATACCAAAGTGAAAAAGCCTGTATAAAGTGTGGAAACAAAGACCACGTAAACAGAGACGTCAATGAAGTGTGCAAAAACGAACTCGAATGCTTAAACTGCAACATAAACAAAATCACAAACAACAACCACGCATCCATCGACAAAAAATGCCCAGTCTACATCAACCAACAGGAAATAATCGATATAAAAATAAATCACAAGGTTGATAACAAAGCGGCCTACGACATATATAACCGCGCGCACCCAACCAACCAGCAAAGCTATGCATCAACACTAAAACAACCAAAACCAATAAGCGCCGAGAACCTACAACTAACACCTACCATAAACACAGACACAAAGAAACGAAATCTAATATCCTACGAAGACATTAGTGACCTCATCACCGATCCTAAGCCAACCACATCTCTATCAGCTAAACTAAGTAACAAATCTAACCACCAATCTAAAATAAAAATACTCCCGCGCAATACACCGAAACGAACCCTTAGACAATTAAGCTCCAACACTAAACAAGGTAAACTCAACTCTCAGGCTCTCACCGCCTGGCTGACGGTGTGCCGCACCCTTCATGGATCTTTGCGACAGATTGGGATTCCTTATCCCCGACACACCGTCAGTCACCCAGTTGCAACCCCCTCCTCTACCACAACCCATACTTCACTGTAGTAAACCTTACATAAACCATTTCCCCTACTAAACTAAACTTTAATTTTACTCCACTATAATGTCTCTTAAAATTATCCAATGGAACATCAAAGGATATACAGACAACTACAGCACCACTAATGTCAATTCAAGAAACCCATATATTCAACACAACTAACAATAACATCCCCATACCCATCAACTACACTCTAATTACTAATGTAGCAAGCAACAGCTTTGGCGGAGTCGCCATTTTGATACACAAATCAATCCAACATAATAAAATTACCATTAACAACAATCAAAACAAAAAATAGTGGTTTTCTCAGCATACATTCAGCCCTCCAAAAATTTCTCTCTAACGGAACTAGAAAATTCATTCAAAACACACCACTCCAAAACCCCTTCGATCATTTAGGGTGACTTCAATAACTGACACTCCACTTGGGGCTCCCCACAAGATAACAAAAAAAGAAAAATTTTAACAAAATATATTCAACGGTCCAAACTAATCATTCTCAACAAGAAGTCCACAACCCCCTATACAACCAATAATACCCACATAGACTTATCCCTCTGCTCACCTAAACTGTACCCATACACAAAATGGGAAATATTCGACGAACTTTGCGGGAGTGATCATTTCCCAATTTTAATAACAGTTTTCCCCAATCCCCCTCCAAACAACTTTAACGGCCCATATTTTAAAACAAAAGAAGCCAACTGGAGTTTATTTCAAAAACTATTTAATGAAATTAAACACAAAATTCCAAAGAGCTCGAATATAAACAAAGAAGCCGCCAAACAAACCTAAACAAAATAATCTTGCATAGCGCACACTTTTCCATACCGCAAATATCACACCAAAAACTTTCACAAAAAGTTCCATTCTAGAACAAAACACACACAGAACTTCAGTTAAACAAAGTCAATACATGGAAAACTCTCAAAGGCAACATCACTCAAGAAAACGTTATCAACTACAGGCGCGCCAATGCCATGTTCCGTAGGGAACTTATACGCTCCAAAAAATAAGCTTCAACCGCATTTACGTCGACTGTACAACCAAGCACACTCATCACCAAAAATTGGGCCAACATAAGACGGTTTTGCGGACTCAACTCCCAAGCAATCTATTAGATCACAGACACACCCAACAACACAACTTACACAAACCCAACCATAATAACAGATTTATTTGCACAGCACTGGTTCAACCTATCTAAAGTCAACAATTTTGACACAGAATTCATAAAAGACAAATACACACCGAAACACATCCACTACACACCTACAAACACTGCACAAGCATTAGAAAACGATATAACCCTAATCGAGCTAAACTCGGCTCTACAATCACTTAAAGGGTCAACCCCAGGACGTAACAGAATCTCTTACCTCATGATCAAAAACAGTTCACAATCGACAAAAAACAGAATAACTCAACTCTTCAACAACATCTTACCCTAATTGTATAAAACCAGCCTCATCATTCCCATATTAAAACCAAAAGCAAACAAAACGCAAATAACCTCATACCGACCCATCTCCTTAAACTGCTGCCTAGCGAAAACATTTGACAAAGTCATCTCATAAAGAGTATGTTGGTTCTTAACCAGAAAAAATCTGCTTCATCCCAACCAATTCGGATTTAAACGCGGCAAAGCGGTTGAAGAAAGTCTGCTTTTCGCAGACCTTCTCATAACCCGATAGTTATCTGCCAAAAAACACACCTCTCTCATCACTCTTGACTTCTCAAGGGTGTTCGATAAAGTCGGTGTTCACACCATCATAGAACAATTACTCTGCTGGAAGATTGGGCCAAAAATTATCAACTACACACAAAACTTTATGTCAAACAGGAAATTCACAGTACGAGTTGGGAATCAAACCTCTAAGACGTACCACGTTGAAAACGACATCCCACAGGGATCACCAATATCTGTTATACTGTTTCTTATAGCCTATAACAAATTAACCACTATTACACAAAGAAATACACTTCAGTGCGTTGGCAGACGACTTCTTTCTAATTATCAATTTCAATAGAAATAAAAATATCAACTACAATTTCGACACCTGTTTCAAAACATACATAGCTGGTGCACCTACTCGGGTGCATCCCTCTCATTGCTAAAATGCCAACACCTTCATATATGCCGCAAACACAATTGCATGTGCAACATTTCATGCAACTACATACAAATCCCGATAACCTACGCTGTCAATACTGTCAATAGAACTAAAGAACAAGAGAAAATTAAAACAGCAAAATACATCACCTCTGTGTTGAGGTCACAATTCGACTGAGTCGTGCGATTATGTTTATTTTGACACAGCCTTGCGGCGGAAGCTATCGTTGATTCTTCTTTGGTGTCGCGACAGTCGCAAATTTTGTGCATTCTGGAGTAGACCGAACCACATGTGTTATGACTCACGAGCGAGCCAACATGCCAACAACTGCGAGCACAGCGCAGCTTATCTCTGTTTTCCTTTTCTTTCCTCTTTTTCTTTCTTTGGATTGCTGAGCAGCGCGCACACAAATAAAAATGTACACGTCTGAGGTATATTCCTTCTCTGTCTCTCTTAAATATTTTTCATCCATCTGTGTCGTAGAAGTAGCCTTCACGGCGCCGAAATATTGTAAATCTTTACTGCCAATGCGCCCGTAGAAGTTTCACTTCAAAAATTATATTAAGGAAACCCTGGTCAACTAATAAATCTCCTGACGCAAAAAGACAGAGGGCTTAACGCCAACGAATCAAACTGACTATTCTTTATGGAAAGCTACCAAAGTGTGGACACATAAAGGTAATCATCAGGCCCCTTTGAAGTTGAAAAACGCGTTATGGGCAAAGACAATAGACAAACCTCGACAAAGGCAAAGTATTAGCTGACAACTTTGAACGATTATTTGGAGAAGGCGCCATTAACTCAGATGATCCACAGCCGAACATAGGTATTAGTAGAGGTTCAGAACGTATAAAATATAAAAAAGACTACCACAAGAAGGATAACAAAATGTATTAAGAATGACATAAAGAAAAAAACGCCCCAGGACATGAAACAAAAAATGCGAAACTTCTGAGGGAACTACCTCTGAAAGCTATAGAATATGTAAGAAGTCTGTAAAGTAGCTGAGATTACTGCTATTCCGAAACCGGGTAAAGACGTATCAAAAGCAGCGTTAACCCATCGAAAACAGTACCAATGAATTTTATTTATTTATTTATTTTATTTTTTTACAACAAATTTAAAAAATTTATTTATTTTTAAATTTATTTAGTGAATCACATTGTATACAACACAATAACAATAACTTAGAAATTTAATGCTTAATTTTAAAGCTTCTGTAGGGATGAGCTCAATAAACTTTTCTATGTTCCGTAGTCCTCCTAGCTTTATATGGCAGGAAGGTAATTAGGCGCGTAGGCGCGTCATCTGAAAGAGTGAACGAGCCAGGGGTTAGGATGATACGAGACTTCAAGTTGTTATTTCGGGTTCAGTTGGACCAGCTCAGTTGTGATTAGAGGGATGTTTAGATCCTGTGGATGTTCGCGTTTGACATGTACCAGGAAGCACATGTTATTATGCTCTTTGGGTGACTTTGACTTTACTTGGGACAGCGTTCCCCCAAAGCACGGAACCGTATGTGGGTTTCTAGGGATGTCAACGGTGCATAAAAAGTATAACAACGGACCGAAAATGGAACTCAAGCATTTTGTGATACTTCTTTGAGGTAAAAATTTGCATCTCACCTCAAATAGCCTATTTGTGACATATGATTCCAGAAGTTTGTGTGAGTTCTGAAGCCCTCTTTTTATTTTGTAAATAATTCCATCATGCATTCATTGGTATGCTGCTAGTATGGAACGAAGTGAATGGCAGCCAGGGAAGCTGTTGTCCGCTTCTAGGCAAGTTTGGTTAGAAGACGGATTTGAGGTGGTAAGCAAAGGTGTAAGCCTTTTCTACATAAGATTGCGCCCAGGTTCCACTTTAGTTCCGTATGGGGCAATATGCTAGTATTGGAGGATTCATTAGGTCTTGTGCTCTCCAAATCGAATACTTAGTGCTCGTTGGTGAGAGGTTGTCAATGAAGTGCCTTTGGGTTATACGTGCTTTAATCTTTAGAGCATTTCTTAAAAATTTTTTTGCAGTTTTGAATTTATCAAGTGTTGCGGGGAATGACTTGACTGTCACTCACGTTTTAGCCGGCGTTTTTCTGATGCTAGGCGTTCAATTTTCGCGCTAGTTAATACGCCACAGTGCGCTTTCAGTTTCGTGGTAACGGCAGCACTCGCCATGATTGAGTTAAAATGGCTTAGTGAGTCAATGACTGAGGAGGTGTCAAGTTTTGGTCTCATACATATGTGGGCGCTGACGTATTTTCCTGTCCCCTGCTGTAAGAAATGTACTCCCCATGGTGTCGAAGAGCTGCTTGAAGCTGATTCGGAAATCGGAAATCTGGTGGGGCAGTAGACCGGTGAAAGCGTAATTTTGCAGATAGTTCTTGGAGTATGATACTGACTGATAATATTTTGGCCCCTTTCTAATAAATATACCCGTCCCGCCGTGTGCTTTGCCATCAGGGTGGTTTGTGGAATATAATGAGTAAACTAGGAACTCAATTTTGTACCTATTTCTAAGGTGCGTTTTGGAAAGCAATAAAGCATTAGTTTCTGTTTGTGTTTCGATACGCCATTTTGTTTTAAAGACGTTATCTTAAGGGGAGACATTTTGATTACCAAATTTTCTAGCATAAGTCTTTTCATTTAAGTATCTCCTGAAGCATGTTTTGCTTCATTAAAGTACTTTGAGACATGCATTGTAAAAAACTAGCAACAATTTGTTAAAGGAGCTATTTGGTTTAGGTAGAATTGTTTAGGTTACACAACGCCGTGGGAGTGCACTTTTCTGACTTAATACGACGAATGTAACTTTCCAACTTGTAGCAAGGAATGTGTAAAGTTATTTCAGTGCTTAATTGTATATATATACAATATACACACAATAAAAGGAACGAGAGAAAACCGATCATTGTTTTCTTCCTAGCGAAATATAAACAAACGTAAAGAAAGGCATATGCTCTTTACTCGTACTCGCAACAACAAAGTTCGGGGATTGTTTTCTACGTTAAGATTTTTATGGATTTCTTAAATTAATTTCCATTTTTGTCTCGCGAAGAAGTTGGAGACGCAAAACAAAAGCGTGCCATTCTGCGTGTGTGTTGTGTAGGTATCGTGGGTGTATGAAATTGTGTTGGCTTGTTCTTCTTTCCCTTGCACTCATCGTAAACAAATTTTGTAAACACGCAGAAGCAATTGTTGATGTTTGTGTAACCCGTGGGAATTTTTAAGGTATTGTTTTCTGACCTAAACATTTTTTTCTTTGGTTTGTTATCATTCATAAAAAAGGCATGTAAATGAAATGCAGGCAGGTGTACTGAACTCGTTTGTGTTTTCAAGTGTATATGAAATGTTTGAGTGAGGGTCAAGTGGGATATTAATAAGGTATAAATACCAATGGCTCTACAGGCGATACCCAAAGGAAAATAGGTCACCCTTTTTAGTGCGGTCCGGTGCGACTTGTATATACTATTTATATATTTAATCAATTGTACATATTCACCAAGGTATTTTTTTCTTCAATTATAATCATTATTAATTAGTGAATTAAGTAGTTAATTACTACTAATTAATTATTATAACTAACCGCTATAAATTAATTATCATAATTATTATTTTTGGTATTATTTATTAATTTTAAAGGTAAAAGATTTATAATTACTGTTTTAAAAATAATCATAAAATAATAATTCAACCATCAAAGCAGAGATCTACAAGAAAAAATATAAAAGAGATACAGCGCAACGCAGAGTATTCAGCATTATAGTGTTACTTCACAGTGACCTAATGCTAATTTGCTGTAAATTCGATGTTAATAACAGAAATGTAAATGTTCGCCACAAAGAGTATTAATTCATATAGAGTTCCCATTTCTCTCACGAGCTTTTGGAGCTTTTTCCAAATCTTAAGAAGATATTGGCTTATGTTATTTGTCTGCTATTAACATCGAAGTAGCAGCGCAGGTCGCTGTGTAGCAAACTCATGGTGCTAACTACTGAACTGAAGTAATCAGGCAAACAGAAATTTTAGAAGGTGGGTGTCTGTTGTGAAATCGAAGCAAGCACTATTTCCCCTTCTTGGTGTGTCTTCCTACATTTTGTGTTCTTAGCGCGAATTAGCGTGAAAGGAATTTCTGTATGTCACCTTTGTTTTGGTTGTTTTGATTGCCGTCACCCATTTTTATTTTGATTATATTGATATTGTTGTGGTGGCATGATAGCGAACAAGGAACATGTATTGTTTTGGCGCGATTTTTTAATGAATGAGGAAAAAGATTTTTTTTATTACAAATCCCACAATTACTTGTATTGATTTTGGTGAGACTTTTAATGAATGAGGCCCATTATTGATAACTAAAATTGATTTAAAATGCATATTTAGCGCTATGTTAAAAATTCGAAGTTGAATACAGCTAATTCTACCTTGACTACCAGACAAACAGAAAAAACAGCAAGCAACTGCAAGTGTCCCATGTGAAAACGATATTTTCCCATTTCTCCCTTAAAAAAATGGCCGGAGAGACTTTTAAGAAACGATTGGCTTATGTTAAATTTTAAGCAGTTGTACAGATTTCTTGTCTGTTCAACCATGTGAGGTAAAATATTCTGTTGGTTTGCTTAAGGTAAACAAGCAAATGGACGGACTGCCGTAAAAGGGGAAAATATTGAATGATAACAAAATTATAAAAACACAAGAAAGACATAATAAAAACAAAAATCAGAGACTCTGTCTTCTTTCTTTGATTTTTTTTTTTCAAAGTTTTTTATTTGCAAGGTGTTCGAGAATATTAGGCAAATTGTGTGGAATTTTCTTTAATTTATGAAATCGTTCTTTAACAAACGAAATCGAGCCATGGCTGCATTGTATTTTGCCTATATTCATTTATATGAACGAAATGAAAATACCAGGCGGCCAGCAAAAAAAGTAGGCATGATCACAAAGCAAAATCGTTCAAAAATATTCCCAGTGCTATACACAATAAGAAACCAATACAATCTTATACACGCACTATACCTACATAACACACTCAAAATTATCACACTTTGTACGCAAGGTAGAAAAAGAAGACCAACACAACCTTATACACACACTATACTTACACAACACACTCAAACTTTTCACATTTCGCACGCAAAGGAGACAATAAAAACCAACACAATCCCATACACGTACCACACCTACACAACAAGGTCACCCACACAATGGCAAGTTTTGATTTTTGACTTCAACTTCTTGAAGACAATTTTCGGTTGTGGCAGAAAACGAAATCCATTTCAAGAGCAAGTACAGTGAATACGCATTTATTGAAAAGCCAAAGAAACCCAAGTGGAATTTCTAACTACCGTCAAACTTTTATAAGTCGAATATCTCCATGACTCGAATTGAGTGCGTTTATAGCGAAAAATCAATAGAATATGCTTTCCATAACTCGAATATCCCCATAATTTGAACTTTTGTTATTCATTATGGTGATTCAAGATTTGGCAGTCGCGCCAAAACAATACATGTTCCTTTTTCGCTATCATGCCACCACAACAATATCAATATAATCAAAATAAAAATGGGTGACGGCAATCAAAACAACCAAAACAAAGGTGACATACAGAAATTCCTTTCACGCTAATTCGCGCTAAGAAAAAAAAAAAAGTAATAATAATAACCAAACGGATTGATGAGCAAATGCTCGAGTACTTGCTAAAAAACCTCAGTCCAGCTACTGGCAATGAGTTACAGCAAGGTCCGATACCTATGATGACTCTATTTGTAGGCAGGGGAAATGGACGCCAACCCATCTGATCTTCCCAGACATTTGGAAAACAACAATTGGTACCAATACGCATTCGGCACACAGGCGCTCACAACAACCAGTTCGGTTTCCGAAAAAAAAACGAAGTAAATTGATCATCATCACCATAGAGGGATAGAATGCCTTTAACTCAGCAAGGTGGGACAACGTTGTACGCGCTATTATATTTGCGTGATGTTGGAGAGTGGATATTTTATTTTTTTTGTTAAATTATAATCTTAATTTGCTAGTCTCCTAAAGGAGGTTATACGAATTAATGAGTTTAAAATGACATGTGCGTTGTTTTGCAGGATATGAGAAAGTGAGGATACTTAGTTCTGAACGGGTTATCCAGAGGGTGGTAACACTTGAGCCGGTGAGTGTGTAGGCTATTGCCGAGTAAATTGATGGCAAGAGCGTTTTCGTGAGATTCTGGTCGAATGATGTGTTTTGGAGCCAGGTCCCTGGCACTTAGTATTAAGCAATTCAAACTATTGTAAATTTGGCGCCTTCAGCGCACGATTTCTGTAAGCTTGGCTGCACTTCAATTCCATTCACATACTCCGCTTACACTCTATAATCACCTTTTCCAGTCTCAATCCTATCTCTCTTTCCCCCGTCTCTCGGCCGTTGCTTTTAGGGCACTGGGTTAGTCAGGGGGTGGAGGAGTAATGTAGGTTGCGGTTTGTTGGATTTTCATTGTCAGGTGTTCTAATGCTGATTCAATATCGGTAACAGCGATGAGCTGATTCAATTGTGTTTTCAAGCCAGGTATGTTATATATTTAAGTTGGTGCTACTTCTAAAGAGATTAACAGATCTGGGTACAATACGAATAGGGTTATCTATATTGACTAATACGTCTGAGTGATCCGAGCAGAAGTCAAAAAGGTGTATTACAGATTTTGTTAGGATCAATGCCTATTCAATAGATCAGGAATTTTCTCTGGGTCTGTGGGCCAGAACGCTTGTTCAGCTGTAAATTGACTAATGTTGCGTGGTTCGCATACAATTCTACAAAGCAACTCCTCTTGGAATGCAAAGTCTGGAACCCCACCAAAAGTGATTCGCATTGAAATCACCACATATAAATCTCTGGCCCAGTTTAACAAAGACCTGTTGGAAAATTGACTGCACAACCTTTTACCTAGGAGGTGCATAAACAGCTGCTAAAGAATTGTCTAGTGCGAAGCAGTAAGCTTGTTTACAATTTCTTAAATCATCTGCCGTACACGTTTCAGTATCCTCTCTTCACTGAAGCTGTTGTATGGGTGAATTTCTGGATTTTTCCTCTTAGTATGAACTCTCTCTACAGTAGCCTGATATACCCTACATCCTTTATAGGAAGCCAGGTGGTTCTCATTATAGTGGACGCAAGTCTTACGGCCTTCCCTTGTTTTCATTCAATCGGTTGTTTTGTTACCTTGGCCACACTTCACACACTGGTATGGCTTTTAGCAGAAACGTGAACGTGTTCCCAAATTCCTGTGCAGTGCAGTACAGTGATGACATTGTACCAAGTCGTCACACCTTTTATATGGCTCTATAGTAACCATGGCATTACATAGTTCCTTGACTTCGTACACTTTTTTACTGTTTGGTGTTGGCTCAAAATCGACAAAAGAAGAATATAGACACAGGAGCTTTGGTTTTGCGGGATTTGCCGTTGAAGGGTTTTGATTACCGCACAATATTCCTTTTCTTATTTCAACTGGTAGGATTGAAATAAAACTCTCTCCTTATAGAATACCTGTTCTGTTCTGTTCTGTAATGATTACTGCTCTGCAGCATAATGCGTACTAGTCCGCTACGTCTAGATTTATAGGAAAAATCATATCCGAAACGATTTGCAATGAATGTTTTGCTTGACTTATTCGGTCCATCCTTCCATAGAACGTTACTGCGTTGTATAGCCTAAGTTGGTTCATCCTCATTGGCTGTTAATGTTTTTCAGATAATGATAATGGTCTCTTCCTAATTGGCGTTTCGGGTGAGTGCCGCCACAGTCATTCACTTATCCCGTGCTTACAAGTTGACACCGTTTTTAACGCCAACGTTAAGGTCACACATAGTGACACAGCGACGGCGAAAGGTTGATATTGAAAATAAGTGTTTACGTTTACGAATGAAAAAAGCAAATGAGATAAGACTCACTAAGACGACACTGCTTCAAATAATATTGTAGTTGTAGTTATACCTCACGGAACCTATAAAAATTATGTGCGCTTGTGACTAAATTCAACGAAAGTAAGAGTATAATAGAAATATTAATAATAATAATAAGAATAATAATAATAATAATAATAGCAATAATAATAATAATACTAATAATAATAATAATAATAATAATAATAATAATAAAAATAATAATAATAATAATAATAATAATAATAATAATAATAATAATAATAATAATAATAATAATAATAATAATAATAATAATAATAATAATAATAATAATAATAATAATAATAATAACAATAATAATTATAATAATAAAAAAAGTAATAATAATAATAATTTCTTAATTTAATAATTTCTTCTTGTTCCTAAAACAACTGTACATTTGTGTTCTACTATTCCTGTTCAACTTTGAACAAGCCTTATGATAACGGCGATATTGAAAACAAGCATCACAAGGAACCATAATCAAAAGACTGTCAACGTCTCTTATTGATGAATGCTATGCATCAAACTCGAAAATGCCTTGTATAAAAAGCACACCAACTAGGCAAACTATAACTGCTGATCAATATAAAAATTATTTTCGTCCGCTGCAAACCTTGAATGACAATGACAATGACGAAGAAACAATTGGCGTCTCATCGGTTGACGATAGTATTAGCACAAATGTTGCGCCAATAACTGTTCTTAAAAAGCATGCTAAATATATTCACAGACAGATTGCAAATAAAATAATTTGAAAAAAAAATTTAAATCCTTACTAATATTATAAATGCGAAAGTAACTCTGTCCGTCTGTCTGTCTATCTGTTGCCGTTTTACGCCTAAGCCGCGAAGTAATTGTTATGCATATAGGTGTAGGGATAGATATGACTTTGGAGACCAACATAGGGATTTTTTTTGTCGTAAAAACATAGATTATATAGGTTTGACAGGTGAAAACATATTTAGCTCAACATACATACTTTATTTCGCTCGCTGTGTATTCAAACGAAAAAGCGAAGCATAAAAATTAAATGAAAATTCCGAAATATATTGTTTGAAAATAACGTTGTGGCGCGGTCTGTGAGTTGAAGGAATCGGAGGGAGAGAGAAACGTATGATTTTATTCCATATAACTAGGAAAGAAGAGAAACAAAACTGTCAGAGGGAGAGAGAGAGAGATCATTGATCCCATGTCCACTTTTTCTCTGCATAAATAGCAGCAGAAAATGCGCACACATGTAAAAATGCGTATACAGAAAATAAGTATTTCTCTTCTCATTTCTTACACTCAAACACCAGTGTGTACAAATATATGTGAGGGTTATACGGTAGTAATTCTTATTCACTCTGTCTCATATAAGTCGCTCTCTTTTCTTAAGAATTACTCTGTTGCGTGGAAAAACAAAATAATAAAATAATGCAAGCAGCAAGCGCACGAGTCAGTCGTATTGTGACCGAATAGTAATAGGGTTGTCTTTCGAAGTTTTGGTTTGTGCGCTGTAGACAGCTTCGTCTTTAGGAAAATAATTATTCTTTCACGGATTTGTATTCTTGAAATTTTTTTTTTTTTATTTATTTTTTATTTGCTTTTACACAGATTACAAGAACATAATCCAAATATTCAATACAACAAAGATTGAAGATCAAGTCATAACTATTACTGGAAAAGATTTTTCGGATTTTAGGATTAGTAGGCCACAAAGAACTGGAAAAGTTCGCAGTGATTTAATTAAAGAACTGGATTACTATTGCGCTTCTCTACAACAACAAATAACTGAGTCTGTTTCATGTTTGAACCCAGAACAAATATTTATATTGTTGTAAAAAAACTTGAAAATGGCGCAGGTGGTTTGTTCTTTTTGGATTCGCCAGGAGGCACCAGCACAACATTTCTTTTAAATTTGCTTTTAACAAAAGTCCGCAAAGATAAATGAGTTGCTGTTGCTGTAGCCTATTCTGGAATAGCTACTACGCTGCTTAATGGTCACCGAACTGCACATTCTGTACTTAAACTGCCATTATACTTAGCTCATGAGGAAATGCCAGTTTGTAATATTACTAAAAACATCGAGCGGGGACGAATATTTCAGCAACGTAAGCTATTGGTTTGGGATCAGTAAACGATGTCCCACGAAAAGCAATCGAGGCATTAGATCGAACTATAGAATATAAATGCATTTTTGATTGTGGGTGCAAAAAAATGTTGTCTAACTACAACTATGCTGGTACAACTTAACAATATAGTCCAGTTTCATTTAGACAGAATGGTAAAACCATGGACAGCTGTATGTGGCGTGCTCACGAATACCGTGGCCACAAAATCTTTATGTTTTAGCAAAGGATGGAAAAACCAAAACGTAGTTCACAAGAATTGGTTAAGTTGTTTCAGTCTTAAATAATTACCTCTCATTCATTAACTTATTTACTTACATTTTGACAACTGCACAGTTTGTTTTTTAATATTTATTTCATTAGTATATGGGTATATTATTGAGATTGATTAATGTTTTAAAAAAAAGTTCTACTCGAAATTCTACGCAGGCGAAGTCGCGGGTACCTACTAGTATATATATATATATATTCAAGACATGCTGTATTCAATGCTCATTGCTAATTACTCGATAAAAGATATCGATTGGTATAAAGGTTTTCCTAAATTCTGCTACTCATTATTTGAACATTTGCAATGAATTGAAAATTCGTAACTGCGAATTTTATTCATTCGGGAATAAACATACTAAAACATGTAAAGCTATGATCTCTGGCTTAGACTACCATAGCAATGAAGAAGGTAGCATTTCCTAACTCAATTAGGTTTGAAATGTATTGAGCTGAGAACTATTGAAAAGTTGACAGAATCTGGAGTGAAAATACTGTTATATATAGTATATTTCGAAAATAGATCATTGACTCTTAAGCAACTAAGGCAAAACTTAAATTCGATCAGATGGGAATATAAAACTAAATCCATCAACAAGCTTACCCAATATTACAATTGACAGATTTTTCATGGCTCTAGTCACTGTCAAAACTTCTTGGGCCAAATTTGCTGGTCCGCATCACACGTTTGTCTGTACATTGACTACCATAATGCTCTGTGCTAACTGTAATGGTCACCAGCGTTCTACAGATCCTGTTTGCCCATGAAGCGCTTCGTAATAATCTCTTATTTACAGAAGAATGTCTAGTAATACCCACACCATAAATAACCACACCATTAAAAATCATAATCACACCACGTACAACGTTGTTGGCAATACAATCGCTAACTATAGTTCTGATTTTCCAACATTAAGGAAAAATGGGTCTCGACAGAGCTGGGTAGAAACTCAAAACGTTCCTGCTCATATTCTCAGCGACAACACTATATCTTCTAGTAATAAGGCTGCTAATACGCTGAACTAAAAAAGGTACTAATTAACTCATCTACTCAACAAGCATCAAAGGATCTCTTTACAACTGATATATAATCCAGTCGCTTACCATGAAATTGCTTGAAAAGCTAAGCAGATGCTCTAGTAAGAGTGAACAATTCAACGTCATTACCAGTTAGCTGTTAAGTATGTAAATGAAACAAGATTTGGTTTTCTATTTTGTTTTTGATTTTAGAACTGATACAAAATTATTTTTACTCTGCTTAGATACTATTTAAACGTCGGCTGAACAAAGTAATTCCTTTTTGTCCTGCCGCGATTTACTATCTATGAAAGGTTGGGTTTTTCGGTTAGTATTAAATATGTTACATCTGGCGTTTGTATTTCTCATTACATCTTGCGTCGGCATTTTTCATTACATCTGGCGTCAGTATTTTTCTGAAACCTATGTTCCTGGTCCTATGTTCCAGTTTCTTGGTATTTATTTTTTACTGTTTGTATTTCTAGTTGATGATCACTAGAAATACGAGTAGGTAGCAGACTCAGTGTTTTCCCATAGGCTGAGCATAGTATTGCTGTGATCTACACGATAGCTTTGTTGTCGTCTTATGACATGGTGTTAACTCCTCACTTGCTCAAGTGGGAACCGTCCTCGGTTCTCTTCAACTCGTCGATTACCACTTGAAGAGCGCGTCGCTGACTTCTCTTCCTCCAGACTTGGATGAGGTTGACCAGGGCGTAGCACATAATAACACCGGTAAACGTAATTGTTCCAGACACAATATGGTTCTTAGTTAGTTTTCTTTTTATTCCGTCGATGTGCTGCAGTTTGCCAATGCTCATTTTATGAAGATACGCCATGCTCAGGATTTCGTCATGGCTGGTTATGTTCAGCACTGTTGATGCCGAAACGCCTGGTGTCTTTTTCCCTATGTTATTTTGGTTGACGTACACGGAATCGTTAACACGAACCTGTCGGTCGAAAGTGGGCAGGAACGTGCCAGTGACAACCTTTTCCGGACTATACCCTTCCTTTACAGTGACCTCGTTGCCACTGATGACGATGACACCATCATCGACCACAGTTTTAGGTTCGAAGTAAGTTGGTCGGGTACTCTAGAGCGCAATTTTTCCGGAGTGAAGTTGTTGAGCGCACGCTTCTTTCGGGAGTTGCTTGCAGAAAGTTGATGTAATGGTATGGCTGCAATCTCCGATGGCCAATATCTGTTTATTGCATTCCGCAATGTTGTCTCTGTCGGCTAGGTTGACTCTCTTTTTATTATGAAGAACAGGGAAAACAATAATCTTCTTACATACTTATCTTAGGCTTAGGATATTTTATTACAAAGTACAGTACATCTCTATTTTGCAAAACTTTCACATAAGAAAGTGCTCATCAACTAAATTTCTAATGTCATTACTATATAGTATTGTTGGATTTACTTTGCCAATTTTTTTCTTTAATCAAAATGTTTACTCTTTCTGATAATTTGTTAATTCTTTCTTGAACTTTTGTGTTAATAACTATTTGCCTATTTTCTGAATCTATGAGCTGGTCTTGCTTATACTTTACTAACTCGAACTCGTTAAAGTCCGGTGTCCCCTCAACCATCTTCAGGATTGTTCCCAAAATGTTAATGCTTCTGGCCTGTCTATGGTGAATGTTTACCGTATTCAAGATTGTGTTGATGTGTGTTATGTCCGCCTCCAGCAGTTTCCTCATGTGTGATTGTGGAAACTGGTCCGTCAAGGCTATTGTTTCGGTTGTAATCTCCACGTATGTCGTCAGGTTCGTGGTGTGCCGTAAATATCCAAATTCAGTCCACAGTAAGGCGAATCCGTCCATGATGGGGATGTAACTTGAATGCGTAAAGTTAGTCAATCTCGCCGTCGTTGTAGTCGTCAATAAAAATATTATAAGCAAAACTCTGCAAGAATTATATGAAAAAATGCTTGAAATAATTTTACCGTAAATTGTCTCTATGGCCCACCCTCCCCTTAATGAGGACATTTGTCCTTAATTCGGCCTCGGCACTTTCTTCGACACATAGGGGAGTCAAATTGTTTTCCAACCTCCTGTTGGTTTTAACCAACACCTTTTCTTTTTTGTCTGGATTCATTGAATCTAGTCAACTGGATCCCCTAAGACTTCTCAATTTTCTCCTTATTTCCTCCTGACAAATAAATTATGTCTATTGGCCTTTTACCGGTGACAGAGTGAACACTCCTGTTGTATTCTATTGTTGCCTGTAGAATCAGATTGATAGTGTTATCGATCTTTCTTTCCAGTTTAAGGCTGCGAGCAATCTCCAGGAGGGTGCCGTGGAATCTTTCAACTTGCCCATTAGACGTGCTATGCAGCGGCAGAAGCATTTGCTTCCTGAATGCCAAAGCGATTCGAAAGGAGGTTTGTTATAGTTTCTGAGTTTAACGATGGCTCGTTATAGAAGAAAATCGTTCTTGAATTCGGGTAAAAGTTTAACAGCTGGATAATTGCTTTCTCAAATCTACTATTGTCCTCGAAGGTATCGGCTGAACAAGGGCAAATTTCGAGAATTTATCGACACAAGTCAAAAAGTATACCCTGTCTTTTGAGAAAATGTCTATATGCCGCATTTCGCTAGCGTATGATGGTACGGGCGTTTTTCCTAATATTTGTTTCTTTGGGTGCCGATCATATTTTGCCCTCGTACAAACCCCGCAGTTCGGTACAACCTCATTGACTACTCTTGTCATCTTGGGAAAAAAATAATCCTGAAGAATCTGTTTTACGTTTTCCTGTGTCGCTCTTTGAGCCCGGTTATGCTCCGCGGTGGTTATCTCCTTTTGTTCCCCTTTATTTACCACATCGGTCAAAAGTTTTTCAGTGAACCAAAATGTAGTAGCCGGAAAAGTCTCCACAACGCCATGTTGTATGTGCGACGAAACCGGTGAGTCACAATGAATAGCGTTTACAACCCCGGGATTTATAACCGCTTTTACAGCATCCAGCAAGGTATTTTGTATGTGAAGCAAATAGTGTAACGAGTCTTTTCCCCAAAGTTCCGGACTGAGTCATGTTGTGCTTCTTCTAATATAATCTGGTTTCGGAAACAGTTCACCGGTTTGTCCGTCTTTTCGATAGTGTATGTCAGGGACACTTCACTGTGAGTTGTTGCAGAGTCCGACTCTACCTCATGTTCCAGCACATGGATGTTTTGTAGTGATAATGCATCGGAGACATGATTTTCCCTAGAAACCGACACCGCAAATGTGAGCGGCTGGTATCCGTGAAAATGTTCAGGTCTTTTACCCCGTAGAGATAATGTCTGAGTTTATTATATGCCCATACTATTGCTAACAGTTCTCTTTTGTTGGTTGCATAGTACAACTCCCCGTCCTTATCATTATCCCGATATCATTGTGATTGGCTTACCGTCTTAGGACAGAACCGCCCCCAAGCCCTGTGAAGAGGCATCCGTCGTTAGATCGAACGTCTTCTTAAAGTCGGCATAACGAAGCATGACATCTTCTGAGCACAGAATTCTCCCTAACTCTTGAAAGGCCGCCCGTTTCACGTCCCCAAATGTAATTTTTTTTTGAAGATTTTTTTTGAGCAATTGAGGCGAACTTTTTCACGAAGCCACTATAATAGCTTGCGAGACCTAAAAATAACCTTACTCCGAACAATGTGGAGGGCTCAACGAACTCCAGAATGGCATTACCGGGATCGTTATTATGCCGTCCTTTGACACTATAAACCCGAGATATTCAACTTCCTCTTTGAAAAAGCGAGATTTTTCACGTGATACCCTCATGTAAGCATCATGGAGACACCACAAGACCCAGTCTATGTGTTTGACATGGTCATTCTCTGTTTCAGAGAAAATTATGACGTCATCGACGTAAACGTAGCAGGTCCTCCCGATCTGCTACTGAAGTACATTATCTATGGTCTTCTGGAAAATGCTTGGCGCATTTTTTAATCCAAATGGGAGTCCGCAGAATTTATATTTTCCCTCATTAGGAGAGAAAGACGTCTTCTCACGGTCGCGTTCAGCTAACGAAATTTGGTAATAGTCTGACTTCAGATCAAGAGTTGTAAAGTATTTAGATTTTCCAAGGTTCGACAAAATCATTGAAATATTGGGAATCGGGTATTTATCAGCAATAGTCTAGTGATTGAGCTTCTGCAAGTCTACTACTAAACTTTTTCTATTTCCTAACTCGTCAACTCCCGTTTTATCTACCACCCATATTGGGTTGTTATATGGCGACCGCAAATGTCTAAATTTGCCGTTTCGCAGAAGCTCTTTTATCTCCTTATCGACAAAGTCGGCTACGCCCCTTGGATACGGGTACAGCTTCGAATATACCGGAGAATCATCGGCACTTCAATTTCTTCTATTTGTGTGAAATTCACATTTGCACACTTTAAAAACTGAATTGGTTCCGACTCATTGTCGTGAACAATTATTTTTGACTTGTGATCAATTTTCGCACTGACCCGCGTTAGCAGATCGAAACCAATTATCCCATCAAACTTCGCAAGGTTTGGCAAAATGAAGAGAGTACTGGCCATCCCAAACAAAAGAACAAACGATTTTTTTCCCACATGGTTAACGCCATGTATGGATTTTACCTACTTCTACTTCTACTACATGTTCTATCTCCACAAGGGGCTTAATATAACTTTTTGATGCCCCCGTATCTATCGAAAGTTTTATTTTTTTTCATGCAATTGACCGCCCTATGAACGGTATAAGGGACGATTCCCTGAAACCTGCATCTGACGTCCGTTTCTCCCCTTCGGCGACTGCCGTCTCAGCCATTTCTCTGTAGTCCTCCTCTCGATTCTCTGGAACCTGTGACCCGTCCGTCTCTCGGACTAATTTGGCCATTTAAAACCTTGTCCCTGATAACGATTCTGATCATAGATGGCAGTATACCTCTGTACCGAGTTCTGAAGACTATATTGCGTTCTTTGACGCATTTGTGAAGAACCTGGATCCATATCTAACGGCTCGTCTAGCTCCTTCTGAATTCTATCGGGTTTCTGCTCGCGCCTTATAAAGTATGGGGTTTTTCCCTAGCTGATTGTACTGGGGGTTGTGATTGCTACTCTGTTGGTTCCTTTCACTATTCTTCCCTTTAACCTGCCTTTCCTGTTCTGTCTGTTGCTCCTCTAAGTTCCATGTATAATTTGCACCGAAGCGGTATCGCTCATGGTTGGACTCTACTTCTTGGGCCAAGGCAAGTGCTGTCGGGAGATCACCCGGGCGAGCTGCAAATACGATGTCACTTACTACCTTTCTAGCACCTGAGATGAACACACGCATGGCGTCCATCCTATACTTTTCGTTCAACGCTAACGCCACTGCTTTGTCATGAGACATTATAGTCTTGTTGGTCAGCAGAGTTAGCTTTTATTCGACCTCCTCGTAAAACTGTAAAATTGTCATGTTGCCCTGTCGCAGGGTTGACATTTCCTGCTCTATTAAATGGATTGGCTGTTTATCGGCGTAAGTGAAGTCGAGGCAGGCAATTATTGCCTTGAATTCAGTGGGGTATTAAAAGACGACAAGACCAAGTTGCCAATCCCATTACTTTGTAACTTCCTGGTAATGTTTGGAACTACCCTCGCATTTTTCGAATAATCTTAGTTTAGATGGTTTAGCTGCTATATTCCCTATACGTTGGTTTATCTCGCTAATCTGATGATCAAATATCTGTTTTTGATTAAAAATAGCACACCTAATGGCAGCCTCAATTAACTGGTGAACCTGGGCTGCGTCCATTTTTTCTTGGCTCCACCACCAACCTCTGTCACTACTTTGGTTATATACATATATATATATATATATATATATATATATATATAGTCACTCTGTCTATACACTTCGATATGCTTAAATGTCTCAGCTAGATCTTCTAACTAAGGTTCGCCACTCATTCAATTTAAATCCGTTGTTCAATTTCACTCGATTTTTGGCACTCGTTACAACTTTTCAATCTTACTTTAAAGTGGGGCTTATAAAATAGACAGTGTAAAAATTTCTCTTAACATAAAGTGAGCACTTTACTTACATGTTTTCTTAGATTATAATTTAGCAAGTTTGATCCTGCGTGGTTGTACTTCGTCAATGTTGAGGGTGTTGGGTTTTTTTTTTGACACTGTTTTTTTTTTTTGATTTTAACACTTGCCCCAGTTGGGCGCCAATTAAACAAGATTGGGTTTTCTATTTTGTTTTTAATTTATTACTTTCGTGAGCAACACAACGGCTTGCTTCCACGAGTCTGATTTTAGAACTGATACAAAATTATTTTTACTCTGCTTAAATACTATTTTAAACGTCGGCTGAACAAAGTAATTCCTTTTTGTCCTGCCGCGATTTACTAGCTATGAAAAGGTGGGTTTTTCGGTTAGTCTTAAATGTGTTACATTTGGCGTCAGTATTTTTCTTAAAAGTCGGTCCAATGTTCCCTGTTTTTGGTATTTATTTTTTACTGTTTGTATTTCTAGTTGATGATCACTAGAAATACGAATAGGTAGCAGACTCAGTGTTTTCCCAAAGGCTGAGCATAGTATTGCTGTGGTTGACACGATAGCTTTGTTGTCGTCTTATCTCATCGTGTTAACTTGTATATGCCTCTAAGTAATAACGGTCATAACTCTCTCAATGTTACGGCATAGAACTCACGTGTTGTTCAACACAAACATTCTGAACTCTCAAGTTTCAAAAACTCCTATCAAATTCACATTTGCTTAATCTCTGAAACATGGCAAACATGTAGTGACAGACTTAAATTCCTTAGTTATACTCTTTATAGAAAGGATCGGATTAGTCACAAATATTCCAAACTTGTTAACAGACTCACAACGATCTCTCATCATCATGATCACCTGCCTGTAGTTACAAAAATAGTATTTGATACCAATATACACAGTGAAATATTCCGATTTAATCTAGGTGTAATTGGAAACTCTTTAAGAAAATTTTAAAGAGTCAGTTCGCAAATATTAATTTTTATATCTTATATTTTGCGCCGAAACTCCTACATTTGATTCCATTTATAATATTGTCTCTTTCCTTACAACGAAACTATCCACAGCACTTGATATTTCTGTACCAAAGAAACTATGCACAATCCTCTATAACAAATTATCAAACTATTTAATTAAAAGTTAATTGAAAATTAATTTTTGAGTTAATTAAAAGAGAAATACTATCAACAAGCAATGGTTAAGAACTAGGCGACTAATCTGCTAAGCACAGCTTAGCCATCTGAATTACTTAACCCTTCGTATGTCAAGTGCTCCTTTTTGATGCGGTTTTTTGCTTTCGATGCAAAGGTGAAAATAGAAAATACAAACTTTTTTGGTTTTTATTTAGTTCTTTAATTGTTTTTAAAAAATTATGTTATATAGTATTTCTGCATCAAGCCGACGGAATTGGGAAAAATAAGTTCGTACTTAATTCAGGTGGACATTTTAAAAGTAATTATATCGCTTGTTAAAACGTAGGCCAACACCATATTTACCGCATTCTGTTTGGGTAAATCCCGTTCACAGCGGAAATTTGCACCACAGTTTTTTTCGGTCTACACATGACAATTACCAAATTGATCATGACCGGCGACCTGTATCCTTGGGCAAAATTCCGGCGTAATTCGTGGCGAGGGAGACTACTTTATTATCCTTCTACGAAATTAATGATATTTCAGCAACATCAAAATCTGCACTGTTTGCAGTTCCGTATTCGGTTTTTTCTTACTGTACCTGTAACAATCCAATTGATAGTCTTTATTTGTATACGTTATAAATTTTAATAACTTTGTTAGTTTAATACAATTATATTTATCAGAACTGTCCAGTGCTACTTTACTCTCTGACCGTCAGACGCCAACTGCTCATTCTCGGCGTTGCCGCCGTTTTAAGTTTTTGTGTTGAAGCATGCTGGTTTGGTTTGCACCCTGGTGAGCGTCATTGAGTTGTCACTGAGTGGGTTTCTCTCTCCCTTTAAGGGTGGATTGAAGTGTACAGCCTTAAGCTTAGTTTTAAGTAATGAATAAAGTCACTCTAAAAAAACGGTAAAGCAGCTCGGTTCATTTTTGGGCATTACGGAGCCACACTGAAGCTGGCTGCTACAAGGTTATAGACGCAACATTTTGTGCTCGAGCAGGGACCTGTGGGAAGAGGTCAATACCCGAGGAACACTGGAAGTAGGAACTGGTGGACAAGGGATAAAGCGCAGATTCCGAAGCTGTTACAGTGAGTACATGTCTTTGCATTTGGTAACTGAAGCTTCGTTTTTTTTTTTTTTTTTTTTTTAATATAATACTTATTGTATTTATTTATAATAATTATTAACTAGTTTTCTACTACCTTCAGTGGCAGCCTAACCTAATTGTACTGAAGCTTCGAGCACAGAACTTATTAATTTCATGCGTGCGTAGAATCAAAAAAAAAAAGAGAAATTTTTTTAAACAAAAAAAATTTTGAAATTGTGAAGGAATTTAAATTGGTGAATTTAAAGCAATATTCCTAACATTTACTTGCTTTATAGCGGTTTGCACGTTGCGACATAAGTCGAATTGTTGATGTTTAATTTCGTTAATTCTGTCGGCAAAGGTGCAAAGTGCAAGCTCTAATACATAATTCATCTTGCGGTTACCCTACATTTTTGTGGTATATAGGCGATCTGATTAACTTGGAGGGCGACTTGTGTGATTGCGGTTTTTGACTCCTCTTGTTGTTGGTGTTTTATAGAAAACATATACATAGCAGCGTCTTCGCATTCTGTTATGCAAATTCGGTTTAGTACACACTAATTGTTGTTGGGTGGTCTTTAACAGTTTTTTTTTGTGCTATTAATTTTCAAACATAGCAGCGTTAGACAAATTATAAGCAGAATACATTTGTTGAATGCTCTGATACGGTTCTTTGGGATAGCAAGTGCTAGATAGATGGAGAGTAGTATGATGGCTAAAAAAAGGGAAACGTTCATTTTGATCGGGGCAGGGAAGGCATGCTAATAATGTTCTCAACAAGGAACATGTTTTAAAAAATTCGATTTCAATGACTCAGGCAAAACTGGATGCAAGGTTGAGTTTGATTGAAGCAACTTCTAAACAACTGAATGAAATTCAAACTGAAGTTGAGCAGGTCAGTGATGATGCGACTGTGTTTGCGAATAGACATAAAGTGGAAGACATCTATTGTGAAGTTAAGGCAAAAATATTAAGTTGTTTGTCCAATATGAGGCGTCATTCGAAAGTGTTGCAACCCAAGATAAATTTCGAAATTTGTAGGGATTCGTCAGACGAACTTTTCCAATCGAGGATTGAGACGTTGTACTGCCCAGAATGGCCCGAGGGCTGGAGGGTGAAATGAAGGAGCCAGAGCAAATTTAGAGGCCACTGCTTTTAGAAAGAATATCTTTACTCTGCGGATCATAAATTACCGTCCTGTCCTGACTTCAAAAGGTTGTCTCCCTTGGAAAAATATGCAGAAATTAAGAAACGCTTATTATGTTTAGTTTGTCTTAGCAAACGTCACAGCACGAGAGATTGTTCAATTGCCCATTGCAGTGTCTGCCTTAAACGCCATCACATCTTATTTCATAGTGATCTTAAGAATGACCAAGATTCTTTGGCGACTGTAGTAGAAAATAATGATATGGTCTAGTCGCTAAGGGAAAGTCAAGGGATGATTCATCGTAGCGCACTACAAACTAAGCAGTGCCAAAGTTTTCTAGCTACCGCAGAGGTTCAGGTACATGACCATTTGGGGCACTTCCGCGAGTGTAGATGCGTGCTGGCTTCGGGAAGTCACTAAATTTCATGACTGATATGTTAGCCTATCAATTGTAGTTGTAGTTTAAAAAAGAAGATTTTATCATTTGTGGGATTGGAAATGCAAAGTCGGAAATTGTAGGACAAGTTGAAGCAAAATTCAAGTCTGGTTTAACCAGAGAGTATTGGCAGTATCAAAATTCTGTATACAACCGGAAATAACTCAATTCGAACCAATTGTACCATGGAAGAAATTTAGAGAAGATCTGAGTTATATCAAGGAATGTAAAATACCTAGGGCAGTGGATCCTCTGACTGAAATTTGTTGTTTGGAGTTCGTGGGATTTTCTAAAGCGTCCATTATAGCGTACGGAGGCATTGTTTATTGTAGAGTAACTGACCGGTCAGGGGCAGTTTAAGTTAATCTGGTAGCTGCAAAGTCAAATGCAACGCCAGTGAACGTCACATCATTGCCCAGGTTAGAGTTAAATGGTGCGTTGTTGTTGGTAGAGTTAATTAAGAAGATTCGCTCGTGTTTGCCGATAGCGGTAAATAAAAGAACTCTACATTACAGATTCCACTAGAGTATTAAATTGGCTGTCTGCACATTCTAGCCGTTGGACTACCTTCGTGGCGAATCTTGTGAGTGAAATTCAGTAGTTCTCGCAAGTATCAGAATGGTTCAAGGTTGAGTCTATGCTGAACCCAGCTGACCACCAGGTGTCCCTTGGATTGTCCGCTCCCAGGTTGAATGAGTGCAACTTATCGTGGAAAGCCCCAGAATTCTTAAGTAAGTTGGTACATGAATGGCCCAACCATGGGTGGCAGTCGACAAGAGAAAAGATGCTGGTCGACGGTTAGCCGCGGTGAGAATATAATCGGAAACTGCAAGTTTGTCAACTCGTTGAGGTCTTGCATATATACTTCGCTGTCGCTCTTTGATCAAGACAGGTAAAACAGCCGGTGGTAAAGCATTATGGGTTGGTGAAGTGCGAGGCGGCTTAGCTTAAATTGTTTACAATATTCAGAGTTTGCACTTTTCACAAGAATTAACAGATTTACATAAGGGTAGAGTAATCAAAACTTCAACGGTGCAAGGTCTTTGTCCATTTATTTCAAAAGGCGACTATGTCCCGATTGTGCGAGTTGGTGGAAGATTATCACAGGCAAATATTTAATTTGCTACCAAACATCCGATTCTGTTACCAAATAATCATGGTGTCGTTAAGTCCATTAGAGTATACAGACATCGAGTTAATTTACATGCAGGGTTACGAGCCTTATGTGCCTTCGTGCGACAGAAGTTTTGGATTACCAATTGCAGGGGCTTAGTTCGCAGAACCGTCAGGAATTGTGTAGCTTGTTTTCGGAAAAAACCGCTTTTAGCTAAACAAATGATTGGAGATTTGCCAGCGGCGAGAGTGTGTAGTGATGTGCATCTTTTCAGCCGTGCCGGAGTGGACTTCGCTGCCCCCATCTTGATGCACTATAACCAGCGTGGCCGTCGTCCGGTAAAGGTATACCTTTGCGTGTTCGTATGATTTTCCACGAAGGCCCGCCATCTGGAGCTAGTTTCGGAACTTAGCACAGCAGAAATCATTTCAGCGTTGTTGAAGCGCTTTTATGCGAGGAGAAGATTGTCCGCAGACATATTCTGTGATAATGCCCCAAATTTCGTGGGCGGCTCTCTAGAATTTAAGGCAGCAGCGGAGCAATTGTTATCGACAGGAGTAACAAACTCGATCGCAGATGCGTGTCGCAGTAGCGGGGTGCATTTTCATTTTATTCCGCCCCGTTCGCCGCACTTTGGCGGACTCTGGAAGTGCAGTTAAAGTGACAAAGAGGCTTTTAATGATTTGCCTAAATAAAACAGCGATAAACTACGAGGAGATGATGACAGCGGTGGCTTAACTAGAGGCCGTCATGGCTTCGATACCACTGTGCCCTCTATCGCCGGAAGCGAGTGATTCCGAAGCGCTGACTCCAGGTCACTTCTTAGTGGACCGCCCCCTAAACTCATTACCTGATCTCTTCAACGACAACAATGCCAAACTCTCCAAAACTTGCACTAAGTGCTGAGGACAACACTCCGTCTGGTAGGTGGCGTCTTGGAGGAGTGATTGAAACTCATGAAGGAGCCGATGGAATAGTACGAGTTGTAACGGTTCGTTCGGGACGCCTTAAGCTTAGTTTTAAGTAATGAATAAAGTCACTCTAAAAAGGTCATCTCGGAGCTACACTGGAGCTGGTTGTTACACAGGTTTAGACGCAACACTCGGTGTTATCGGTTATCAAACCATTGTCTTTTGGAGCGTGGGAGAGCGACTCGCTCTCAACTCCGCCACGCACCGGTTCCCACAGTACCGAAAGCTAAAATTCCGCAATCTGCTAGATATTTTAAAAGAGGAATAGAGTTGAAATAGTTGTCAAGTCATAGACAGCAATTTCGATGTCCTCACTATGACATACACTATTGGATGCTGCACCAAGGTCCAGCTCATGTGGCAGAACAATATTTTCCCTGCCTGTTTGAAATAGAAATTTGTAACAAAGCCCGGAGACACCGCTTAAAACCAAAGTTTTATAGCTCCATTTATTGGGCTACTTTGGCATTTATCTCTTCATGGAGTTTTGAGCTTTGTTAGAGCAAATTTGTTCATCAACATACATACACTGCTTCATTGGAACTTTTATAAAGTTTTTGTTAAATTCTTCAACGATCGGCCTAATTTTGAATAGGCGATCATGATAAGGATTGTTAGGTGGCACCTGGCACTCGTTGTTGTTGAAGTGAATGTGACGTCTTATCTCTGTTTTTTTTAAACCTTTTTCGCCACATAAGGTCATGAACAGAAGCCATACCAATATCCTTGTACCAATATTTGGAAACTCGAGGCACTCGTGCAGGCTATATATATATAGAATAATACCAATGAATTGGCGCATTTCCAGCGATGTAGAATTAAGATGTGTGGTCGGATCTCTCAGGTCAACATATAAATTGGTTTCATTCCTTATTTTTTCAAATAGTGTTTTTGGGAATAAGTGAAAGAAAAAATGCACCGGTAACGACATCTCCATAATTTCAACGGGCAAGGTTGTATTCGGCAGGAATCTTAGCTGGTTTTCGTTGAAAACTAAATTACGGTTTTTCCATAAAAGTTAATTACCCAAATCCGTTTTTTTGGAACGAAGTTCCTTTATGCCGTTTGTGGAATGAAATGACAGAAAAGTCTACAACGTTGTTGTTGTATTTTGTTATATTTTTTGCAGCTATTTGGTTTTGGTCTTCAGTTGTGCTCATGCACAGAGCGCAAAACCAAACAGCAGCAACAACAACAAAGGTAACAACAGCAGGACAACTGCCCCCAATTTCAAGCGTTCGCGTTTGCGAAGAGAGAAAGAGCGAGTTTTATTTCGTTTGTAAGTGTACTTTACTCAACGCCGATCTTGCATATTCATTGGTATGCATGTCGCTGAAGCTTGGCTCTTATATTTTATACAGACATATAGGTTATGTGCCTCAATTATAAATTATAATATGTTTCCAAAAGTGAAGCTGCTCATATATATATATTTGGTCAATTCACACAGGCTTTTATATAAATTATAAATTATAATCCAATAGCTAATGTAAGGGGATGTGAGATATAAGTTTTCATTTTCGAACATAATATTACTTGGTCAGCAAAGACCAATTTTAATTGTGCAAGGAAGGCGAGGTAGTCGAGGTGACGATGTTTTGTTGGGAAACATCTTCGCGGGTTTCGTTTATTGATGAATATTAGTTTACATTTACAAACTCCACACCAAGCACCTTTACAAATTTTTTCACTGGTCCAGGCGCTGGTAAAAATTTTGTCATTACTCATAATGGAAATTTATAACAGATTTACTGACTCAGACGGCTATTGTAATGCTTATATAACTTGGGCTACCACTGTTAAACTTATATGTCAATTGGAAGGGACAACAATTCATTCTGCACTTATAATTTCAATTTCAAAACTATTGCTTCTGTCATCTGAAATAGCGCATTTGTATGCATCTCTTTCTAGATATCAATCATCGATGAAATAAGTATAATCACCTCAGAGGTTTTAGTGACAATTGTTTACATTTAAAATAAATAACCAATAATCAATCAATAATCAAGAAGAAGTTGGTGGTATAGATATTATATTTATTGGAGATTTGGGGAAGCTACCACCGGTACGAAGAACACAAATATATAACTCTATTAGAAGACAAATGGTTGGACCCCATCTTTGGCGAAAACTTAAATTTTATCAACTCAACCAAGTCAAGAGACAGGCTAATGCTGCATTTTCTAATTTACTAACTAAAGTAGACAATGATGAACCCTTAGAAAAACAAGAAATCGAGTTGATATAATCGAGGTTTTTTGTAAAAGGCCGATATTAAAAATTGTGCTCTAATGGGATTCTCCAATTTTTCAAAAAGGAGCATTTTTACGTTCTACAACAATTCGAAGACAAAATTATATCTACAGCCACTGATTCAATTACAGGATCTAAAAATCATGAACAAAGTGCTAATTTTAGAGTAAAGTTACATAAAAAGTCAGTTATACCATACGAAATTATTTTTGTAAATGCCTGTTGTATCTCAACACAACAAATATTCATATATCAGATGGCTTATGTAATCGTACGACAGAAAAACAAACAAACCGAGGCTCATCAACGCCACTCAACGATTCTGCTACAATACACACCGTGCTGCCAGTAAAAGAAGAAGTGAAGCTTCCAATTGTTCAACTGACAATTTTTAGTGGAAAATTTGTTAACTGGCCAGCATACAAATAGGTGTTCCTAGCGCGTTTGCATAATTGTAAATGGCTTACGGACTTGCATCGGTTCCACTATTTGAAGGATTTCCTGGCAGAGGTTGTATCACGAGACATTCAACACCTAACTCTAATCGAATCAAATTATCAAGTAGCATATAAAACGCTGGAAAATATACACGACAACAAGCGGGTGTTGTTTAAACATTACATCGATATTTTTGATCAGCAATCACTAGTTCAACCTGACGACGCAAATTCACTGAAATGTTTTGTTCAAAATTGTCGGTCATATGTTAACTCCATGCAAATGGTTGGAGTTCATCTCGATCAGCAAATTCAGATTTTAGTTTACTATATGCTTAAGAAACTACCTGCTACTTTACAAGTGGAATGCGTAAAATCGCTATCCTCCGCGCAAGATTTACCGACTTTGTGCGTGACGGAAAGTAGTAGTGTCCAAGCATCGATTGTGTTTCAATTGTTTGGGACAAAATCACCAGGCGGCGACGTGCAGCAGTCAACGCAATTGTATGAAGTGTGCTGAACGTCATCACACCCTCATCCAACTGGATAAACGGCGTGATCCTACGAATACGCCCAGGGACGCCACACCGGGGCAGGATGTAATTAGTGGGTCACATCCAACCTTGTCTACAATAAATTGTGAAGTTTTGTTGCCCACGGCAATAATTAAAATCGAGTCAGCCAACGGACAACGTAGCACAACAACTGCGGATTCCAAGGCAGAACAATTTTATTAAAATCAAAGGCTTGAAAAATGCGAGGATCACGGAAGCATCGACAGTAGTGGATTAAAATTTTTGTTCCGTATACGACAATAACGTAAAATACAATGTTAATGTATACATTTTGCCTAAGGTGAGTCACAGAATGTCAGATAAGCATATCTCAATATCAAGATGGCCTCATTTAAAGCATTTATGTCTAGCACATCCGAATTATTATATGCCACAAAATGTTGATGTGTTGCTTGGAAGCGAAATTTATGACGAACTTATGGTCACCGGAATTCAGTGAGGTTCAAAAGGTTCTCCAATTGCTCAAAACACAAAACTGGTATATATAATTTCCGGCAAGGTTGAGCAACGTGCGTCGTCGGTTGCCACGCGAAGATTATTCTGAGGAGCTTAAAAGCCTATTATCTAAATTTTGGGAAATCGAGCAGTTCACATCGTCGGTTATCGTCAGGCAAATATATTGTAAGGCTTCCTGTACTCACGCATTTGAACCCGACACAACACATCTTAGCCACCCGACCAAAGCTTCACATGGAATTACCTGCAGTACTATCCAACTGGCGTGAATTGAAATATGCATTTATGGCGGATGTTCAAATGATGTACAGATGTATTGATGTCGATGAGGAAGACGCACAATACCAGTCCATATTGTGGCGAAGTAAGCAGAAGGAGCAAATAGATGAAATCTATTGTTCAACTGTAATATTTGGCACTAGCTCTGCGCCGTTTCTGGCAATTAGAGTCATGCAGCAATTGACAGCAGATGAGGGGCAAAGGTTCCCTCTGCCTGCAGATATGGTTAAACACCAAATGTATGTTGATGACATATTATCTAGAGCTGATAATGTTGCACAAGCAGAAACAGTGAAAAGTCAAGTGATTGGAATGCTGCTCAGTGGCACATTCGAGTTACATAATGGGCAAGTAATGTTCAGCAATTACTTAACAATATACCTTCAGAACATTTGGAAGCAAAGGAGTGTCGGATTTGCAAACGATCAATACTATACGCGCCTTGCGAATTTACTGGACTCCGCAGGACCATTCGTTTCGTTTCACGTAAATTTTGATATTCCAACTGGTAGACCTATAAAACGATTAATTCTTTCTACAATAGCATGTCTCTTTGACCCGTTGGGATGATTGATTTCGATTGTGGTTACTGCGAAGGTCGTAATGCAGGTCTTGTGGAAAACAAAATTGAACTCGGATTATGAGGTCCCAACGGTTGTGCGAAACGATTCTCCAAAATCCATCAAAGAACTTCAAAATATCTCTGAAATTCAAATACCCCGATATGTTGCAGGATATTCATCGATCGTTTCTGGACTAATGCATATCTTCTGCCATGAGTCTGCCCGAGCCTACGGTGCAGCGGCGTATCTGCGTGTAGCGATAGGAGGTGGTAAGTATAATGTTGAGTTGCTGCTTGCGAAATGTAGAGCCTCGCCTGTTAAACCACAGCTGACCATACCTTGAGCAGAACTATGCGCAGCCGTAGTAGCTGCCAAAATCTATAATTATTACAAAATTCATCTGAAAATCAATGTCAATTATTCAAAAACTATTTTTTGGTGAGATTCGACGGTCACCCTTTGTTGTATACGAGGAGATCCGGCCCACTGGAAGACCTTCGTTGCAAATCGAATCAATCAAATTTTGGAGTTAACAGAAGAT
Organism: Cacoxenus indagator; assembly: GCA_035041755.1. Lineage (NCBI taxonomy): Eukaryota > Metazoa > Arthropoda > Insecta > Diptera > Drosophilidae > Cacoxenus > Cacoxenus indagator. The sequence continues at coordinate 355,205 of JAWNKX010001059.1, forward strand.
TGGCAGTGGCGACAAGTAGCGTCAGAAGACAATCCTGTGGACCTACTGAGCCGAGGAGTGAGTGCTTCCAGATTAGTATCATGGCCGCTCTGGTGGTATGGGCCGATTTGGTTGAAAGATGCAGAGGCAAACTGGCCCAAGGGATCACGTAAGGAGGAATCAACATCAAATCTTCAAAACGAGATTCGCGGACATAATACGCATTCTTTGGCAATCCTTACTCATCTTATACACAACTAATACGCATTTTATCATACCTACAAAGTTTTATACAAATTGTCGTAGAGCAACGACGGATCGCATAATTGAGCACTGTCGTCAGCTGAAATGGCGCTCTAAAGGGAATGTGTTCTTTCCCTACAGAGTGGAAGGCTTTGTCTGATGGGAAAACACTTGCGAAGGACAGTACTCTATTGCCCTTAAACCCATACTTTGACACTAAGGAACACGTCATACGGCTTGGTGGCAGATTACGCGACGCTTTGTTACATAAGAACGAGAAGCACCCTTAAATTTTTCGGTATAAACATCACTTTACGGACCTGGTCGTTCGGCATAGTCATACCTTCACTTTACATGGTAGAACTGCACTTACACTTAACCTCATTAGAAAATTCTTTTAGATTGTGAATGGCCGAAATGCGGTTCGCTTCATTATACATAAATGTCTCATTTGTTACAGGTTGAAACCTCGGTTCGCAGGGCAGCAAATGGGAAGTTTTCCCGCTGTACGCGTGCTACCAGCAAGAGCGTTTCCGTTGATTATGCAAGTCCGATCAATATTTCGCCATCGAAAGGCAGAGGTCGTACTGCACGGAAAGGACACATAGCGATTTTTGTTTGTTTAGCCACCAAAGTTGTCCATCGGAAGTCTGTTGGGGACTTGTCGTCGGACCCATTCCTGGGAGCATTGCATAGATTCATTGTGAGACGCGGATTGTGTAGTGACATCTACAGTGATTGTGTCAAGAATTCCGTTGGTGCCAACAAGAAATTGCACGCTGACAAAACCGCTTATAAGGCTTTCATCACAAAGTCAGTTTTACCGGATTTGTCGAATAAAGGAGTTAACTGGCACTTTAATCCACCCACCGCCCCACATTTCGGAGGGCTATGGGAATCTGGTGTCAAGTCCATGAAGCATCATTTTAGGAGAAGCATGGGCGACCGTGTGCTAACATTTGAGGAATTAGCGACCACTCTCGCACAAATCGAGTCGTGTCTTAATTGAAGGCCATTATGTCCAATATCGAGCGACCCTGAGGATCTTTTGGCACTAACGCCTCGTCCTTTCTTAACCACCCACACCAGAATTGGTTAGATTAAGCGCAGTCGATCGATGGCGTAATTGTCAATATTATGTCCAACAATTCTGGCAACGGTGGAGCGCTGAATATCTGTCTCGATTGCAGCGTCGGCCAAAATGGATACAGGCCCAAGTTGATCTACGTGTTGGCGATCTTGTTCTTATCAGAGATGAGAGGTTTCCAACCAATCGTTAGCCACTGGGTCGAATTCTTGAAACACACGCTGGATCGGATGGACTAGTACGAGTTGTCACTGTCAAAGCGAACAATGGTGTTCTGCAGCGACCAGTTGTAAAGCTATGCACCCTACCGTCACAGGATAATTGGTCGAATGATATCACCGACACTACTAGTTAATGTTTAATTGCGCTTTATCATTTCAGTGTTTGAGTTAGGCGATGCCTGTTGGCTACCACAACTAGAGGAGCGGAGGAAGATGTGCTATAAATTTTAACGATCATCATCTTCAACAGGAGGGAGAATGTTCAGTCTACGCCAGAATAAGCGAGCAGTTGACAACAGAGGATCAGCTGAGATCAGAGAAACAGCTGAAATGGAAGCTTTCTTGCTAAACCGCTGTAAAGCTTTGGCACGACAGCTTTCAATGCTCCTATGTTTGTCTCTTTCCGTCTTTACACCCTCCCGTTATTCTATATTTGTTCTGTTGTTCTGGTATTGGCGCCAGAAATTTACTTTACTACTACTCTTTGAATTGTAACATAAAAGGGCCACAGAAAAACTGAACTTAAACAAGAAAAATAAAAAAGACATTATTCTAATTTGATAACTAAAGAAGGTGCCGGTTTATTTAATTGATCGCGGGTGGTAACAATACCACGAGAAGTATCCAGTATCGGTGTGGAATCCTCCAAGCCGCTTCATCACATCGACTGAAGGCCGCATCATCATAACACAAGGGGTCTTCCATTATTCATTTTTAACTGCCAAAATTTTAAAAGACATACCTTAGACTTCTTGGATCCAGTTTCTAAAAATTCGAAAATACTATTACTTTTTAAAACGTGGATAGGAAATGAAGAATAAATAGCCCTTCCCTAATATCAATTGCATTTCTTATTATAAACGACAAAATGTTCGTTCAGGTGGAGTCAGAATATTTCGTAGAACTGAAGACGCGGCTCATATTTGTACAGAAAGTAACAGAACGCCGTTGTCAAACATTCATGATTTAACTACTAAGCACTCATCAGTTGGTGATACTTGTTTACTTATTTGTAAAATAGGAAAATATTTTGCAATCGTTATTGTATCTATTTATATATCCCCAAATTATAAAATTTGGGATATTATATTATTCATTTAATCCATAATTGTTCGAATATACCGAGAGAGGTTTTAAATTACTTAAACAAAGTTTTCATAAGGTTCCACTCATATTGGCTGGAGACTTCAACGTAAATTTCAATAAAGAAAAATTCGAAGAATTAATATTCTTTTTATTATATACATTTAATTTACATATTATTAATGATCCAGCGCAATTCGCAACACATTACCAGTAGAGTACTACCATTTATGTGTTTTTCAAGATACTTTGACAAAATTGAATATCAAGCATACACGTCTTATTATAGTTACCATAAGCAATTAATTATCATGGTACTATATGATGAGATGAGTTTACTGGCTAGTAGTAGAAGCTGACACGTGAAACCGTAACATGACAAAAGAGCATTATATAAGTAAAAATGGACAGTTCAGTTCTCCGAATTGTAACTTTAAGTTACACATCACGAAGTGAGACATTAACGTTAGTTTAAGGCAACAAGAAAAATCATTGTAATTTATATGTAAAAAGGCTTGACAAACTTCGTTCTTGACGGTGGTCCCCCGACCGCACACCTTTTTTTTATTTTTTTTTCGAAGCTGTTTTGACTTATTTCGACTTGTGTTTTATCGATGCCTCCAGCAATCACATGTCTGCATCACTGGAAACTCAGCCTTGGCCTTCCGAGTTTTCATCGTCTATACCACCAGCGTTTTCATCACCTGGATAGAATTCGCTGTCGACATCTGCTGAAAATTCTAAATCATTTTCTCTATTCACACTATTGATGACTCCAATAATTTGCACTGTAGTTAAACGCTTGTGACATGCTAAGTAAAAAAAAATGCCTTATTTCACCTCCTAAATGTGGCCCATGCAACACGGATAACATAAGACAAATACATGATATAAAAGCGAACACTTAAAAGACACACAAAAGAATCTAATGTATATAATTGATACACGTGTCACACGAAATAAACAACTCATTTGCATTATTGTGCAGAAATACAATATAACCCTTCGGTATGCTTGGTGGCAATTGCCACCATTTCGATAGTAATTCACCAGTCTCTTTACGTATACTGGTATTATATTGGTTTTGTAATACAAAAATTTGAGTTAGTCGTAAATATTCTGCTTCGTCATTGCCGAATCGGTATTCGGCAACCACTTCTCATGCTGAAATCGGCACATGCGAAAGCGACCCAAAGGACATCGTGCGCAACTAGAAGGACACACATTTTTCTTTTTGGAAACAGTTGATACAGATTAAACAATTTGCCTCGGTGGCCCAGTGGAAGAGTAGTGTGATGAAACCGCAGAGACCGAGGGTTCAAACCCTGCTGGTGCCAGATAAAAAACTTTTCGATTTGCACAAGTCTTGGATAATCAAATTAAATAATAATAATAGCATTAAGTAAATAAAAATAGCATTATCGCCCTATTCTGTGCACTCTATTAAATGAATAGATAGGTTTTAGTAGATTTTAATAGACAGTAAGTGATTAAACATTTTTATTTAATTTTTTGAGAGAGTTGATCATTTAGAAAAGCTTTTTCCACTGCTGAAATGGAGTATAACGTAATTAGCTGAATTTTTGCAATCTTTTTGGAAAATTATGAAAATTGTTACTATTATTTTTTGTAATAGGGTAGCTTTCAATGTACGCAAGAATACCAAAAATGATAATTCTATTCAATTAATATGAAATTTTGAGATAGAGTGCACAGAATAAGGCGTTAATTTTGGCCAATTTTCGTTGACAAAATTATTTAAATCACTGACATTGTACTGACGCACCAGCATGGTATCGTTTAAATCATTTTGTGAGCGAATAGGAGACAGTAATCCGAAATCACTTAAATTGTTACACTCAATTCAATACACACTGTTTTGTATATCTATCAAGCCATCGTTGTACATGTCGTTATCGAATTGAAAAGTAAAATTCTGATTTTGCTGACGTATTCTTTGTCTGATGTCTTGACAAAACTCTTCTTTAACACAATTTTAAAGGATCAGAAGGTAAACAACATAGTGGAATGACTACAAAAAACTTCTTCATCTTTAATGGTCACTGCGAAATCGCAGATTCTTTCAAAGTATTCTCCCAATGATCGCCAGTTTCAAGAAAACCTCTATCTCGGTAAGCTGCTTGATAATTTCCATTTACAAATTTTGTTCCTCGAATGAACTTAGACCGCGCACATGATGCAATAAAATTCTGAGATAAAAACACTCAAATTGAGAAGGATATACACCATATACTCTTCCCAAAGTAGCGTTTTTCTTTATTCCTTGATGCCCATATACGTTTTGACCGCGCTTTCTTCTTGAAAATTTGTTATTAGCACAAGTGTAATACTGTGGTATTTCATGATATATTAGAGTTTTTGCAAATTCGTCCGTGTTTCAGAGCTCAAATAAAGCGTAGTTTTACGGGGGTTTTGCGCAACTTGTTGAGCAGTTACTGTAGTGAAGTACATTCTTTGACAGTTTTCTAAGTGTACAGCCAAATGTACGATAGTAGGATTCCGGTCATATATCGGATAATTTAATATTCTCCAGACAGATACTGATGTGATTCATGCGAATTTCGAACGATGAAATATCATAACCATATATTAACATATATATTCAATTTCCTGGAGAGAGTAGCAGTATTCCACGTCAATGAGGGCATTAAATGTTCGATAATATTGGAGAATATGGGACAACCCACCTATTATCTATAAAAACATTTCTTCAACTAACAATCACGGTAGCACTGTGACTTCAATTTTCAGCATTACGACGACGATAAACTGAATGTCAAACTTCTCCCGTTTCATTGAAAAATTGACAAAGGTATTTTTTAGAACAAATAATGTATGAATGATTAAGATAAATATTAAACGCCACAGGGCCATACAACATTATTTTGGGCACTATATCAAATAATACTGGACCTCCAACTTTATCCGGAAATTCAACAAATATGATACTGTCAATTTCATCAGATTGTATCCAGGAAAAACCATATAAGCCGTGTTTTTGCTATTCTATAGTAATCATGTGGCATTGTCGATCAAATGACCGCGGATCAGATAGTACCTCTTCTATGATATGTGGCCATTCCAGATTGTAAGTAAAAGTTACAAATACATCGGGTCCTCTGTAATTACGGACGTATGTTATAGCATCATTAGTTTTTTCGTGCATATATATCATTGAGATCCCGTGAAACTTGAAGGCAATATGATGTGTTGTCCAATATTTTATATTAGTATACCTTGTATTGTAGTGTGCATACGTAGTCGGCATGGCACAACCATATGTAGTGTGCATATGTAGTGGGCATGGCTTATCCACAATTAATAAGCGTGCCTCATGTTTTGCGCTTGATGAGGTATATACAAGTTAACAAAACAACAGTGTATTAGCAACACTACAATGCGACTGCGAGAAATTCCCTTCCCCCTGGCAACGCAACACAACACTCAACTGAATGTTAGATTTGCTTGGAAGTAACGCTGGCGCAGTGATCGTTACCGACTGACCAGCGGATACATGCAATATGCGTTTCCCCTTTTGTGAGGTTTCTCTTGTGCTTTGGTTTCGAAGTAAAGTTCTTCTGGGTTGGACAAGCAAAAAGGGAAGTCGCAATTCGCGCACCGATAAAAGTATTTTAAACTTACACTTAAGTTTCACACTTATAATATTCTGTCCATTAAATAAAAGAGACTTATTATAATTGGCGCCCAACAGGTTAAATGGTCACCATTAATCAACGTTAATACTGAAGCAGCGGAGAACAAATTACACCTGGTCGAACAACGTCGATGCAGAAACAGAAAACGCTGGTAGTGAAGCAGAGGGACTGCAGGAGAATAACGGCGGATATTCTTACGCCTTCGAAATATTAAATTATTATATTAAATATTAAACCCTATATTGTGAATTTATTTTGAAAAATTGTTATACGGTAAAGTGCGATATTCATTGTCGTTGTTAACATCTTTGAATACATTTCCATTTGATATTCTACTTATCGTATATGAGTGATTACGAATTAGACTTTGAGCAAATCTTAGAAGGTTTAGGAAGACTAGAAGCGGATAGAGGATACAGTGGTATTGTCAGAGAAGAGAACTGGTGGAACAGAGAACGAACAGAAACAAGAATGGATGAGAACCAGCTTAAAATCTTTATAGAAGCAGAAGTGAGCGCTGCACTTACTCAGCTAAATTGCGAATTCGGAAAAAAGATAGATGATATTAATCGAAATGTTGCAAATATTTTATTCCAGGAACCGGAAATTGAAGAGTACAAGGAAATAGAAATTGTAGAAGGGTGCAATTGCAATATATCGTTAGACATACTAAAGTCCTTACCGGGTTTTGATGGGTCTGAAGAAGCGTACGTGTCCTGAAGACAGGCATCCCACACTGCATATACAATTTTTGAGAAATATGAGGGTAGCTTGAAATATTATCGAGCCGTGGCTATCATTAGGAACAAAATAAAGGGATCTGGGAATATGGTGTTGTCGTCGTTTAATAGAGTGTTGAACTTAAAGGCTATAATTAGCCTTTAAAAAAGACGAAAAGGAAGTAGCGCGTATTATAAACGAAAAATACAGGCAGGATGCGTTAAGAGTTTTTATATCGGGCACCAATAAGGCGCTTATTAATGTCCTTTTCTCAGCACAACCAAGTGATTTACCATCGGCCTTGGAATTGGCTCGACAGGCTAAGGCGCACAATGAAAATTTTTTCGCTAATAACTTCCACAAGAATCAGGAAGATAGAGCTCAAAGAGTAGACCAGAGACAACAGGGTAAGAATAGAAATAACTCACAGAACCAAAATTATAATCCTCAAAGGAAAAGTCCCCATTACACAAGACCCCATGGATTCAGTAATAACCCACAGGAACAGTCACAACAGGGAATGGCACAATTCATGGAGGTAGACCCCTCAATACAATTTGGGCAATCTAAACGGTTCAGGCAAAATAATAACTGCACGCCTCAAGGCAACTTTTATGGTATTCAAATTCAGGGTTACCAACAGACACAAGTTGCGAAAAGGCCAAACAGCGGCACAGGCAGGATCACAGGTCCAAAGCATCAGAGAGTTGACCACATTACCCATGATGAACCGTCCCAAATGCATGAGCGTTACGAATACCAGGCGCTAGCGGGCGAAGAGGTAGGTAGCATTAGTAGACGAGGGGCTTGCCGGAACTGACCAAATACATTTTTTAGACAAAACTCTCTGACACCGTTCATAGAGAGAACTATAGTGGGGATAGTATTAAAATTATTAATAGATAAAGGGGCATCAAAAAATTATATAAAGCCTCTGAAAGAGTTAAAATATATTGTGCCAGTAGAAAATATTTTTATGGTTAAGTCAATTCACGGCTTCGACAATATCTTAAACAAGTGCGTCGTAAACATACTTGATACACAAAGTACAGACAACTCTAGATTTTGAAAACAAAAAGATAAAAAACAAATCAGGTTCGGAAACCATACAGTTTTTGAAGTGGCCTCAAATAACTTTCAGAAAATGCTAAATAGCCTCTTGGGAGTATCTGTGAACCCTAATGAGAGCCTCCCTTTTAACATAAATATCGTTGCCACCATTCGCACGGAATGTGCTAGCCCAATCTATTCGAAACTATACCCATATCTTATGAGGGTAGCCGACTTTGTCAATTCAGAAATTCGTGACCTCTTAAGACATGGAATAAGTAGACCATCTAGATCCCCTTACAATAACCCGGTCTGGGTAGATGATAAAAAGGGCACTGACGCCAATGGCAATAAGAACAAACGTTTGGTCATTGACTTCAGGAAGCTAAATGAAAAAACTGTTGATGATAAATAAATAAAATAGTATTACGGATATATTCGGATATATCGGATATATACGTAATACTATCGAATCTTGGAAAAGCTAAGTGTTTTACAACCTTTGACCTAAAATCAGGTTTTCACCAAATAACGCTGGCCGAACAAGACAGGGAAAAACAGCCTTTTCAGTAGAAAACAGGAAGTATAAATTCTACAGGCTTCCATTCGGCTTAAAGAATGCACCAAGTATTTTTCAGAGAGAGATAGGGAAAACTTGTCATGTCTATGTTGACCGTGATAATATTTTCAGAAAACGAACTTGATCATGTAAAACATATTGAGTGGGTTTTGGAAAGGCTATATGAGGTAAATATGAGAGTGTCTCGCGAGAAGTCACACTTTTTTAAAGACAGCGTTGAATATTTGGCTCTCGTTGTATCCAGGGGCGGCATCACAACAAGTCCTACCAAAGTAGAGATTATACGGAATTACACGCAACCATCCACGCTTTTCAATGTCAGGTCGTTTCTGGTGCTAGCGAGCTACTACAGATGCTTCATAAAAGATTTTGCTTCAATAGCTAAGCCCGTTACAAACATTCTAAAAGGCGACAATGGTAAGGTTAATAGAAATTAACCCAAAAAAATAAAGGTGCAGTTTGACGAACATCAGGGTCATGCCTTTCGATCTTACGACGGATGCTTCTTCAGAGGGTTTGGGAGCCGTTTTTTCGCAGTAGGGCAAACCGATCACCATGATCTCCAGAACCCTGAAGGATAGAGGACTACATTTTGCAACGAACGAACGTGAATTGCTAGCTATTTTCTGGGCCTTTAAACGCGTACGAAATTACTTGTATGGCGTAGAAAAATTAAATATATTCATGTTAGGGAGTTAGGGTTAGGGAAAACGCCGATCCCTTCATTTGCGGGAGAAATGCTCTATGTAGATATATTTTCGACTAAGAAAATGCATTTTTTGACATGCATAGACAAGTTCTCCAAGTTCGCAATCATACAGCCTATTCCATCACGAACAATTATGGACGTTAAAAAAGCAATTCTGAAACCAATTAATTCTTACCCAAAGACATAAACAATATTTTGTGATAATGAGCCGTCCTTGAATTTCGAAACAATAACATCTTTGCTATCAAGTCGTTACAGCATTCAAATAGCTAACGCTCCGCCATTGAACAGCAATACAACTGGGCAGGTGCAGAGAGTCCATAGCACTGTTTTAGTGATCGCCCAATGCCTTAAGATACAAGAGAAAAAGAAGACACTTTTGAGTTAGTTTTGCGGGAAACGATAGAGTATAATGGAAGCGTTCACTCAGTCACGAACAAAAGGCCTGTGGACATTATTTATTCAGCTCCAATTGAGCAATTAGGGGGAGATCATGCGGGTGTAGCCTCTGCAGTCTACGCCTTTGAACCTGACACAGCGCATGCAGCAGCACCGCGGCGGACCAACCTCGGCATTACACCACACATGCAGCAGCATTGCGGCAGACCAACGTCGATACTCTTAAGGCTAATGGTAAACCGAGCCTCACACCGTACATGCAGCAACACCGACCAGCGTCGGCATTAACAGCAAACCGACCAACGGCGAACTAAGTCTGACACCACGCATGCAGCAGCACCGCGGGAGATCGTTGTTCTTAGGACAAAGCTAGCTATAAAACTAGCGGCTGGTGAATGGTATAATTCAGTTCTAAACTTATAGTAGTGGAAGCAAGCTGTTGTGCTGCTCACGAAAATATTAAAATTAAAATAAAATTTTAAACTTATTTTGTTTAATTTATATACACAATGTTGTGTATGTATCGTGGGTGTGTGAAATTGTGTGGCTTTGTTATCCTCTTCTTGCGCGCGACGCTAGGTTTTGCACTCAGCAAGGAAACATTTTTCAAACACACACGTGTGTTAGCCGTGGGACTTTTTAGTTATTGTTTTCAGACCTACACATTTTTGTTGGTTTATTATCATTCATAAAAAAGGCATGTAAATGAAATGCAAGCAGGGATGCTGATATGAGCACGCTTGTGTTTTCAGGTGTAGAAAAAATGTTTGAGTGAGGGTCAAGTGGAATATTAATGATAGATATTATTGGAGACCATTTCCTGTGGGGATGGGGTGTTCGGTGGGAGCTGTGCGCCCAGCAAAATCTGGCATAATACAAATCTTTATCATGTGTAACTTTACTTTTTTCATTATTTTACTATTTTCTTTTATTCTAATTTTCCATTATTTTACTATTTTATTCATTACTTTTATTCATTACTTTACTATTTTATTTGAATTTTCATTTATTTTAAAGTGATTTTTAATAAATAATTACTCACTAATTGAGGCTCGCTGATTTGAGTATATCAGTGCTCTTGTTTGTTTCTTTACTATTCAGCTTATGTAGCACATCAGGAGTATGTTACTATACATAAGTGAAACAGCGGATCAAAATGTACAAATACAGAAATAAAACCGAAAACGGCCTAGTACGTATTTGACGACGGTCGAATCCAAAGAGTATGAATTATATAGAGGTTACACTTCTCTCACGAGTTTTTTGAGCTTTTTCAAATAATAAGAAGATATTGGCTTATGTTATTTGCCTGCTATTAACATCGAAGTAGCAGCGTAGGCCGCTGTGTAGCAATATCATTCTGCTAATTATTGTGCAATGTTCACAAACTTTGTTCATTGAACCAATCAGAGAAAACTAATTCATATAAAGTTTACATTTCTCTCTTAAGTCTTCTATGGCATTTTCTAGGAGTCAGGCGCTATTGGCTTATGTTATTCTTCTGCTATTAACATCGAAGAACCAGCGCAGGCCGCTGTGTAGCATACACATTGTGCTAACTACTGAACTGAATGAGCCAGGCAAAGAGAAATGCTATAAGGTGTGTGACTGTTGCGAAATCCAAGTAAGCGCTGTTACCCCTTCTTACTGTGTCTTCCTCAGTTTTGTTTTCGTATCGCCAATTATCGTGGAAAGGAATTTCTGTATCACCTTTGTTTTAGTTGTTTTAACTATCGTCAACCATTTTTATTTTGATTGTATTGATATTGTTGTGGGAATGATAGCGTAAAATTAACTTGATTTGGTTTTTCCCGATTTTTTAATGAATGAATAACATAATTTTTGTTATTGCAATTCCCACCATCTACTTTATTGCTTTGGTGGGACTTTTTATGAATAAAGAACACTATTCGTATGGACTTTTAGTTTCTATGAAGATTCATACCTCCTTGGCGTATCAACAAAAAATAAATAAATAAGGGTGTTAGTTAGAATTTGTTAAAGAAATAATAACTCGATAAAGAACTAAAATTGATTTAAAATGCATATTTTGATAGGTCGAAAGATATGTCGAATAACCTTTCGAAAGTGAAGTGCCAAGTCGATTAGTCGTCTGCTTTCGCTCTCCGAAATAAACAAACCAAAACGAAATCATAAAACAAAATAAACAACAACAAGAATACAAAATAAAATCAAAAGTGTTCTAAACTCAAAAATGCCGGTTGGAAGCAGTCCCCCGACTGCGCACAGCACGCAAAATCACCATCAGGCCTACACCCCGGAACTGTCGACTCCCACTCAACTCGAGGCAATGAGCTCTCTCGCAACTTCGCCTATAGAAGTACAAAATAACAACACCAAAGAAAATACAAACGGTATCAACCGTATGCTTTACGCTGACTCTGAGAACACAAATTATTCACTACCAAACACCTACAATGACAACAACCACGTCAACCAGCACTGCTAGCATAACAACTACAATTGTTAGCTACGCAATATCAATAACATCGATAATTCTGTCGCCCTCTTCTCCCCAAATTACAACGTCAAAAGCAATGGATAAAACAGCATCATCAACAACAAACATACATGCACAAGATCAAAACATAAAAACAAAAACGCAATCGTGACAAGCAGTCATCCGAAACTGTTACCAACAGCACCAAAAAACCAAAAAATAAAACACTGCCAAATATACCGCAACAGAAAACGCTACACTCATATTGGTTGAGTAAACCCAGCACACAAAATATGTTCGATTTGCTGGAGCCAGATGACAACGTGAATGCTGAAGAAAATGTTGGTGGGGTAAGTAAAGAAGTCCTTGATAAAACAAAAGATCAGAAACCTCCCCCAATATACGTGCAGGATATAGAGGAAATCCGTAATTTAACCTCAGCATTAAAAGAGACAATACAAAACCACTTTATAATAAAAACTCTAAAAAACAACGTAGTGTGCATACAGGTACCTGACCCAATATGTTACTCAGGGGTGGTCACGATGCTTCAGCACCACAAAACCAAATACTACACGTTTAATGTAAAGGAGGAGCGGTGTATCAAGGTTGTGCTAAGGAATATGAACCATGCTACAGGCCTCGATGAGATAAAAAATGAGCTAAAGGAGCTTGGCCATGAAACTATTAATATCCACAACGTGCAACAAAAAATTACGAAGAAGCCTCTCCCACTATTTTTGTGGAACTTAGAAGAAAATCAAACAACACAGAAATCTACAAAATAACAACTCTGCTTTGTATCAAAATAATCTTTGAACCGCCGCACCACAAACGCGTGGTTGTACAATGCTCCAACTCTCCAAAGTATGGCCATACGAGGAACTTTTGCAAGGGACCATATGTGTTAGTGCGCAGGTAAGCACAAAGCGATTGACTACAAAATATCCAAAGACAGCCAAACCAAATGAGCACTATGTGGTGGTGCACATAGGGCTAACTACAAGTGCTGCGAAGTGTATAAGACACTTAAAATTAAACGTTTCCCTTCTCTCAAGGAGAAAAGCGCTAAAAAATGTGATCAATCGACAGCGTATCAAGAATCAAACAAAATAAAAGAGGGGGTAACCTACGCCCAAATCGCATCAACTACTCAAGAAAACAAATCGTCGAAAGAACAACCACAGCGCATGGAGAATGAACCTAAAATGAACCAAGACAAGGAAGCCGATAATGAATTAGTGGATATTAAAGACATGCTGAAACAAGTAACCCATCACTTAAATAAAATTATGAACATCTTGACGTTACTAATAAACAGACTCGATAAATTAAAATGGACACCATCATAAGGATTCTAGCCTGGAACGCAAACGGGTTAAGACGTCATCTAAATGAACTAAGTCTGTACAAGAGGAAAAACTTTCAAATTCGTGGATACAGTATACACAAAGCACATCAACCTGATGACACAGGACACGGCGGCACTGCCATAATTATTAAACATCACATCAAACATAACGTGCTGCTCCCATTCCAAAAGGATCACATCCAAGCAACAACGGTCCAAATTTTCAGTGCAGCTGGCCCGATCACTGTATCAGCCATTTACTGCCCTCCCAAGTTCAATATTACCCAGTCACAATATCTGGTCTTCTTAAACACACTAGGACAACGATTTATTGCTGCTGGAGACTTCAACCCGAAGCACACAAAATAGGGTTCACGAACTTCAAACAAGAGAGGCAAAAACCTTCTGGACGCACTACACTCTGCAAAAATAAGCCATATAAGTACAGGTGAGCCGACATACTGGCCAACACACATCAATAAAATGCCAGATATTTTAGACTTTTACATAGTAAAGAATATAGATTTAAATAAATTCGTAATCAAACCAAGTCTGGATCTCTCGTCAGATCACACAGCTATAGTCTTGGAACTCAGAAAGTTTCCGGTAGATTCAAACAAAAGTAATTCCTTACACAATAACCGAATTGACTGGGACACCTTCAGGGACTATATCAATTTACACCTATCCAGACATTTAGACATTCTACTAAAAGCGCCAGAGGACATAGAATCTGCTTTAGTAATTCTCAACGACGCTATTGAAAAAGTAGCGGTACAAGCAACCCCGGATAAACCACCTCAACCGACAGGGCACTACAATTCACTTATTCTGACAAATTTAATACGTGAAAAGCGTAAATTAAAAAAGTACTGGATGGACACTAGGTCCCCCGAGGCCAAAAAAAAATACAACAGGGCAACAAAAGACATTAGGAAATATCTGCAATACCTCAAAAACCAACAAGTCACTAGTTACCTTCAAAACAAAACACCGACAAAATACACAGAGTACTCGCTTTGGAAAGCTACAAAAAAACTGACTAATAAAACTATGCACCAGGCACTAATAAAAAAGGACAATGGATCATGGGCAACAATTAATCATCAGTTTTTGCAGATTATTATGAGAAAGTTTTTGCAGACGAGCAACAGAATTTAAGCGTCTCACACTTTAACCCGGCTAATGAACCATAAACATTGCGACTTAAAAAAACTACGGCCAACGAAATTCTACTCATCTTCCAACATAATGTAAAGCCTAAAAAATCACCACGCTATGACAAAATTAACGGCAAACTCCTAAAAGAGCTTCCACCAATCGCGGTGATTTATATACGCAATATATTTAATGCCCGCCTGAGATTAAACTACTTCCCCAAAGTCGGGAAAGTTGCCGAAGTCATTGCGATCCCAAAGCCGGGAAAAGACCTGTCTGCCGTCATCATATAGACCAATAATCTTCCTTCCTGTGCTATCCAAAATATTTCAAAAGCTCTTGCGCATGCGAATCCTACCTATCCTGGAACGCAGCCATATAATTCCAGATCAAAAATTCGGCTTCCCTAGAAACCACTCAACCATATAACAAGTCCATCCTGTCACGCACAAAATATTAAACGATCTCGACGACAAAAAATTCTGTATTGGAGTGTTCCTAGACGTAGAGAAAGCCTTCGATAAGGTTTGGCATAATGGATTGTTCTACAAGCTACGAACTATATTTCCCCACAATATTGTACAAATGCTGGGATGTTACATTACTAATAGGTACTTCTTCGTAAAATTTCCGGAAGAATATTCAAATTTAAGAAATATTAGCACAGGACTTCCGCAAGGTAGCATACTAGATCTTCCGTTGTACACCATCTTCACAGAATATATACAAATACCAAGACAAAAATCGTCATTGATAGCTACATTTGCAGACGACACCATATTACTAAGTTCCCACAAAAACATTGCAGTAGCAACTGCAATAATGCAACAGAATTTGGACAACACTCTGAAATGGTTCGGTAAATGGAACATTAAAATAAATAACAGCAAGACAATACATGTTATTTACACAACTAAAACTAAATTTGTAGCATTCATTCGCAAGTGCACTGTCAAGTCGACTAGTCGTCTCCTTTCGCTATCCGAATTTAACAACACAAAAACTAAATCAAGAGACAAGATAATCAATTGTTTTTATCTCAAGATGCCTGGTGAACGCAGTCCCCCAACTGCGGGCAGCTCGCAAAAACAAAATCATCCATCAAGGAACAGCATGAGCGTACCCCACGCTCAAACAGCTGTCCGCATAAATAACAACAACGAATACCTTGGCACATCAACAAGCGGTTCAAACAACAGCATCAACATCAGTGACTCACACCAAGCCTCACTTTCCTTTAATTTCGAGAGAGCGCGTTCTTGCTCTCCCGCAATACATCTAACAGCTACACACTCCCAAAGTGAAAACCATAACGGATCGTCAATCCAAACAAACGCCACCGCTCGCTCTACCACTCAACTAACTGTCAGCTGTTCCATGGCAGCAGGTAATATGCAGCCTTTGCCGTGGAGTGCACAATGCGCTTCACTAACGACGCCACTCTCCTCTTTCCAACCATCAACAACAACAACAACCACAACGCAGATATCAGCTGCTACCTCACTAATTACAACAACCACCACGTCATCTTTCTCAGCTACAATGCCAATTTGCTCCCTCTCTTCGGCAACAACATTGATCAGAGAAAAGACATCAAACACGCAAGTACAAACCTCAACCAATTAAAACCGACAAGAGTCTAAAATAAAACGCAACAGTAGTAAGCTCTCTCCCAACAACACTTCGGAACAAAATATCAATGCTAAAAAAAGTAGAAAAAAAAACGCAAACACAAACTACAACACTGCAAAAGTACTGGCTAAGCGCGCCTAATACTAATAACAGGTTCGAACTCCTCTCACAAGATGAAACGGCTGAAGGCAGCAGTGTTACAGAAGCAAATTTATATGCGCCAAATCACCCTCGACCATCTACTAAAATTCAAACACCACCACCAATATACGTACAAGACGTAGAACAAATTAACGTACTAAACAAAGCTCTGAAAACAAAATACAACAAAACTACATTTTAAAAACATATAAAAACAACGAAGTATGCGTACAAACAAATGACTCGTCGAACTACTCGGCGGTGGTTAAGATGCTTAGAGATAACCATACTAAATACTACACCTTTAAGCCCAAAGAGGAGAGGGGATTCAATACTGTACTAAGAAATATGCACTACGCCACCGATCTTGACGAACTAAAGAATGAACTATCTGAACTAGGCCACGACATTATTAATATACACAACGTACAACAAAAACTGACAAAGAAACCCCTGCCGCTATTTTTAATTGAACTAAAAGCCAAAGCAAATCATAGAGAAATCTTTAATATCACCACACTCCTATGTATCAAAGTCATATTTGAGCCACCACACCACAAACGCACGGTAACTCAGTGCTCAAACTGCCAAAAATATGGTCATACAAGAAATTTTGGCACCAAAGACCAGATCTGTGTGTAATGCGCTGGCAAGCACAAGACTATTGACTGCAAACTAATAAGTGCAGATTAAATAACATGCGCTCTTTGTGGCGGCTCACACACAGCCACCTATAAGGGATGTGACGTATACAAACACCTACAAATTAAAATATTTCCTTCACTAAAAGAGAAAGACGCTAAAAATGATGACCATCAGGAAGTAGAACAGACATCAAACAAATTTAAAATTGGAAAAACGTACGCCCAAATAGCACCCAGTAACCATAGAATCCCCACAAATCAGGTACAACCTCAACAAAAAGTAGAGGAACACAACAAAAACAAAAGCAACAAAAACGAAACCAACAAAAACCAGACTAGTAAAAACACAGAAAAAAAGACTTCATTTTCAAGGGATTTAGCGGAAATACAAGATATAATCAAACAACTAACACAACAAATGAGTAATATGATGAACATCATGAAAGTACTATTTACAAAACTCAACAACAAGGATGGACACTAAAATAAAGATTTTAACTAGGAATGCAAAGGGATTAAAAAATCACCCGAATGAATTACAGCTTTTCCTACACAACAACTAAACTCACATTGCTTTGATATCGGAGACACACTATACAAATAGCCAGCACATAAACACACGTGGATACAAGATGTACCACAAAAGCACCCCAGACGGAACAGGACACGGGACTACTATCATTATTAAACAAAACATTAAACATAACGTACTGCTTCCATTCCAAGAAACCTATATCCAGTCGACAAACATACAAATCTTCGACTCATACGGACCACTAAGAATAACAGCCGTGTACAGCCCAACAAAGCACAATATCTCACAGTCGCAATACCTTGACTTCTTAAAAATTCTCGGACAACGCTTTATAGCTGCAGGCGACTACAATGCGAAGCATACAGACTGGGGTTCCAGAATATCAAACAAGAAAGGTAAAAACCTACAGGGTGCACTGCTGTTAGCAAAAGCTAAACATCTTAGTACCGGCGAACCCACGTATTGGCCAACAGACAAAAATAAAAAGCCAGACCTCATTGGCTGTTATATACTCAAAGACACAGACTTAAATAAATGTGTCATAACATCAAGACTGGAACTATCGTCAGACCATACACCTATACTACTCGAACTTAATTCAACTGAAGTGAACACAACTAACTCCAAACTATGGCACAACAACAAAACTGACTGGGATACCTATCGCGACTACATTAACACAAACTTAAATACAAGCATTCCACTGAGATCACCATACAAAGTAAAATCAGCTATAGTCCAACTAAATGATACCATTGAGAAGCCAGTATTGCAAGCAACTCCGGACAAGATAATACACCATGTAAAGCGATACACACCCCCTACGCTTCGCAAATTGATATGCACAAAACGAAAACTGAAAAAAGCATGGACCATTTGCAGATCAACCGATGCGAAAAATATATATAACAGGCAACTAAAGAAATTAAAAAATATCTCCAAAATCAGAAAAAGTATGAAATCACGGAGTATTTACAGAGGCTAACTCCGACAAGCTTTACCGACTACTCCCTGTGGAGAGCTACAAAAAAACTGACAAATAAAACAATACACCAGGCACCTATAAAAATGGACAATGGATCATGGGCAGTAAGGAACCTAGACAAGTTCTAGCGAATTATTATGAAAAAATATTTGCTGATGAAACTCTCAACGAAGATAACTGTCATATAAACTCGACAGTCACTCCCCAGCCAACTCGCCTAAAAAAACATGCACAAATGAAATACTCAAATGTATACAGCACGACATAAAGCCCAAAAAAGCACACGGATATGATAAAATTGACGGAAAACTTTTAAGGGAGCTACCACTTCAAGCAGTGGTACACATACGTAATATTTTCAACGCGATTATTAGATTAAATTACTTTCCTAAAGTATGGAAAGTGGCTGAAGTCATTGCAATTCCAAAACTTGGTAAAGAAGTATATAATCCACCATCATATAGACCAATTAGCTTACTTCCAGTGCTGTCAAGAATATTCGAGAAGCTCCTGTGCCAGCGACTGTTACCTATTATAGAAAGCAAACATATAATACCTGACCACCAATTTGGCTTTCGACGAAAACACTCGACCATACAACAAATCCATCGTGTGACTCATAAAATTTTAAACGATCTTGACGACAAAAAGTTCTGCATAGGAGTTTTTCTAGATGTAGAAAAGGCATTCGACAAAGTTTGGCACAAAGGATTAATCAGCAAATTGCGCAATATATTTCCGCATAACGTACTACAGATATTAGTATCACAGAAAGACATTTTTTCGTTAAGTACTCAGATGAATATTCCACATTAAGAGAAATCAAAACATGCGTACCACAAGGAAGTGTACTAGGACCGTTATTGTACACTATCTTTAAGCGGACATACCATACCCAAATGACGACGCTTCAATGATAGCCACATTTGCTGATGACACTATAATACTTAGCGCACATAGACACATAAACATAGCAACATCCAAACTGCAACAGCATCTGGATACTACCCTAAGGTGGTTTGAAAAGTGGCAAATAAAAGTAAATAATACCAAAACAGTACATGTTATATATACAACTAAAACTAAATTCACATTACCTCGAATAACGACTGACGGAGCTGACGTAAAAATTGAAAATGTAGTCAAATACCTAGGATTATATATTGACAACAAACTCAACAATATATATATATATACCATATACTTAAAAAACGGGATCTAATCAAACTTAGGATTAGTTAATTATATTGGCTGCTCAAATCAAAATTAACATTAGAAAACAAAATACTGATCTACAAAGCCATTATAAGACCAATCTGGACGTACGGAGCACAAATCTGGGGAACGGCCAAAAACAATGCAGATGTAGGTTACAGAAGACAAGGCCAGTGGATCTGGTTGAATAAATTCGAAACTATATATATATATATATCTCAATACCACTTGTTTCTTTGTTTTTGTTTAATGTGTTTATTTTTGTATTTTACATTTTTATTACATTTATGTTTGCTTTACTATATTTTGCTCTATAATTGTATTAATTTAATTTAAATGTATATTATTTTTATTACTATTTTGATTTTTTTCCCCTACATCCTTACAAAAATAAAAAACTTTTGTGATCTGCTCACATAAATTAGCTACAACCCTAAATTAACGTTTAAAACATGTACTAATAGTCTTAATAAAAACTAAAAACATATGTACAAGACATATGTTAAATAAAAAAAAATTAAAACTTTATAGCACCCCGTCTAACGGTTGACGGAGTCGTCGTTAAAACAGAAGACTATGCAAAATACCTAGGACTTTATATAGACAACCAATTAAATTGGAAACACCATATACAGAAAAAGCGCGAACAAATAAAATTGAAGACCAGACAGCTTTATTGGCTCCTTAACCCTAGATCTAATCTATCGCTAGAAAATAAGCTTTTGATATACAAAGCCATAATCAAACCCATTTGGACATACGGTGCGCAAATATGGGGAACATCCAAAAAATCAAATGTCGCTATAATCCAAAGAGAGCAGTCACGAATATTAAGAATAATCGCCAAAGCAGGGTGGTACATAACAAATGCCGACTTACACCGCGACCTCAACATTCCTACAGTAGCAGAGGAAATAACTAGAAGAAGTCGGCTTTATCAAAAAAAGTTACCGCAACACATAAACAACAAAGGCAGCTTACTTCCGCAAAAAGAATTACATTGTAGGCGACGTTTAAATAGGACAAGAGCAGTTGATCTGGTAAACTAACTTAGAATAATTAATTATTAA
Source organism: Cacoxenus indagator (assembly GCA_035041755.1). NCBI lineage: Eukaryota > Metazoa > Arthropoda > Insecta > Diptera > Drosophilidae > Cacoxenus > Cacoxenus indagator. The sequence goes on from JAWNKX010001059.1 coordinate 376,145, forward strand.
AACTACTTTTCTACTCCTTCACTACATTATATAACTTCTATGAACTGCTCATAGGATCTAAATACACCTATACTCGACATTTAAGCAATGTACTAGTAGTCTAAGTAGATATAAGTACTAAATAAAAGGTTAAAAAATATATGGCGCACTATAAAACTTTTGTGTCCAATGCCTGTGAACGTTCCTTGCATTCGACCTTGATACGTATTCCATTTGCTGCTACAACCGAAAATTGATTTGGTTGGACTCGACAAGAAGTTGAAATGAAAAATCAAAAGCGTGCCATTGTTTGAGTGTATTGTATTTCTGTTATTATTAGAACAACTTTATTTAAATTGTATATACAAAAATTAACAAAACAACTTAAATAATAAGTGGGGATATAGTATAGTGTATTAAAATGATCTATTACGGAGGTCGGCAGGGTGCGATCTTCTCAGCCATGTCGCCACCCTAACTCCTCCCATTCTGCGTCATTTTAGAAGGCGCCTTGCCAGTTTATTTGGATGATTTTTCAACCTCGCTTTTTTGGACTGACGATTTATCACATCGCCACTTTCCGGTATTTTTGAGTCGTTTTCAAGGCCCGCCGTTCGCATGAACCAAGGGTCACCAGTAAGCATACGCAATGTCTTGGCCCGCAGTATTTTCACCTTCGTGATGTTTGACCTCGCTGCTATGCCATACACCTGCAAACCGTATCGTCAAGCAGGAGCAATTATTGTTTTGTAAATGTTGACCTTATTTCCCAAGAAAAATTTATTCCTGCTATTTAAAAGCCAATGCAATTTACCAATCCTCTGTCTTAAGGATTTCGTGATACTTGAAATATGCGTCTTGAACGTTAACCGCCTCTCCAAATACACACCCATGTAGTTGTATCCTGAATTTTGTTTTAGCAGCTGGTTTCCAATGAAAACCCCACCACACAAATCCGAAAAGCGAAAGCCTCGGCTCGCTTGCTTAAAGATCTAGCACAGGATCCGTTAGCCTTCTTGATTGAAAATTTTTGGGTTACCTTTTGTTTATACCTTCTCGCCAGCTTCCACAAGGAGTGCTTTGTGGGGTCGTTGGGGGAGACATTTGACAAAAACCGGTCATTTTCTTCCTGTTTATGGAGCGTCAGCAGCTTTTTGATTCTATTCGACACTCTACGAAAAACCCTGTACACAATAGTATCGCGAGTGCGACAAAACGGTCTCCTAGGTCTCCTTTTAATAAGCAGCAGTGCCTCAATAGCTGGAGGAAGTCCAGAACGCACTCTTGAGGCATGTGGTGGATTTAAGGGGGCGGCAATGAGAGCAGCTGAGTGTATCTTATTTAGAAAGATCGAAATCAATAGCGCTTTGTGTGTGTCTTTGGGCGTACGGAAAATGGGTCACTTGACCAGTTGCCAGGATTTGAGCTGTTGAGTTTTGCACAACTTCCTGTAAGCAGCTACCCCTTATATCCGCTCTAAAATTACCACAGAATCTGCTTTTGGCGTTAAAGTCTCCACCTATGAGAAACATTCTTTCTAGATTGTTTAAAAGATCTTCGAAGTCTACAGTTGACCAATTAAGATGCGGAATTAGATATAATGCAGACACTATTTACTCGCACCTACTGATTGAAATCTGGATGGTGGCCATCTGTAATTCCGCTGCTCTCACTGGCTCTTGTAAAGAATAGCAGATTTCTTGCTTAATAAGCACAGCCGCTCCTCCTCTAGGGCTGTTGCAAGGATGGTCTGCCTTGTGAATGTTGTAGCCAGGTATAAAGATCTGGACTCCAGTTTGCAGCCATGTCTCAGTGATGAGCAACACATCAATGTTATGGTCAGTAAGGAAATGCTTAAGCTTCTCAACATGCCCAGAAATTCCATGAGCATTCCACAATCCAAGGCTGAGTGGACGGGGCAGGTATGGTGCGTGCATAAGATTGTATTGGTCTCTTATTGTGTGTATCACTCGGAATATTTCTGTACTATTTTCTTTGTGATCAAGCCTTCTTTTTTTCTAAGCAAAAATGTATAATTGCGGCTTACACGCTAAAACAATAATCAGTACTCGTAGTTAGAATCTCCGTCGGGGTATTAACGTTTGCTTGCCGCTATGCCTTGTTGCTGAGTCACTTTTAATTGGGTTGCCACATCTACTCCCCGTTCAACGACATCGTCGGTCGGCGAGGATAAGGGAATATGATCAAGTGGCTATGAAGGCGATGTTGTTACTGACGGCATTGGCTCTGAAGCTTTTCTGTCTGGTGATGGAATAGTTGACACATGTTCGCCGTCTGGATTGTCGACGTTGGCAAGGAATGCAGGCTTGAGAAGATCAACTGAGATGGCGCTATCCTCGCCGTTTATGTTGATTACGTAGACCTTGTCGTCTATATGCCGAACTATTTTGTACGTGCCGGTGTATGGTTTCTAGAGAGGTTTTTTACAGCAGCCACTAATTTGAAAATGTGCGTGCAGGTTTGTAGCTCTTTCGAGCAAATCACTTTTGGTTTCCTGTGATGCGCTCCTGGAGCTGGTTTCACTGTGCATATTATTTTACGAAGCCTTTCAATGAAGAGGTGCTGGTCGACAGGAATTGCTGAATTTCTCGATGTGACGAAATCGTTGAGAATACGTAGAGTCGTGCCAAAAAGCGGAGTACCGAAGACGCAAATCCATTGAGTATATAAAGCTGAAACCAAAGTCTCCGCTGACATTTTTGCTAAAGGAATAGCAAGCGGCCATCTGCTGAACCGATCTATGATAGTCAGGCAGTATCGTAGCCCGTTAACAAGTGGTAAGTCTCTTAAATCCAAGTGGATATGGACGAAGCTTTTGTCAATGTCTTCAATTTTGTTAAAAGGACTGCGTGTGTGTCTATGAATTTTTGCACGCTGACACGGAACGCACTATCGTGACCAGGTACTGGGGTGCGCCAAACCGTACACTGAGCCAAAAGCTCGACGTCGCAGGGTGGCAGGCAAGTAGGGTCTTGTACGTCTAGTTGATGTGTCGCACATAATGTCGAACTGCTCAATACGCAGTTTGCAAACTGAGAGATATGTTCTGTGCTAGCCGAAGAATGTCGTCATCAGTTTGCTGGGCATTAAAGGTCGTCTGTGAATCAAGGCTGCTGGGCATGTTAATCGTGCCAATGCGTGAAAGTGCGCCAGCAATGACGTTTTATATACAGGGCATGTTCTGTGGAGAATTGTGAGATTAAGTCCAGCTGGCGAAGCTATCGTGGTGATGCCTTTGTTGCCTTTTTTGAAAACGCATACACTAGTGGTTTATGGTCAGTTTAGATAACAAAAGGTCGTCCTTCCAGAATGTGTTTGAAGAAAATGATGGCGGCGAACATGGCAAGTAGTTCACGATCCTAAGTACTGTTACTTTTTTCTGCAGAACTAAGCTTGCGTGAGAAAAAAGCACATGGGGCGCCCAAAATTGCCATCCATTTGCTCGAGTGCGGCGCCAATTCCCGTATCTGATGCGTCCGTCTTCAAGACTAGTTAGGCTGTAGGCGAAAGAACTGCTCGCACTGCATCATTAATTCCTTGTTTGCAGCTTTCAAATGATTTGTTTGCCTCAGGCGTCCAAAGAATTTCACGGTTGTCGTTATTGGTCGCTCCCTTAAGATAGTCTGTAAGCGGAATTTGTGTTTCTGCTGCCATTTCTTGGAACCTTCGCAATTCTAAAATTAATTTAGGCTTCGGAAAGTCGTTTATTGCTTGTGTTCGCTCAGCAGGTGACTTTAAACCCTTATGGTTGACTATCAAGCCCAGGAAATTAACCTCACTTTTACCAAATTCGAATTTTTGTGGGTTAATGCTTAAGCGGTTTATTCTCAAAATATTGAATTTTCCCCATGGGAGCCAGAGTAAACGATTATATCGTCGATGTAGCAGCCAACAAATAGAATTCCGCGGAATAGGTTGTCCATGTAACGTTGGAAAGTTTGAGCTGCATTTCGCAAACCAGGCGGCATGCCAACAAAATGAGTTGTAACAGCGGTTTTTTTAATATATTCAGGCACAATTGAGATTTGATGGTATGCATGTACTAGATCAATTGTGTGCCACGACATTATTCAAGATTGTTGTGAGGGACGTGTTGGGATGTGTTATCTCAATGTAGCGGGTAAGCAGATCCACAAACGATCTAGCCGTTTTGCTGTAGCACTGTGAGTCGATTCTTGATATGTTGTACAATTTTACTTCGGTAAGCTTTCCTTTCGTTGATATTTCGTGCTAGGATGTATGAGGCGTTTGCCTTTAAGATCAATTAACAAACCGTGATGTGTGAGGAAATCAGCTCCAATGATTGCTGACTGCACGACGGCGATTATAAAAGACAATTTGAACTTGCGTCTCAAATTAAGATCAAATGATATGTTGGTTGTACCGTATGTGTCGATAATTGACGTGTCTGATATTGCCCGGTGTAGTTTCCGCTCGGAATACTCCGAGAATCGTTTGATTATGACTGCCTTTAAATGCTTATATTTGTTGGACAAAGGAGGCTTGACAAAAACATCGGTAAGCTCAGACATAATATCTGCATCCAGTGCACTTAATAGGTGATAATAACGAGTGTTGTCAGCGGCTATGCGATTACGTTGAAATTGCGCCTCCACTTGCAGAAACCAAAGTTGCGCATGTTGTTTCCCAAATGACGGAATTTTGCAAACGTTAACGCTAACTCCCGCGCGAAGTTGTTGTTGGTTTTTATGACTTCACCAGCCAAGTGATGGTGATGGCGCAATTGCGTTTTCCTGGTTGTCAGTCATATTTTGTTTTATTTAATTTAATTTATGTATTGTGTGTAACAAACGCGAGGTCACCAATGTAGTAGCCAAGGAATTCAACTTGGTTACAACGTCTACATTATTAACTTTTACTCAAAAATGTATAATTGCGTTTTACACGCTAGAATAATAATCGGTATACCTAGTTAGAATATCCGTCGAAGTATTAATGTTTTCTCGCCGCTATACCGTGTTGCCAGATTCGGCTGTCACTTTTAATTGGGGTGCCACATACGTTCTCTCTGATTATAGTGTTACTTAAGAGTGATCAAGTGCCAATTTGCTGTACATTCGATGTTATTAACAGAAATGTTACGTCATCTCGACGTTGCGGATAAAAATTTTTAAAAAAAATTGTAATGGAGAAATGTCTTACATAGCCTTTGATACAAACCAAGAGAATATTCCACCCCACGTAAATTGAACAGAAAAAAATATTCAAACCTATATGAAATTAAACATAAACCAATCGTGCCTAAAAAGTCTCTCCCGACTTTTTAAGAGAGAAATGTAACTTGTATATGAATGGTATTAGTCTCTTCGTTAAGATTTTTTTGAGAGAAAGAGACAGTGTTTCGTAAGCTCGCGTGCAAACAAAGAGTATTCATTCATATAGAGCTTAACATTACTCCCTTAAAAAAAGGCAGGAGAGAATGGTCAGGCACGATTAGAATCGGACACTGATTCTGTACATCAACAGAATTGTTGGCTGTTCAACTTATGCAGCGTAACATATTGCTGTTGGTTTGCTTGGGTTTGCAAATGGACGGACGTCGAACTGCCGTAAAAGGGGAAAATATTCAATGATAAATAAATTACAAAAACAGAAGAAAGACGTAATAAAAATAAAAGTCAAAAAAATAAAACACTATATCATACACACACTATACCTAAACAATACACTCAACTCAAACATTGGCCCGCTTTTGATTTTTGATTTCAACTTCTTGTCCAGTCCAGCCAAATCAATTTTTATTCCCGTACGCACCTCACTTCGCGACTTCATTCCTTGTCCACAAGTAGGCGATGGCAATAGACAAAGACACAGTTGCTAACTCGCACCATGGGCATACAAGAGGGTCGAAGCAAAAAAGAGGAACTTTTATTCTCGCACACACCCGACTTCACATCGCAGCCGACAAGTCAATTTTCGCTTGTCGTACCAAATGTATCAGAGGTCAGGCCACGAGCGCGTGTCTCGTTGTTGAGTTCAAGTTTGCGTGCACGCAAAAACTATTCATATTCATATACGCAGGCATATCTTTTTTCTTTGTCTTCCCTTATGTTCGGAAAATAAGAAAATAAAACAAAAAAAAGGCAAAATTTATTTCATTGTCGATCCCGATATTCGCAATGCGATATTCGCAATGCGCAGCTGGTTTGATTTCGATTTGACACGGGACACTTGCAGTTTCTTGCTGTTTTTTTCTGTTTGACTGGTAGTGAAGGTAGAAATAGCTGTATTCAACTTCGATTGTTAGTTTTTTATTTCTTTATTTCTATCTGTTTCCAAAAGAAAGGCGCACTCGCCCGAAATACCAAATATGAAGGGGCCTTACACCTTCTTTGCCTTCGCCTCCATTGTCTGAAAAAATATTAACAGCCGATGAGGACGAACCCATTTAGGCTAAACAGCCAGTTAAGGTCGTATGGCAAGATGATCCGAATATGTCAAACAACACTCTCAGTGGAAATCGCTACGAGATTCTTGGAGCTGTGAAACCCAAGATACTCCAGAAAAGCCTCAGGGACCGTCCCCTATGGAACAGGTGCCAAAAAATTCAAACCCCCTTCAATAATCCTTTCCTTGGTGGAAGACATTGAAACCATGCGAGAACTCACTGAAAAAACCATCGGTAGTAATGATTATTCAGAGAGCTGGTAAAGATATTCTGTGAAGAGGGAGTTTTATTTCACTCCTATCAGTTGAAAGAAGAAAAGGCATATTGTGCGGTAACTAAAAACTTGCATTATTCTACCTCTACTTAATACATCATGAGGAATCTCCACGAACTAGGTCACGAAGTGAGACACATCGACAACGGTAAGTCCCGCATTACCAAAGCTCCTATGTCGATATTCTTTGTTGATCTTGAGCCAGCACCAAACAACAAAAAGTGTTCGAAGTCAAGAAACTTTGTAATGCTGTGGTTAATATAGAGCCTCCTAGAAAATTTGACGACTTGGTAAAATGTCATCGCTGCCAGGAATTCGGGCACACTCAACGTTTCAGCAACAAACCATACCGGCGTGTGAAATGTGGCGAATGCCACAAGTCAACTGAAAACAAGGGAAGACCCTAAGACCTGCGTCCAGTGCAATGAAAACCACACGGCTTCCCATAAAGGATGTAGGCTACAGTTCAGAGAATTAATGCTGGGAGGAAAAAGCCAGTATCAAAGAACCACCCATCGGCATTTTCAGTACAGCAACAAGTCAACTCGGTCTGGCACTTCAGCAGCCGTTCCACGTATGCTAGCGTAACTAGGGGTAACTTTACTTCCCACCAGAGATTCCTTTTCAAACCCCAAATACGGCTAGTAATGAAACGAATATTGACTCCAGCTTCAGTGAAGGGAGAATCCTGAAACATTTAGAACTGATGATTCAAGAAATGGCAACAAACGTTTTGTTTAAATCATACAAGCAAATCTCAGGATGACTATAGGGAATGCTAATGGCCTATGTAAGTATAGGCCTTTGAACCCTTTTTCAAAACTAATAACATTGACATTCTACTTGTTTCTGAATCCCACCTAAATTCCTTATCCTAGTTTAAAATCAAGGAGTACGATCTTATCAGTGCAAACCACCCAGGTGGTAGAGTTCGTGGTGGTGCTGCAATTCTAATCAAATAAACTTTAATATTTTCTGAACAAGTTTCGACCATTCTTGACTGGTTCCAAGCTTCAGTAGTCAATGTATCAAGCTCTTTAGGAGACATTACTTTAGCAGCAGTTTATGGTGCAGGCACCTCCTAGGTACAAGGTTTTGCCGTCGATGTTCCAACAAGTCTTTGGTAGATTGGGCCAGAGATTTATAGCATGTGGTGATTTTAATGCGAAGCACACTTGGTGGGCTCCCAGACTTTGCAATCCAAGAGGAGTTGCTTTGTATAATTGTATGCGTACCAGGCAACTCCCTAGTCACTTCATAGGTGAACCAACACTCTGGCCCATAGACCCGGCAAAGATCCCAGATCTATTGGATATTGCTCTCAGTAAAGGCATTGAGCCCAACAAAATCTCTACTGCAAGTTTTCATGACCTCTGTTTTGATCACTCAGCCGTATTAGTCAATATAGATATCCCCATTGAGGTTGTACCCAGACCTGTTATAATCGTTAGAAGAAACACCAACCTATATCTATGTCACACTTGGCTTGAACGCACAATTGACTCAGACACTCAGCTCAATTCTGGTACCGATATTGAATCAGCATTAGAATACCTGACTTTGAACATCCACGAAGCGCCAACCTACTCTACTACTTCTCCCTCCCGGGTAACACAGTATCTTAAACGCGTCCTCCACCTCTGTTCTCCTCAGATTGCTAGGATGGTCCGAGAGAAGAAAAGACGGTAAAAAAAAGAATATACATTTAAATTAAATGAATACAATTATAGAACAAAATAAAGTAAAATAAACATATATGAAATAAAAATATAAAATATCAAAATAAACAACATCAAACAAAAAACAAAAAGAAAGAGGTATTGATATATGTGTTGTATCTAGCTTCGAATTTATTCTACCAGATCCACTGGCCTTGTCCTCTGTAACCTGCGTCTGCATTGTAGTTCCTGTATTGGTAGTAGGTTGACACCAACATTTGGGTGTTGAGTAAGCTTCGTCTGGTAGATACGACTTATTTTTGTAATCTCCTCTGTTACTGTTGGAATATTAAGATCACGATGCGGATCATTGTTAGTTATATACCACCCAGCCTTGGTGATCATACGAATGATTTTTGATTGTTGTCTTTGTATTATGTCTGTATTTGATTTTTTGGCTGTTCCCCAGATTTGTGCTCCGTACGTCCAGATTGGTCTTATAATGGCTTTGTAGATCAGTATTTTGTTTTCTAATGTTAATTTTGATTTGAGCAGCCAATATATTTGACTACATTTTCAATTTTTACGTCAGCTCCGTCAGTCGTTATACGAGGTTGTGTGAATTTACTTTTAGTTGTATATATAACATGTACTGTTTTGGTATTATTTAGTTTTATTGTCCACTTTTCAAACCACCTTAGGGTAGTATCCAGATGCTGTTGCAGTTTGGATGTAGCTATGTTTATGTGTCTATGTGCGCTAAGTATTATAGTGTCATCAGCAAATGTGGCTATCATTGAAGCGTCGTCATTTGGTGATGGTATGTCCGCTTAAAGATAGTGTATAATAACGGTCCTAGTACACTTCCTTGTGGTACGCATGTTTTGATTTCTCTTAATGTGGAATATTCATCTGAGTACTTAACGAAAAAATGTCTTTCTGTGATATAGTATACTAATATCTGTAGTACGTTATGCGGAAATATATTGCGCAATTTGCTGATTAGTCCTTTGTGCCAAACTTTGTCGAATGCCTTTTCTACATCTAGAAAAACTCCTATGCAGAACTTTTTGTCGTCAAGATCGTTTAAAATTTTATGAGTCACACGATGGATTTGTTGTATGGTCGAGTGTTTTCGTCGAAAGCCAAATTGGTGGTCAGGTATTATATGTTTGCTTTCTATAATAGGTAACAGTCGCTGGCACAGGAGCTTCTCGAATATTCTTGACAGCACTGGAAGTAAGCTAATTGGTCTATATGATGGTGGATTATATACTTCTTTACCAAGTTTTGGAATTGCAATGACTTCAGCCACTTTCCATACTTTAGGAAAGTAATTTAATCTAATTATCGCGTTGAAAATATTACCTATGTGTACCACTGCTTGAAGTGTTAGCTCCCTTAAAAGTTTTCCGTCAATTTTATCATATCCGGGTGCTTTTTTGGGCTTTATGTCGTGCTGTATACATTTGAGTATTTCATTTGTGCATGTTTTTTTAGGCGAGTTGGCTGAGGAGTGACTGTCGAGTTTATATGACAGTTATCTTTGTTGAGAGTTTCATCAGCAAATATTTTTTCATAATAATTCGCTAGAACTTGTCTAGGTTCCTTACTGCCCATGATCCATTGTCCATTTTTATAGGTGCCTGGTGTATTGTTTTATTTGTCAGTTTTTTGTAGCTTTCCACAGGGAGTAGTCGGTAAAGCTTGTCGGAGTTAGCCTCTGTAAATACTTCGTGATTTCATACTTTTTCTGATTTTGGAGATATTTTTTAATTTCTTTAGTTGCCTGTTATATATATTTTTCGCATCGGTTGATTTGCAAATGGTCCATGCTTTTTTCAGTTTTCGTTTTGTGCATATCAATTTGCGAAGCGTAGGGGGTGTGTATCGCTTTACATGGTGTATTATCTTGTCCGGAGTTGCTTGCAATACTGGCTTCTCAATGGTATCATTTAGTTGGACTATAGCTGATTTTACTTTGTATGGTGATCTCAGTGGAATGCTTGTATTTAAGTTTGTGTTAATGTAGTCGCGATAGGTATCCCAGTCAGTTTTGTTGTTGTGCCATAGTTTGGAGTTAGTTGTGTTCACTTCAGTTGAATTAAGTTCGAGTAGTATAGGTGTATGGTCTGACGATAGTTCCAGTCTTGATGTTATGACACATTTATTTAAGTCTATGTCTTTGAGTATATAACAGCCAATGAGGTCTGGCTTTTTATTTTTGTCTGTTGGCCAATACGTGGGTTCGCCGGTACTAAGATGTTTAGCTTTTGCTAACAGCAGTGCACCCGGGTTTTTACCTTTCTTGTTTGATATTCTGGAACCCCAGTCTGTATGCTTCGCATTGTAGTGTCCCGTGTCCTGTTCGGTCGGGATGGCTTTTGTGGTACATCTTGTATCCACGTGTGTTCATGTGCTGGCTATTTGTATAGTGTGTCTCCGATATCAAAGCAATGTCAGTGTAGTTGTTGTGTAGGAAAAGCTGTAATTCATTCGGGTGATTTTTTAATCCCTTTGCATTCCTAGTTAAAATCTTTATTTTAGTGTCCATCCTTGTTGTTGAGTTTTGTAAATAGTACTTTCATGATGTTCATCATATTACTCATTTGTTGTGTTAGTTGTTTGATTATATCTTGTATTTCCGCTAAATCCTTTGAAAATGAAGTCTTTTTTTCTGTGTTTTTACTAGTCTGGTTTTTGTTGGTTTCGTTTTTGTTGCTTTTGTTTTTGTTGTGTTCCTCATCTTTTTGTTGAGGTTGTACCTGATTTGTGAGGATTCTATGGTTACTGGGTGCTATTTGGGCGTACGTTTTTCCAATTTTAAATTTGTTTGATGTCTGTTCTACTTCCTGATGGTCATCATTTTTAGCGTCTTTCTCTTTTAGTGAAGGAAATATTTTAATTTGTAGGTGTTTGTATACGTCACATCCCTTATAGGTGGCTGTGTGTGAGCCGCCACAAAGAGCGCATGTTATTTTATCTGCACTTATTAGTTTGCAGTCAATAGTCTTGTGCTTGCCAGCGCATTTCACACAGATCTGGTCTTTGGTGCCAAAATTTCTTGTATGACCATATTTTTGGCAGTTTGAGCACTGAGTTACCGTGCGTTTGTGGTGTGGTGGCTCAAATATGAGTTTGATACATAGGAATGTGGTGATATTAAAGATTTCTCTATTATTTGCTTTGGCTTTTAGTTCAATTAAAAATAGCGGGGGCAGGGGTTTCTTTGTCAGTTTTTGTTGTACGTTGTGTATATTAATAATGTCGTGGCCTAGTTCAGATAGTTCATTCTTTAGTTCATCAAGATCGGTGGCGTAGTGCATATTTCTTAGTACAGTATTGGATCCCCTCTCCTCTTTGGGCTTAAAGGTGTAGTATTTAGTATGGTTATCTCTAAGCATCTTAACCACCGCCGAGTAGTTCAACGAGTCATTTGTTTGTACGCATACTTCGTTGTTTTTATATGTTTTTAAAATGTAGTTTTGTTGTATTTTGTTTTCAGAGCTTTGTTTAGTACGTTAATTTGTTCTACGTCTTGTACGTATATTGGTGGTGGTGTGTGAATTTTAGTAGATGGTCGAGGGTGATTTGGCGCATATAAATTTGCTTCTGTAACACTGCTGCCTTCAGCCGTTTCATCTTGTGAGAGGAGTTCGAACCTGTTATTAGTATTAGGCGCGCTTAGCCAGTACTTTTGCAGTGTTGTAGTTTGTGTTTGCGTTTTTTTTCTACTTTTTTTAGTATTGCTATTTTGTTCGGAAGTGTTGTTGGGAGAGAGCTTACTACGGTTGCGTTTTATTTTAGACTCTTGTCGGTTTTGATTGGTTGAAGTTTGTACTTGCGTGTTTGATGTATATTCACTGATCAATGTTGTTGCCGAAGAGAGGGAGCAAATTGGCATTGTAGCTGAGTAAGTTGACGTGTTGATTGTTGTAATGAGTGAGATAGCAGCTGATGTCTGCGTTGTGGTTGTTGTTGTTGTTGTTGGTTGGAAAGAGGAGAGTGGCGTCGTTGGTGTAGCGCATTGTGCACTCCACGGCAGAGGCTGAATATTACCTGCTGACATGGAACACCTGACAGTTAGTTGAGCGGTAGAGCGAGAGTTTGCGTTTGTTTGGATTGATGACCCGTTATTGTTTTCACTTTTTGAGTGTAGCTGTTTGATGTATTGCGGGAGAGCAAGAAGGCGCACTCACCAAATTAGCGGGAAGTGAGGCTTGGTGAGAGTCAGTGATGTTTTTGCTGTTGTTTGAACAGCTTGTTGATGTGCCAAGGTATTCGTTGTTATTATTTATGCGCACAGCTATTTGAGCGTGGGGTACGCTCATGCTGTTTTTTGATGGATGATTTTGTTTTTGCGCGTTGCGTTCAGTTGTGGGACTGCGTTCAACAGGCATCTTTGAGATAAGAACAATTGATTATCTTGTCCCTTGATTTATTTTTTCTATTGTTAAATTCGGAGAGCGAAAGTAGACGACTAGTCAACTTGACAGTGCACATGCGAAAAAAAAATTTTAATATAATAAAAAAATAAAAATAATAATAATATTAATAATAATAATAATAATAATAATAATAATAATAATAATAATAATAATAATACTAATAATTTGGCTGGACTCAAGAAATTTAAATCAAAAATCAAAAGAGAACCAATGTTTCAGTGAGTTGTGTAAGTATAGTGCGTGTATAAGATTGTATTGGTTTCTTATTGTGTGTATCACTCGCAAAAATTGTGTATGATTTTGCTTTGTGAACATGCTTCCTTTTTTCCTGGTCGCCTGGTATTTTAATTTCATTCATATAAATGAATGGGTGACGGCAAGTAAAACAACAAAAACAAAGGTGATATACAGAAATTCCTATTACGCTAAATCGCGCCAAGAATTCGCATTCAGTAATTAGAAGAATGACGTTGCTAAACAGTGGCTTGCGCTGCTACTTCGATGTTAATAGCAGACAAATAACATAAGCCAATGTCTTCCTATTATTTGAAAAAAGCTCAAAAAGCTCGTACGAGAATTTTAACCTCTATATGAATTAATACTCTTTGGTCACGCTGGTGTTACTTGACTTCGACTTCTTCGCGACATCTTTATCTTTTACAATATTCGGTACGGAAGAAAAAAATTATCGGTTTTCTCTGTCTTTCCTTCCATTGTTTGTATTTACAAATAACTACTGAAATGATCTTACACATGCATTGCTACTGGTTTCGTTGGGGTTACGCAGCATGGGCCACGGTCATGAGTTGGTGGGCGTCTATTGGACGAGCGAAATTGATGCACAACCACGCTTTGTTGTTAAGTGCGCAAAGACAAATTTATTTTCTTATCTTTCCTTATGTTCGCGGAAGCACAACTGCTTTGATTTTGTTTTTCAATAACTATCACCTGGGCGTTTGCCAGGCTGTGAGTTAGTGAAATAGGCTGTGAAATAGTTTTAAACATGGAAATTCAAATTCAAAGTGAATTTTTCCGCTTAGCTAGCGAAAAAATAGAAATTTTTTAGCTATGTGCATACTACATATATTTTGAATCAATTTTAGTTATTTACGTATTATTCTTTAAAAAAAATTTTTAATATTTCGATTTTGAAGAAACTTATGTTATAATTTTATACTAATTATTTAACTATAAATTATTAATTAATAAATAAATTTTACGTCATTATTCTTTAAATCCGACAAATGTGTTATGCAGTTTACTGCGTTAAATGTATTAATTTAATTATAAAAAAAAATAAATTAATAAATAAATTAATTAATTAATTACTATTAATAAATTATCATAATTAATTGTTTTTTGTATTATTTATTAATTTTAAAGAAAAAAAATATAATCCCTGTTTTAGAAAAAATCATAAAATAATAATTCAACCATCAGAACATAGGTCCACAAGAAAAAATAGAAAATAAATACAGCCCAAGGCGTTGAGTATTCAGAATTATAGTGTTACTTGGCAATGACCTAGTGCCAATTTGCTGTAAATGCGACGTTAACAACAGAAATGTAAAGGTACGCAATCTCGCCATGAAAAAAAGGGTCACCCTTTTAGGGGGGTTTGGTGGGTCTCAACACCTATGCGTTCAGCAAAATCGGTTGTTCACGAACCGCCCAGCCCTAAAAAGACACATGCACCTACGGAGCCAACCGCTGCACTCACAAATGAGTGTAACGGACGGTTCCCTTTGAGAGTTAAAGTTTTTACAGAACTTTCGTCTGCACTCTCACTGATCAAGACAAGTGGTCACAGAACCTGCAACCAAAGTTTAGCAGAGCTAGACAGATTAGAAGCGGTCGGCTTTATCGACGAAGGGTTCCCACGGAACTTTCCACACAAAGAGAATGGCAAGGAGCGGACGCAGAGAGAACTTATTCATATAGAGTTCCCATTTCTCCCTTAAAAAAATGGCCGGAGAGACTTTTAAGAAACGATTGGCTTATGTTAAATTTTAAGCAGTTGTACAGATTTCTTGTCTGTTCAACCATGTGAGGTAAAATATTCTGTTGGTTTGCTTAAGGTAAACAAGCAAATGGACGGACTGCCGTAAAAGGGGAAAATATTGAATGATAACAAAATTATAAAAACACAAGAAAGACATAATAAAAACAAAAATCAGAGACACTGTCTTCTTTCTTTGATTTTTTTTTTCAAAGTTTTTTATTTGCAAGGTGTTCGAGAATATTAGGCAAATTGTGTGGAATTTTCTTTAATTTATGAAATCGTTCTTTAACAAACGAAATCGAGCCATGGCTGCCTTGTATTTTGCCTATATTCATTTATATGAACGAAATGAAAATACCAGGCGGCCAGCAAAAAAAGTAGGCATGATCACAAAGCAAAATCGTTCAAAAATATTCCCAGTGCTATACACAATAAGAAACCAATACAATCTTATACACACACTATACTTACACAACACACTCAAACTTTTCACATTTCGCACGCAAAGGAGACAATAAAAACCAACACAATCCCATACACATACCACACCTACACAACAAGGTCACCCACACAATGGCAAGTTTTGATTTTTGACTTCAACTTCTTGAAGACAATTTTCGGTTGTGGCAGAAAACGAAATCCATTTCAAGAGCAAGTACAGTGAATACGCATTTATTGAAAAGCCAAAGAAACCCAAGTGGAATTTCTAACTAGCCGTCGAGTTTTCATAGGTCAAACTTTTATAAGTCGAATATCTCCATGACTCGAATTGAGTGCGTTTATAGCGAAAAATCAATAGAATATGCTTTCCATAACTCGAATATCCCCATAATTTGAACTTTTGTTATTCATTATGGTGATTCAAGATTTGGCAGTTGACTGTACGAGAAATACGCACAGTCCGCAAAGTTGGAGTCTCAGTCGCGCAAAGCAAATTTCGTCACCCTTACTTTGTGTTGTGTTCTTTCCTCGATCGTCAATGAAGAAAGAGACAAATGGTCTAGACTTTGTTGTTGCGTGAGCGTAGCAAAAAGGAGGAATTTTTATTGCCGCACGCGCGCCACTTCACACTTCACCCACAAGTCAATCTTCGCTTGTCAGGCCCGGAGCGCGTTTCGTTTTGACTTCAAATTTGCGTATCGTTTTCACATGGGACACTTGCAGTTCCTTGCTGTTTTTTCTGTTTGTCTGGTAGTCAAGGTAGAATTAGCTGTATTCAACTTCGAATTTTTAACATAGCGCTAAATATGCATTTTAAATCAATTTTAGTTATCAATAATGGGCCTCATTCATTAAAAGTCCCACCAAAATCAATACAAGTAATTGTGGGATTTGTAATAAAAAAAATCTTTTTCCTCATTCATTAAAAAATCGCGCCAAAACAATACATGTTCCTTTTTCGCTATCATGCCACCACAACAATATCAATATAATCAAAATAATAATGGGTGACGGCAATCAAAACAACCAAAACAAAGGTGACATACAGAAATTCATTTCACGCTAATTCGCGCTAAGAACACAAAATGTAGGAAGACACACCAAGAAGGGGAAATAGCGCTTGCTTCGATTTCACAACAGACACCCACCTTCTAAAATTTCTGTTTGCCTGATTACTTCAGTTCAGTAGTTAGCACCATGAGTTTGCTACACAGCGACCTGCGCTGCTACTTCGATGTTAATAGCAGACAAATAACATAAGCCAATGTCTTCTTAAGATTTGGAAAAAGCTCCAAAAGCTCGTGAGAGAAATGGGAACTCTATATGAATTAATACTCTTTGAGCGGACGGCTACCTTCAAAGAGTATATATTCATATAGAGGTTACATGTCTCCCTTAAAAAAGGCGGGAGAGATTTGTCAGGCATGTTATGTTAAATTTTCTGTAGGTTTGCAGATTTTTTGTCTGTTCAATTTAGGCGCCGTAGAATATTATGTTGGTTTGCAAAAGCTAAACAGACAGCAAATGACTGGACGTCGAAATGCTGTAAGAGGGGAAAATATTCAATTATAATTAAATTATAAAAAAGAAAGACAATAAAAACAAAAATCAGAGATACTGTCTTCTCCCTTCGATTTTTCAAAAGTTTTTATTTGCAAGGTGGTCGAGAATTTTAAGCAAATTGTTTGGATATTTCTTTAGTTTTAAACTACAAACTAAATTGAGCCCATTTCAGCAAGGGCTGCCTTTTATATCGCCTATATTCATTTATATGAATGAAATGAAAATATTAGGCAGCCAGCAAAAAAGAAGGCATGAAAACAAAGCAAAATCGTACAAAAATATTCCCAGTGATACACACAATAAGAAACCAATACAATCTTATACACGCACTATACCTACACAACAAGATCCTCACACAATGGCAAGTTCTTATTTTTGACTTCAACTTCTTGAGGACAATTTTCGGTTGTGGCAGAAAACAAAATCCATTTCAATAACAAGTACAGTGAGTACACACTCATTGAACAGCAAAGAAACCCAAGTAAAATTTACAACTACCGTTGACTTTCCATAGGTCGAACTTTTCTAGGTCAAATATCTCCATGACTCGAATTCAGTGCGTTTATAGCGAAAAATCAATAGAATATATCTTCCATAACTCGAATATCCCCATAAGTCGAACTTTAGTTATGCATTATGGTGATTCGAGATTTGGAAGTTTGACTGTACCAGGAATACGCACGGTCCGCGAAGTTCGAGTCTCAATCGCGCAAAGCAAATTTCGTCATCCTTCTTTGTGTTGTACTCTTTCCTCTTCTTTTCTTGTGATCGGCAATGAAAAAAAAAACAAATGGTCTAGGCTTTGTTGTTGCGTGAGCGTAGCAAAAAAGATTAATTTTTATTCCCTCATACGCCCCACTTCACAACACAGTCATCAAATCAATTTTCGATTGTCGTACCAAATTTATCAGAGGTCAGGTCCCTAGCGCGTGTTTCGTTGTTGAGTTCAAATTTGCGTGTACGCCAAATGTATACACGCAAAATGAATAAATGTATACACATTCATTCTCGTAGGCACATCCTTTTTGTTTGTCTTCCCTTATGTTCGGGAAATAAGAAAAAAAAAAAAACAAATGTGACACACTTTGTTGGTGCGTTTTCAAAGGCAAAATTTATTTCTCCATCTTTCCTGATATTCCCAATGCGCAGCTGGTTTTTTTTTCATTTTCACATGGGGCCCTTTCAATGTCTTGCTGTTTTTTCTGTTTGCCTGGTAGTGAAGGTTAATTAGCTTTATAAAAATTCGATTTTTCGACATTTGTATCGCAAAATATTCATTTTAAATCAATTTTAGTTCTTTATTGAATTATTATTTCTTAAAAAAATTTCAACTAACACCAATTTATTTGTTGTTGAAGCGCCAAGGAGGTAGGAATCTTCATAGAAACTAAAATCCTATACAAATAGTGTTCTTCATTCATTAAAAGTCCCACCAAAGCAATAAAAGTAGATGGTGGGAATTGCATTAACAAAAATCATGTTCCTCATTCATTAAAAAATCGCGAAAAACCAATACAAGTTTATTTTACGCTATCATTCCCGCAACAATATCAATACAATCAAATTAAAAATGGTTGACGATAGTTAAAACAACCAAAACAAAGGTGATACAGAAATTCCTTTGCACGATGATTAGCGCTACGATCACAAAATTTAGGAAGACACAGAAAGAAGGGGAAACAGCGCTTGATTCGAATTCGCAACATTACCCACCTTCTAACATTTCTGTTTACCTGTTTACTTCAGTTCAGTAGTTAGCGACCTGGTTCTTCGAAGTTAATAGCAGAAAGATAACAGATTGTAATAGAGCGTGACTTTTGGAAAATGGTCTAAAAACCCTCTGGCTACCAGAGCGAACTTTTTCATATAGAGTTTACATTTCTCTCTTAAGTTTTTTATGGATTTTCTAGGAGTCAAAATTCTATTAGATTCTGTTATTCGTCTGCTATTAACATCGAAGTACCAGCGCAGACCGCTATGTAGCAACCTCATTGTGCTAACTACTGAACTGAAGTAATCACTAATCAGTAATACAGTCCACCCCACAAACATTGGGCATAATGCAAGAACTTATGTTGTGTCATTTGTATAATTTTTTCATTATTTCACTATTTTATTTTATTTTTCCATTATTTTAATTTTATCATTTATTTTAAAATAAATATTTTAAAGTTATTTTTAAGAAATAATTAGTTACTATAATTGAGGCACTATAATTTGAGTATATCAGTGTTGTTGTTTGTTTCTTTACTATTCGACTTACGTAGCACAACAGAAATAAGTTACTATACATTAGTCAAACAGCGGAGGAAAATGTAAAAACACAGAAATAAGACCGAAAACCGCAAGGTACCGAGTCTGACGAGGTTTCGATTTTTCGAACAACATTTAAGAAAGAAATATAACCTCTATATATTGTATACTCTTTGGCTCGAAGCAGCCATTCCGCTCATTTCACTCTTTTCTTAGTTGTTTTCTTCGTTCTTGACACTTGGATACACTTTCGTATGCGTATGCGCCCTTGACCGACACATGCTTTGTTCTGTTTGGTTTCTATCCTTCGAATATAATGAATTTGCGGTATTTATGTTATCATGGTCATATTTAACGTCTTGAAGCAATAAATTCTTTACAGAATCTACAGTCAACGTCTGATATTCGTTTGGTAGCCCGGCAAGCAACAATGACGCCGTGACTTCACTATCGATGCTTAGTCCAAAGTCGTTTACATTTATAGAGGTTGTTCGGCTCACAAAACTTAGAATTAATGTTGTATTTTAATATTTGCAGATTAACTTGTACTTTAATATTTGCAGATTAAAGTGTAAGCAAGAACTAATTTAATAAATAAGATCTAAAGGAGTGGTGAGTGCAATAATGAGTAAAGTAGCGAGTACTAATACCTAGTTGAGAGTTGTCAGTTATGCTCAAACTGTACAAAGTCGAAATGTTCAAATATTCGAGTGAAAATAAAAATCAAAAAAATTAAGAGTACGAAATGCCACCCAAAAATCCAAATACAGGAAGATCACCGAGAAAATCGCAACAATAGACATAGCGCAAAAGCCAGAAACACGCCAGGGCCCTGCTAGTCTATATATAAAATCGCAATGCATTAAAAACTGTGTTAGAGAATGTTGAATGACAAAGCTTGATATTAATACTGTAAATAAAATGGAACAGATTGATTTTACTTTGAAACAGATCAAAAGATTCTATAAAATTTGAATGAGAACTCTGTGCTCACTCTGTGTACGTAGCAGTGAGCTTTCTATATATAGGTAAACCTGACTAATAGAAATAGCCTCACCCCAAGGTAACTTAGCGGGTAGAAACTGTAGAAAAAACCGATAAAAGCTCGAACAGAACCCATGGAAATTGGGCTCGATAGCCCTTATCGATGGTGAGAAAATCCGTTTCTAACAAACAAACGTCCAACGATTATATAAGTTAATATAAGTAATATAAGAGTAGAATATTTTTTCAGTCTGTCCGTTCAATATTCATCTCCGTTTTTCTGTTTTATCTATCTGTCCCCTCAATAATCACCGTAACAACAGAAAACTTGCATTATAATTTTACCGCTGCTTCTAGAAACTTTTGTTTATTCTATTTTATCCGTCTGTCCGCTCAATAGTCATATAGGCCAGCAACCGTAACAACAGTAACCTTTTATTTTAAATTTTTACCGCTTCTAGAAACCTCCTTGCTTAAGAGTAGTCTCGTAAGGCTAGACTAAGTTAGTTGTTAACTAGAGAATGTATGCAAAGCACATAAAGCTTATAAATAGTAAAATATTAAATTAATAGAATCTTAAGATATAACAACATTGTAAAACACATACTGTTGCTAATAAATAAACCTTAAAAGGAAATCATTATTTGAATTTATTAAACTTGTTATTTCATTAATTGGCGCCCGAGCAGGGTCCTCGCCCTCATTTGATTATTATAAGTTTTCGCGAGTCCAAAATTTGAGTGTGTTGTAACCCCAGGAAAAAGGACGAGCTGTTTCGGGCCCACCCATCTCACTAAAAACACTTAGAAGGCATTTAAAGGGAAAAAAGAACATAATAATAACCAGCAAAAGAAAACAAAAACTTCAATTGTGGAAATATAATGTGGTGAACAGAAACTGAATTCCAAAATTTTACATTTTAAATTTGACTTTATTCCCAGAAGATTATTAATATGTTCTTAGATCTAACAATAAATTTGTTTTATACAGAGCTTAGCTATACAATGTGGCTTACTTCTAAATTATATGTATAATTATTATTAATTCAATTTGATAAGATTATAAATTAAAATTTAGAAAGGAAAATCGGGAAGAATAAAAAACTTTAGAGTAATGATGAACTTAAAGTAACTAGATTAGATTAGAATAGACCGAATCTTAATTGCAATAACCGGAGATTAAGGCTTAAAGAATCTATCGGACACATGCAAGTGTGCAATATTTAGTTTTGTATAATAAAGTTTCTTTGGTCAAAAGCAATGTTGTCGTGAATATGCTTAGCGTTTGCTAATTCGTGCAGACGAGCTGTAGAGAAATAAAACAAGCTCCGTTTGGAGCTTGTTTGTGTGACACTTGGTACAGTCACTCCACACTACGTACCCATACAGCATTATTGGAAGAAAAATTGATTTGTAGATGGTAATTTTATTTCGGATAGATAGTGCAGATTTACGATTGATGAAGGGGTAGAAGATGCTGGTAGTTTTGTTAATTTTGTCTATTGTTTTGGCTACGAGTATATTAAATTTTAGCTTCGGTCTAAGTGTAAACCAGGGTATTTTTCTTCATTTTCCTATGGAACGCTATTTGAGTCAACTAGAAGGTTAGAGCTTGGCAGAAAACAATCCTTACGCTTGTTTGTAAAATACATTGCCTTCGTTTTAGAGGTATTTAATTTGATTTTTCAACTTCTGAAAGAATGGGATAAATTATTAAGAGAAATTTGTAAATTATTTTTAACAGTGCTGAATTCAGCATCTGAGCTGTATATGGCAGTGTCGTCAGCAAATATTAAAGTAACACAATGTGCGGAGATAGGTATATCATGGGTGCAGATATTATAGAGAATGGGGCCTAGAACAGAGCCCTGGGGTACCTCAACAGCAATTTGTCTGTTGATTGATTTTGTTCCGTCTATGAAGACATAAAAGTTCCTCTCAGAGACAAAGCTATTGAATTCTTTGAGGAGGTATAAAGGCAAGTGAGAGCATTTCGTTTTATATATTAAGCCCTTATGCCACAGCGAATTGAAGGCAGCCTGCACATCTAACGCCACCATACCAACGGATTTCTTGAGTAATAACTAATGCTTGACGCACATTTTGAGTCTGTTTAATGGTTGGATATGACTAAGTTTTGTCCTGAAGCAATACGGTTTGGGCCGAAAGATACTGTTTCCTTCTTAGTGCGAATTTAATTGAGCCTTAATAAGGAGTTCTAAAATGTTTGAGAAGCCGCACAGTAAACTAATTGGACGATAGCTATTAGGAGTATCAGGAGGCTTACCGGGCTTGGGAAAAGCTATAACTTTAGCAATTTTATATTTCAGTGGGAAATAAGCAATACGGACAGAGTACTTGAATATGTCGGAGAGATATTCGATTGGATTTTTTGGCAAGTTTTTAATGCACACATTTGGTCTTATCCTGGAGTTTTCTTATTTTTAAGGGAGCGAATTATGTCTTGAATTTCAAGAGGGGAAAAGCTGGGAAAAGCTGGGAAAAGCTCTAGGGCTAGAAAAATCAAACTTATGAATATTAATATTCGAAGGGTTGCATGCTTTTGATGATATATAGCGTGCAACGTCGTCACAGGTTGTCTCCTTATCCAACCTGGAAATAAAAACATGTTTACGAGGATCCAGCACCTTCAAAATACATGGCACTTGGACTGTGAAGAACTATTAGAGGGAGACAAAGTACGGGAGGAGTTAAAGACTTTAGTAGAAGATGAAGCATAAGTTACAGTAGTAGGAGAGGGAGTAGAGGAAGATGAACAATTAGTGGAGGGAAAGTTGAAAGCGACAGATGAAGCGGTAGTAGAGGGGATATTGGTAGTAGGAGCTACTGGAATTGGAGCGGGATGGGATGATTGGTTAGATATTGAAGAGAGTACAGAAGAATAAGTGGGTAAAGGTTGGAAAGAAGGGGAACAAGTTGGAGAAGTTGAAGCTGAAGTCACAGTAGTAAGACATGGAATAGAGGAAGTCGAACAAGTAGTGGAGGAAAAGTTAAAGGCGATAGATGAAGAAGTAGTAGATGGGATAGTGGTTGACGGAGCTACCGGAATTTGAGCGGGATGGGACGATGGGGTGGATTTGGAAGAAAGTACAGAAGAGTGAATGGGTAAAGGTTGAGAAGAAGAAGAACAAGTTGGAGAAGTTGAAGCTGAAGTCACAGAAGTAGGACAAGGAATCGAGGAAGACGAACCAATAGTGGATGGAAAGTTCAAAGCGACAGATGAAGAAATAGTAGAGGGCATAATGGTTGAGGGAGCTAAAGGAATTGGAGTAGGATGGGGCGGTTGCGTAGAAGTAGAATAAAGTACATAAGAGTAAGTGGGTAAAAGTTGGGAAGAAGTAGAACAAGTTGGACGGGATTGTGAAGAAGGGGGTTGAGGAGACGAAAAAGAAATAAGTGGCGCTGTGGTAGGCTCAAGATTATGAGGGGATAATGGCGGCAGTTGTACTGCATTAGAGGTTTCAGTCAAGTCGAAAGAGTACTCCAAAAATATTTTTGACCCAGCATCAAACTCTGAGGCTAGCTCAATGAATAGTTTCTTAAGTTTTTGGTATTTAATTCGCATACGGTGGTACATTAATGAGAAGTCCCCCTGGCGATTGAAGCAGGTGGGACACGACCACCTGATGCCACCACATGCAGGTTTAGCAGTAACGTAAAGTCAGTAATAGTCGCGACCAGTCAACCCAGCGCACTTAAGGTGGGCGATGTTATCGCACATCCAACAAGAAACACCTCTATGCTTATCACTATCAAAGTTGTCCTTGTTGGTGCAAGCCCGAATACAGCAACTCATTTTGATACAAGATATTTAATAAAATAAAAGCAAAATAAGATAAATAATATAGGAAAAAAAATGAATAAATAAAATAAAAATAAGTGAAAAAGAAGTAAATAAAAAAAAATAATAATAACAATAATAATAAAAATAAAAGAAAAAATAAAAATAAAAATCAAATTAAAAATTTAAAAAAAATAAAAATAAAAATTTAAAAAAACAAAAAAATTTTATTTTTTGGTATAAATTTATAAAACCTTAAAAATTTAGGAATATATCAAATAAACAATAAGTAAGCATAAATAAAATAAATAAATAAAATAATAACAATAAAATAAACTTGAGAATGACAATTTTTTTAACATTTATTTTCAAAATTTGTTTGTTATTATCAATACAATGTGCAAAAAAAGCACAACGACTTAAGCCCGAAATTTGACGCTCTCCGCTAGACAGAGATAGAATTGCAAAGAGAAAAGTAAGGTGAATAATAATATTTTCCCAGAGAAAAAAGAGGAAATACAGTTATTTAAAAATAATAACTACTGTATAGAGAGCAAGAAGGAAACAGAAAAAGACTAAAATAGCAAAAACTATTTTAAAGGGAGAGCAAAGCTAGAAAAAAAAAGAAATTGAACTCAATACACAGGAAAGGAAATTTAAGCGTTGTACTTGCCAAAAATAATTAAACATTGATAAGTACAAAATTTATACGGGTGAAAATAAATTCAAAAAACAAATAAATTCACTTATAAATTCACTTAACACCGGAAAGAAAATAAATATTCGTAACGATAAACGACAATAGATAAATTAATTGCCAAATGCTAATCAAAATCAATATGCGGAGCAGAATCAAAACACGTCTGTTAAGCACAAGCAACTTTCTCTATTTTGTAATGTTCCAGAATGGTTTAGAATTATGATCAAGCATGTTGGTAAATTCAAGAAGTTTAGGTTTGATAAGGCAGTTTAGTTTATTTATTCTGGCCTTGAGAATTGGATGCCTATATCTAGTTCACTGTCTTTGAGTGGTGTTCATATGGGTGATAAGGGCTGTAATAAAAGTTGATAAATTTTGGGAGTTTTATTATTTACTCGATTTTCTAGGCACGGTATGCTCAATAGTATCAATAATAGTGGATGTTCATTTATCAACCCTACTAACAATTGTTTCAATAATGGGTTGGATGTCAAAAGTTGGCCTGTCTCTAAAAGCTGCGTTTAGGGTTCTTTTGTATATTTTCCCATTTGCATTGGAGTACTGTCAATACGTATTATTTGTATAAGGTATGTTATATTTTAAGTAAGTTTCGTGCAGAGTATTACACTAACAGTTTGTTCTGGAGCAATTCCACTGAAAATTTCTGCAATTCAAATCACCAGCTCCAATGTAGTTACCCTCTATGCGTGAGATTTCAATTAAATCAGTCTTAAACATATCTTTCCTGTGGTTGTTGTTGTTTAATGCTATACAAGGATTGATAAGGAACTTTGCAGACTGTCCAGGGCAATAGAAAGAAAAAATTTTAAAGGAAATTTGTTCATCCATTATTACCTGTAATATTTTCCTAATATTACCTACCAATATTTTCAATTAGGTGTGTTTGCAGGCGTGGGGTTTGCCTATGTCTTATATAGTTTTTTACAGTAATAGCTAATCCACCAGCCCAGCTAGAACAACGATCATTTCTATAAACGATATAAATTCGAATGGAGAATCTGTCAGTATTCATTAGCCAAGTTTCAGAAATTAAGCAAACATATTTTGTTTATATGCAAGAACTGTTGAAGCTATGATCTTTTGTCACGAACGGCATGAGAGTTTCATGACAAAATAGTCAGTGAATTAGACAAATTACTTATTGGTGTACGAATTAAATAAATATTGTTTAATATTTATGTTTTATTTTATTAAAACTTTAGGACGTTTTATCTTTATGAGTTCCGAACAGGGACTAAACCTAAGTTGCTTAAGATTCTAACTTAACACTTAGCCCTGATGTTCCTAACGTCAGCTTCCCACGATGCAGTCACATTCTAGTCTACCCTGCAGTTCTTGTACGGAGCGTTGACGCTAACTTGCCATGGCTTTGCACGTATATGGTGTCGAATGTCTGCTAGACGGACACTAATCAGACACATCGTCAGCTATTTCGGAGTTGCGGGCTTGATCGTGTTAACCTACACATACTTTAAAGCTAGTTGGGATATTGCGTTAAATTGTTCTAATTTGCAAGTGCACGCACCAAGTTTATCAATAAGCTCCGTCATGAGCAAGCTAATTTCATCGAAGGTGAAGACGTCGTTGAAGGTTTAAACCAGAGAGAACTAATTCATATAGAGTTTACATTTTTTTTATTAGAAATACCACAACCCACTTGTATTGATTTTGGTCGGACTTCTAATGAATGAGGCTCATTATTGATAACTAAAATTGATTTGAAATGCATATTTTGCTCTAGGTATGTCAAACAATCGAAGTTGAATACAGCTAATTCTACCTTTATTACCAGCCAAACAGAAAAAACAGCAAGAAATTGCAAGTGTCGCATATCAAATCGAAATCAAACCAGCTGGGCATTGCAAATATCGGGAACGTTTTGCCTTTTCTTTGTTTTATTTCCTTATTTTCCGAACATAAGGGAAGACTTTTTGCGTGCATGCAAATTTGAACTCAACAAAGAAACACGCGCTCGGGACCTGACCTCTGATAAATTTGGTACGACAATCGAAAATTGATTTGACGACTGTGTTGGGAAGTGGGGCGCATGCGGAAATAAAATTCCTCGTTTTTGCTACGCTCACGCAACAACAAAGTCTAGACCACTTGTTTTTTTCTTCATTGCCGATCACAAGGCAAGAAGAGGAAAGAATACAACACAAAGTAACGGTGACGAAATTTGCTTTGCGCGATTGTGACTCGAACTTCGCGGACTGTGCGTATTCCTCGTAAAGTCAAACTTCAAAATCTCGAAACGCGACAATGCATAACATAAGTTCAAATTATGGGAATATTCGAGTTATGGAAGATATATTCTATTGATTTTTCGCTATTAACCCACTCCATTCGAGTCATGGAAATATTCGACTTATAAAAGTTCGAACTATGGAAATTCGACGGTAGTTTGAAAGTTCACTAGGGTTTCTTTGGCTGTTCAATGAATGTGCATTCACTGTACTTGCTATTGAAATGGATTTCGTTTTCTACCACAACCGAAAATTGTCATTTTCATCATTCAACTTCTTGAAGTCAAAAATCAAAACTTGCCATTTTGTGAGTGACCTTGTTGTGTAGGTTTGGTGCGTGTATGAGATTGTATTGGTTTTCATTGTCTCCCTTGCGTGTGAACTGCGCTAAGTTCGAGTGTGGTTTGAGTGAGGTTTCTTATTGTATGTATCACCCGGAATATTTTTGTATGATTTTGTTTTATCATCATGCCCTCTTTTTGTGCTGGCCGCCTGGTGTTTTCGTATCATTCATATATGTAAATGAATATAGGCGAAATATAGCTCGATTTCGTGTGTTAAAGAACGATTTCGTAAATTAAAGAAAACTCCACACAATTCGCTTATTATTCTCGAACACCTCACAAATAAAAAACTTTGAAAAAAATCAATTATTGATTTTATTATATCTTTCTTGTGTTTTTTATAATTTACTTATCATTCAATATTTTCCCATTTAACGGCATTTCGACGGCAGGCCATTTGCTTGCGGTTTAGCTTTTGCAAACAAACAGAATATTCTACCTCACTTAGGTTGAAGAGACAAAAAAATTGTAAACCTACAGAAAATTTAACATAAGCTAAGTCTCTCCTGTCTTTTTTTAAGGGAGAAATATAATCTCTATATGAATATATACTCTTTGGTTTAAACGATGTTACTCTTTAATGGTTACCAGTAAGAGCATTCCTATCTGTAAGAGAAGTCGAAGCACTGTTTGCCGCGATGTCTGTATGCCGACTTATATTACTGGAGGCAGCAGGCAAGTTAGAGTTGAAAACATAACTGTTTGATTTTGCTTTTTGAGTAACGTATAACGTGAGAGTTGGAAAGCCTCTACTTTGATTTTTGTTGTTTATTTAGCCCTGATCATTTACATTTGTTATAAAGCTATTGTTGGAGCTTTGTTCTTTCCGAATACCGTTTTGCTCTCTCCACTTTAGTAAATTTTGGTACGAAATACGGCATGGGCAGCTTAGGTCGATAGAGGGATGCCCTCCTTGGCAGTTGGCACATATAAATGTATCACTCTTTGTACAATTAGACGTAGGGTGTTGGCCTGCACAACGAGCACAGGATGTTGGATGTAATCATTGTTTAGAACTATGTCCGAAAAGTTGGCAGTTGTAACACTGTGTTAATTTGTTCGGCATCTTTGACTTGAAGTACCAATGTATTTTTATGCGGTAAATGCGGTATAATTTTTACGCAGTTGCTGGACCGTAATGGATATATTTGCAAAGTAGACAACATACAGTAGCATTTTATAGCCAGTTGTAGTAGTTTTTTTCCACAGTCTTCACATCAATGCCGTGAAGGCCCAGTTGGATTGGTATTGATTTCAATTCATCGTTTGACATTTTATTCAAACCGGAGAGTATTGCTTTATGTGTTTTGGAGTTTTTATTTTCATAGGAAAAGAATTCACAGTCCAGCTGGATTAGCTTACAGCACACTGTGTTATAGTAATCATTAGAGTTTTTAAAGATTTTAATGCCAATGGAGGTTGACTTGATTGAATAATCACTTATATTGAAGTTTTTCAACAAGTCGTGAACATATTTAGGGCTTTTCTTCAAGACCGTAATAGGCGGAACTCTGGTTGCAGCTGGTTCCTCATCGGTATTGTCCTGGGTCGGCAATGCGTCACTAGTGACATTATCTGACAATATTTACTCACTATTATCAAGATTATGGGTCTTTGCAATTTGTTTAAATCTCGGCATATTTATTTTAACTGATGCATTACCGTCAGCCCGCAGGCGTTTAATTTTTAGGTTTTTCACTTTTGATGTATGGTTGCTGAAGCAACCTAACGGTGGATTTGTTTGTGGATAAATCGTAGCAGCGAACGTTAGTTAACGATAGTGAGAGTGGCTTAAGAGCGGAACAGCTAAAAAAACGTCTTCACTAGATGAAAGCGAGAGCCGAACTTCATGAAAAATTTTAATGAAAACATTCTAAATCGAAATCGCGATATGTGAAATAGTAAAGCCTAAAATTTCGAAGTTTAAATTGTGAGGGAAAAAAAGCAGCGATCAAATAAAATCATAAGAATTTAAAAAATTTTTTAAAAACTGAAAAAGTACACTTACGAAACAACAGACTATTGAAGAAACCTTTATGCAAAAACCAGATGCAATAATCTATATTAACAGAAACTATTTCACACTTTTTAATAAATTTAAGTTCCATATCCACCAACTACCAATAAACTCTATACACTATGCTACGACTTAATCACCTTAGTCCCATAGATAATTTTAAACTAACACGACAATAAAAGCTGGCATCATTCGTCTATCGAAATCTCCATACAATTCCCCAGTTTGGATAGTCCAAAAAAAACAGGATGTTTCAGGTTTACAGAAATATCGTATGGTAGTAGATTATTGTAAATTAAACTATACCAGACAAATATCCGATCCCGGATATTACCACTATCCTAGCCAATTAGTATCCAACAAATATTTCTCCACAATTGATCTTAAAAGCGGACTCCATAAAATTGCTCTCAACAATGGAGACATCTAAAACAAGCAACTCCTCCATTTCTAAAGGAAAATTCGAGTTCACTTGACTGCCGTTCGGCTTAAGAAATGCCCCTTCAACGTGCCCTAGATGATGTGTTAGGAGAGCATATTGGCGTTTGTTGCTACATTTACATAGATGACATAATTATTTTTAGCAAAACCAAAGAGCATTTCGAAAATCTCAAAATTTTTTTGACAACGCTTAAGAGGGCAAACCTCAAGGTACAGTGCGATAAATGCGAATTTATCAAAGAGGATATCGAATTTGTCGGTATCATAATCAGTCAGGACGGTATTCGCATTACCTCTAAAAATTTAGAGGCCATAACAAACTTTCCACGTCCAAAGAATGTCCATAATTTACACTCCTTTTTAGGAATGACCGGACATTACCGTAGGTTCATTAAGACATACGCTCAAATGTCTAAGCCCCTCACTGAAATTCTCAGAGGAGAGTTGGGTCGAATCCCTAAAAATATGAGAGAACACCTTTAAATCTGACAGCACCACAAGTTAACGTCAGATGAAGTTATGCTCCACTACCTGATTTGGACAAAACATTCGAATTTACCACAGACGCTTCCAATTATCCTTTAGGAGCAGTGCTCTCATAGGAAGGTAGATCCATCTGCTTCCTTTCAAGGACGTTAAGTAGAGCAGAATAAAATTTTGAAGCTAACGAGAAGGAAATGCATGCAATAATTTGGGCACTACAGTCCCTTAGATGTTTCCTATACGGATAAAAAAAGGTAGTAATTTTTACCACCAACCTTTAACTTTGCTCTCAGCAACAAAAATTCAAGCACAGAAATTAAGAGATTGAAATCGCAATTAGAGGATTGTAATCATTAACTAATCTATAAACCAGGGAAAACGAATGTAGTAGCAGACTTACTTTCTAGACCACCGAAAGCCAATATAAATCCATTAACTCCTACTGTTCTCAGCAGTGATAGTTCCTCTCACAACCTAATACCCTCAAAAGATGAACATATCAACGTCTTTAAGAATAAAATTCTCATATCAAAAGATTTCAAGCCCTCTTAAAGTTAATGTAATTTTTCATATGTACCACAGACATACAATCATAGTAATTAAGATTTCCGAAGACTTACTCAAAGCACTTTTAAAGAAACACCTCAACCCAGTTATAATCAATAGTATATGGACTTCCGAACAAATTCTGTTAAAAATTCAAGCCATCTATCCCCTACACTATGCTAATTACAAAATTCGCTTTACTCATCAAATGGTAGAAGATATAATTCCAACAAAAAAACATGACAAAATTATTATTGAAAGAGACAACCGACCACATAGAAATGAAAAACAAAATCGAATACAGATCTTAAAAAAGTAGTTGTTCCCTGCCATGACTAAGAAAATGAAAAAGGTCACTAAAATATGTCGAATATGTAAGAAAACAAATACGATCGCCACCCAAACAACACAAAATTAAGCTCTACACCTCTGCCTGGATATTCAGGTCATACCATCCACAGAGACATATTTTCTACAGATAAACATAAAGTACTCACTTCTATCGATAAATTTTGTAAATTAAATTAAAATATAGTCTTTGATAATGAAAAATCTTTTAACGCTCAACCAATAAAAGTCATGTTAGAAAACGAGTTCAATATTAATAGGAAAATAATTAAATAATTTGTCCCGTTCTTTTAGGAAGTTAATCTGATCTAATTGGTGACGATTAAGTAAGGAGGAGTTAATATAAATAATATAACAGTAAACATTTTTTCCGCCTGTCCGTTCAATATTCATCTCCGTTTTTTGTGTTTTATCTATCTGTTCGCTCAATAGTCACCGTAACAAAAGTAAACTTTCATTATCATTTTACCGCTTCTTCTAAAAACTTTTTTTATTCTATTTTATCCGGACAGATGCTCAATAGTCACGTAGGCCAGCAACCGTAACAACAGTAACCTTTTATTTTACATTTTTACCGCTTCTAGAAACCTCCTTGCTTAAGAGTAGTCTCGTAAGGCTAGACTAAGTTAGTTGCTAACTAGGGACTATGCAAAGCACATAATGACTAAGTTAGTTGCTAACTAGAGACTCTATGCAAAGCACATAAAGCTTGTAAATAGTAAAATATTAAATTAATAGAATCTTAAGATATAACAACATTGTAAAACACATAATGTTGCTAATAAATAAACCTTAAAATGAAATCATTATTTAAATTTATTGAACTTGTTATTTCATTAAGTTAGTATATAGATAATAATCAGATTTTTAGCAGTAGGGAACAAAAAACCAACATTAAGAATGACATTTTTGAGGAGAAGCATGAGCTTACCGAAATGCTTTCAGATGCCACCACCATTGCGTTAGCGAACCATACTGGGCAGCGACAAGTTCCCTAACGGTATACCTATCACAATTGTTAATGTGAGAACCACAGTTCACTTCATCGAGACCAATAGTCTCCAAGTCCAGATATTATAACAAATCTTGCAGATCGTGATCTTTAATTATTTACCCTAATTTTTAATGAGTGTACAAGCATTGGATACTTTCTATACAAATGGAAGTTAGCTAAAAATAGCCCTTTGGGTGGGTTTTCTAAAATTTACGAACGTATTCTTAAGTTCAGGCTCCACACGTATATCGAACATAATTATATTTCCCTCCAGTTCCACTTTAAACTTTAAGGAGTAAAGACGTGTCACTTTATACCTGGCCAAATCGATAGTAATTTGCGACAACAAAACCATAACAGTAAACCCAATAAACAAACAAGTGCATAAAGAAGAATAAAAATAAAATGATACCAACAGCCATATATTAAAACAGTTACAACAACAACAACCAGCTCAAATTCTCAATCGAGAACAGTAAATCTCTCGAAAATGATTTAAACTCTCAGAAATACCTTATTATAAATAGAAGCAAACGCAACGACACTTTGTCTAACATCTCACCCTTTCTCCTTAAGGAAGATAATGTGTGCAACGGCGAAGTTGACGAATGTAAGCCACTGCGTAATGGTACAATCCTTATCAAAACAAAAAAGTTTGGCACAAGCCAAAAAATTTATTAAACTCACCTCTCTCACCAACGAAATTCAACTCGAAGTAACAGAGCACTACTTACTCAACAGCTCCCAAGGTGTTATTTACTGCAATAACCTGAGGGACATTCCTGAAGACGAAATTACTAACGAGCTCATAAACCAAAGTGTTACTGATTGCAAAAAAATATTAAAAAAGGTAATAACACTTTAAAGGAAACTGGCATAAAATCTGCGCACATAATATACAATGATCGCCACCAACTATCCTCATCACCATCCTTTTCTGCAATTGCCCGATCTTCTCAGACAACAACAAACACTAACCACAAGAATACTCCAATCAAACGTCAAGTACAAAGCTACGCAGTTATCGATACGCTGTGTTCTACCACCATCACCAGCAAGCAATCACACATCACCCCACATAATCCAGAGCCTATCAATGACGATACTGTGGACTCATCATCGCCGGGTGCCGCTAACTTTTTAGCCTCTCCAAAGGCCAAAAATCCTATAAGGAAAACTCCGCTAAAATATAAACCCCCTCTAAAACTAATTATAAAAATTAGGAGATATTAGAAAAACTTAATATAATTTAATATACTTCCTCAGACCGAGCTGTGCCACAGTCGACCCATATCCAGGACGTCTTTTAATAGCTAGATACAGCAGCAAAAGTATCCACTTAACAACACGTCAAGGCGATATTAATTTGTGCCGCAGATCGGTTGACTTATTCTCCCACAACGTTGAGTGATGGGCATGGTTCCTTCATTTGCTGTCACGCTACAACTCAACACTACTAATTGATCAAACCCACGCAATTCCTACACAATCTCCAATCTACTCTCCTTTATTTCACTTATTATGGTTCTTAAGATCTTATAATGGAACTGCAATGGTTATTCTACCAATTATGATTAATTAAAAATTCTCATAAAAAATATAATCCAAAACTCATCACCATCCAAGAAACATATTTTAACTGATTGTCTAATATTCCAACTCCTATCAACTATAAAATGTATACCTACAACTCCTCATCTGGTTCATCAGGAGGCGTTGCCATCCTCATCCGTTACTCTCTACAGCACCAAAATTTTATCCTCCCTCAAGATTTTGATTCGATTGGTGTAACAGTCTACTCAAAAATTAAGTTCTACGTTATCTTCTCATACATTCCCCCAAACAAACCATTCTCTATTAACGACCTACTTAATGCATATGATAACCTACTTAATGCATATGATAATCTCACACTTCCCTCGTTAATCTCTGGAGACTTTAAGAGCTGGCACTCTTTATGGGGCTCGCTTGCAAACAATCGTAGAGGAAACACAATTTTCAAATTTTTGGCCCAATCGCCTTTCTCCATCTTAAACGACGAATCCCCCACTCACTTTAGAACAAATCGTACCTTAACATATAGCTCTCTCCTTTGCTACAACTACCCTTTTCCAGCGATCACTACCCAATAATTATAAATCTTTTTGAACGCTCGCCCTCCCGTCCTACACTTCGACAAAATTCAAAACTGTTTTTGCAAACCGGACACTATATAAAGAAGCCACAAATATCTATCACCTTCAACGTACTGTAAGCACTAACTTAAACAAAAAATCAGCCAATATAATAAAAATTATCCGCAAAAGCGCTAACATTTCTATCCCACAAAGTACAGACAACCTACATCATAAATGTTCAGTCCCTTGGTGGAACACTAATGTCCAAAAACTCAAAGATGTTAAAAATCATCATTGGTACGCCCTTAAGCGCGATATATCCACTGAGAGTATTTTAAAATTAAAAAGGAGAACGCACTCCTAAAGCACGAAATAAAATTCACTAAACGCCTCTCACTAGAAACATATATATCATCAATAAACCCAAACACGTCTACATAAAAAATCTGTAGTAACATTCGTACCTTTTGTGGCTTAAAACCATACCACACACAGCGCCAACTCACAAAACCCAATCACTGACAGTTACCTTATAGCAGAAGAATTCGGCACTAACCGGTCGAACGGTTCAAACGACATGAACTTTTCGACTACTTTTCACTTACACAAAACAAACTTACTCCCTACCACCACTCCATATACAAGAATATCTTCACAAAATATAGTTGAAACCCCAATTACTCCTCCTGAACTAAAATCCGCCTATCAAAATTAAAAGGAAAAACTCGAGGTCTGGACAGAATCTCCTACCCCATGCTAAATAATCTTCACCCAGTAGTCACATCACGTCTCCTCGACCAATATATAATAACATCTTCAATAAATTCCTCCAACAACACTGAGGGAAATAAGCTGAGCAAAATCATCCCCATAAATAAACATAACTCCGACAAAACTGAACTCAATAGCTTACGACCCATTTCGCTAAACTCTTGCTGCGCCGAAACTTTAGACAAAATAATTGCTAACCGTCTATGGTATCCAAAAACAGATTAATCAACAGTCGGCAAACCGGCTTCAAGAGAGGCAAATCGGTGTCTGATAATCTAGCAGCGCTCTCCTCCAAAAACCACCACTCGATCATCTCACTCAACTTCACCAAAGGTAGGAATCCACTCCGTCATAGATGAGTTACATTCGTGGAAAATTGGCCCTAAAATCATCAACTAGGTCACTAGCTTTATGTCTAATAAAAAAATGGTAGTATATGCAAACAGCCACTTCTCTTCAGTTCTTCCTCAATTCAACGGCCTTCCGCAAGGCTCATCCCTTTTCCTCATCTTGTTCCTTATCCCATAAAACCATCTAAATAAATTAATCCTTCAACATAGACATTTCGCCTTCTACCCTACGCCGATAATTACTTCATTGTATACCTCAAGTGTACCTCAATAAACATAAATACACTAATAACATATATCCTCTCCTGGTGTGATTATTCGGGTGCAACTCTCTCCGTTTCAAAATGTAAATATTTGCAAATTCATGGGAAGCATTCCTATCAAGTCAAAATCTTCTCCTCTCTAGCTCCGATTGCAGACGTCAAAATCCTGAAAATCGTAGGAATAACCTTCAATAACAGATACAACTGGAGCAGTCACACTCTAAACCTTTTAACTCAAATGACTCTTCTTTAGCAGTACCCCTCAAAAATATATGTAAATCTAAAAATCTAGCATCAAAAATTCTCTCTGTTCTTAACCGCTCCCGGCTACTCAACAGAAATTTTGGCCTTCCAACCAAACCAATGCCCTTAATCAAAACCTTCACAATAAACCACCACTCGTCTGTCCACAATACCTATCTTCACCAACTTCCGAAGTCTTTCACCCCACCTGTAATCTACCAAAAAGAATTCATACGCCTTAAACTCTCATGTATTCCTATACACAGACGGTTCCAAGTCGGACTCCGGTTCCTCCTTCAGTTTAGTAATGAATAGAGCACATGATAAATTCCTCCTTACCCACTACAGCTCGTCTTTCTTAACGGAAATCATAGCCTTTCACAACGCAATGCAGAGGGCCAAAGATGCACAAACATAAAGTTGCTAAAGATGCATTCACATTCCCTCTCATTTTCCAAGAAAACTACAATATATCTGATATCATATAACACATTAAAACCTACTTTAAAACAGAACTGAACTCACTCATTGCTTCCACTAATAACCACTACAAATTATACAACACTCCAAAACCCACCATTTACGATTACGGTCGACTACTACTTGATCAGCCTATACATCGTCGTTTACTCTCCAAAATCATTCGGCTACGTCTCGGCACACCAATCTTACCCACTCCCACCTTTTCGACCGCCCAAAACATATTCTCTCTGATTGTCACTTCTTCCATAGAAATAGAATCAAAACTTTTAGCCATCTTGACCCTCTTACAATCCTCTTCAATCCTTCCAAAGATAATTTACCCAAGCTCATTAATTTCCTAAAATCGTGCAACTTATTAAGCCAATTATGAAATCAAATACTATTCAATCAAATACTATACTATATACAAATACAATACTATTAATAAAAGTAGTTTATAAGTTCTAATACTTATGTGAGCAGATCACAAAAGTTTTTTTTTCATTTTTGTAAGGATGTAGGGGAAAAAAAAATCAAAATAGTAACAAAAATACTATACATTTAAATTATATTAATACAATTATAGAACAAAATAAAGTAAAATAAACATAAATGAAATAAAAATATAACATACAAAAATAAACAACATTAAACAAAAAGAAAAAGAAAGAGGTATTGATATATGTGTTGTATATGGCTTAGAATTTATTCTACCAGATCCACTGGCCTTGTCCTCTGTAACCTGCGTCTGCATTGTAGTTCCTGTATTGGTAGTAGGTTGACACCAACATTTGGGTGTTGAGTAAGCTTCGTCTGGTAGATACGACTTATTTTTGTAATCTCCTCTGTCACTGTTGGAATATTAAGATCACGATGTAGATCATCGTTAGTTATATACCACCCAGCCTTGGTGATTATACGAATGTTTTTCGATTGTTGTCTTTGTATTATTTTTTTGTATTTGATATTTTGGCCGTTCTCCAGATTTGTGCTCCGTACGTCCAGATTGGTCTTATAATGGCTTTGTAGATCAGTATTTTGTTTTCTAATGTTAATTTTGATTTGAGCAGCCAATATAATTGACTAATCCTCAGCTTGATTTGATCCCGTTTTTTAGATATATGGTATTTCCAGTTGAGTTTGTTGTCAATATATAATCCTAGGTATTTGACTACATTTTCAATTTTTACGTCAGCTCCGTCAATCGTTATACGAGGTAGTGTGAATTTAGTTTTAGTTGTATATGTAACATGTACTGTTTTGGTATTATTTAGTTTTATTGTCCACTTTTCAAACCACCTTAGGGTAGTATCCAGATGCTGTTGCAGTTTGGATGTTGCTATGTTTATGTGTCTATGTGCGCTAAGTATTATAGTGTCATCAGCAAATGTGGCTATCATTGAAGCGTCGTCATTTGGTGATGGTATGTCCGCTTAAAGATAGTGTATAATAACGGTCCTAGTACACTTCCTTGTGGTACGCATGTTTTGATTTCTCTTAATGTGGAATATTCATCTGAGTACTTAACGAAAAAATGTCTTTCTGTGATATAGTATACTAATATCTGTAGTACGTTATGCGGAAATATATTGCGCAATTTGCTGATTAGTCCTTTGTGCCAAACTTTGTCGAATGCCTTTTCACCATCTAGAAAAATTCCTATGCAGAACTTTTTGTTGTCAAAATCGTTTAAAATTCTATGAGTCACACGATGGATTTGTTGTATGGTCGAGTGTCTTCGTCGAAAGCCAAATTGGTGGTCAGGTATTATATGTTTGCTTTCTATAATAGGTAACAGTTGCTGGCACAGGAGCTTCTCGAATATTCTTGACAGCACTGGAAGTAAGCTAATTGGTCTATATGATGCTGGATTATATATTTCTTTACCAAGTTTTGGAATTGCAATGACTTCAGCCACTTTCCATACTTTAGGAAAGTAATTTAATCTAATTATCGCGTTGAAAATATTACCTATGTGTACCACTGCTTGAAGTGTTAGCTCCCTTAAAAGTTTTCCGTCAATTTTGTCATATCCGGGTGCTTTTTTGGGCTTTATGTCGTGCTGTATACATTTGAGTATTTCATTTGTACATGCTTTTTAAGGCGAGTTGGCTGGGGAGTGACTGTCGAGTTTATATGACAATCATCTTCATTGAGTGTTTCATCAGCAACTGTCGCCTTGTCTATGTTCGTTACTGCCCATGATGCATTGTCCATTTTTATAGGTGCCTGGTGTATTGTTTTATTTGACAGTTTTTTTATAGCCTTCCACAGGGAGTAGTCGGTAAAGCTTGTCGGAGTTAGCCTCTGTAAATACTTCGTGATTTCGTAATTTTTCTGATTTTGGAGATATTTTTTAATTTCTTTAGTTGCCTTGTTATATTTATTTTTCGCATCGGGGGATCTGCAAATGGTCCATGCTTTTTTCAGTTTCCGTTTTGAACATATCAATTTGCGAAGCGTAGGGTGTGTGTATCGCTTTACATGGTGTATTATCTTGTCCGGAAATGCTTGCAATACTGCCTTCTCAATGGTATCGTTTAGGTGAACTATAGCTGATTCTACGTTGTCGGGTGATCTCAGTGGAATGCTTGTATTTAAGTTTGTGTTAATGTAGTCGCGATAGGTATCCCAGTCAGTTTTGTTGTTGTGCAATAGTTTAAAATTGGTTGTGTTCACTTCAATTGAATTAAGTTAGAGTAGTATAGGTGAATGGTCTGACGATAGTTCCAGTCTTGATGTTATAACACATTTATTAAGTCTATGTCTTTGAGTATATAAAAGTCAATGAGGTCTGGCTTTTTATTTTTGTCTGTTGGCCAATACGTGGGTTCGCCGGTACTAAGATGTTTAGCTTTTGCTAACAGCAGTGCACCCTGTAGTTTTTTACCTTTCTTGTTTGATATTCTGGAACCCCAGTCTGTATGCTTCGCATTGTAGTCGCCTGCAGCTATAAAGCGTTGTCCGAGAGTTTTTAAGAAGTCAAGGTATTGCGACTGTGAGATAATGTGCTTTGGTGGGCTGTTATACTTAGTGGTCCGGATGAGTCGAAGATTTGTATGTTTGTCGACTGGATATAGGTTTCTTGGAATGGAAGCAGTACGTTATGTTTAATGTTTTGTTTAATAATGATAGTAGTCCCACCGTGTCCTGTACCGTCGGGATGGATTTGTGGTACATCTTGTATCCACGAATGTTCATGTGCTGGCTATTTGTATAGTGTGTTTCCGATATCAAAGCAATGTCAGTGTAGTTGTTGTGTAGGGAAAGCTAGAATTCATTCAAGTGATTTTTTAATCCGTTTGCATTCCAAGTTAAAATCTTTATTTTAGTGTTAATCCTTGTTGTCGAGTTCTGTCAACAGTACAACAGTTCTGTCAACATGATGTTCATCATATTACTCATTTGTTGCGCTAGTTGTTTTATTATATCTTTTATTTTCGCTAAATTTTTGGAAAATGCAGTCTTTTTTCTGTGTTTTTATTAGTCTCGTTTTGTTGCGTTTTTGTTGTATTCCCCATCTTTCTGTTGAGGTTGTACCTGATTTGTGGGGATTCTATGGTTGCTGGCTGCTGTTTGGGCATACGTTATTCTAATTTTAACTTTGTTTGATGTCTGTTCTACTTCCTGATGCTCATCATTTTTAGCGTCTTTCTCTTTTAGTGAGGGAAATCTTTTAATTTGTAGGGTTTTGTATACGTTACATCCCTTATAGTTGGCTATGTGTGAGCCGCCACAAAGAGCGTATTTAATTTGATCTGCACTTATTAGTTTGCAGTCAATAGTCTTGTGCTTGCCAGCGCATTTCACACAGATCTGGTCTTTGGTGCAAAAATTTCTTGTATGACCATATTTTGGGCATTTTGAGCACTGAGTTACCGTGCGTTTGTGGTGTGGTAGCTCAAAGATGACTTTGGTAAATAGGAGTGTGGTGATATTAACGTTTCACTATTATTTGCTTTGGCTTTTAGTTCAATTAAAAATAGCGGCAGGGGTTTCTTTATCAGTTTTTGTTGTACGTTGTGTATTAATAATAGTTCAGATAGTTCATTCTTTAGTTCGTCAAGATCAGTGGCGTAGGGCATATTCCTTAGTACAGTATGGAATCCCCTCTCCTCTTTGGCCTTAAAGGTGTATTATTTAATATGGTTATCTCTAAGCATCTTAACCACCGCCGAGTCATTTGTTTGTACGCATACTTCGTTGTTTTTATGTGTTTTTAAGATGTAGTTTTGTTGTATTTTTTTTTTCAGAGCTTTGTTTAGTATCAATGATTATTTAGATATCAATAGAACCCTGAAGGCATTCATAAACAGGTGCCTCTGGGTAATTGTGGGGATATTCTGACCCAACAGAATCTCCAACTATAGATATATGAGATGTATATCCTCGCTGTGGCAAGGAGCCCATATACATCCAAATTCGCCGCCGCAAGTAAAAGTGGATCGGCCACGCACTAAGGAAACCACTTAACAGCATCCCCAGAATGGCCCTGGAGTGGAATCCGCAAGGCCAAAAGCGAGTTGGGCTACTAAATGAAACTTGGCGCAGATCCATCAATAAAGAGGTATCCATGGAGAAGAAGCCAAGCGAATTGCGCAAACAGGGTGAGATGGAGAGTTCTCGTAGATGCCCTATGCTCCCATGCGGAGTGATAAAGGGTAGAAAAAAAAGGCATTCTACATTATATACAAAATTATGATTTTCATTACAAACTTGGACTGAAGGTGGAGCAACAAACAACATTTTACATAGAAAACAAAACAATTTGATCAGCCAAATCAAAGCAATAAAGCTAAATAAGTAGTTATCTGCAATGCAATTAAATTAAATTAAATAAGTAAAAAAACACATTATCTGCATCAATAAAATCGTTTAACTTGAAATTATTCTATTTTATTTCCAAGTTTTAGTTTTTGTTTGTTCTTGTTTTGCTATTATTTTTTACCATTCTGTTCCCCCGAGTACGTACCAGGGCAAAAGAGGGTTAACGCTTTCGCGTTCGATGGTTCGTCTTGTTGTTGGTTGTAACTGTATATCTGTCATCTATGCACTTCCAAAATTTATTACACCACTCGATAGATTGCTATAACACGCAATGGCTCTGGGGCAGAATTCTCTACTAATGTTCCTCACCTATATACATAAGTGAAGTTCCCAACTATTGAAGTGAAGTTGTGTTCTATAACACCTATTATTTTAGTTTTAGTTTTGTTGGTTATTTTATTTTAGTTTTTAAAGCATATTACATATATCTACTAATCTAAATAATTGGGCAAATAACGTATTTAATTATTATATATGTATTTATATATGATACCAAATAAACACAAACAGGAGATACAACAACAACAGCAACAAAGCATCAAAGACACAAGCACAGTCATTTATTCTAATTCTCTTTCACACTCAATCTCCTACGCTAGAGACGGATGTTTGTTCCCGAGCTAAAGAATAATCTCGTGACACCACCGGAGAAGTACATACGTTTATGAATAAAAATAAATATACATAATTACATAAATGTGGGGAAAGAAGAGAGAATTACGACATTATTAACGACGGCAACGACGGCGAACACGGCAACGACGGCGAAGACGGCAACGACGGCGAAGACGACACCGAACGCGACTTCGGGCATTCGAGTAGAAGCGCGTATTCACGACGGACGCAAAACGAAGAGAAACGACGTAGAAGCAGATTTGTTTAAAACATTATACTTAACTTGTAATCTTTCCTAGACCTAAATCCTACATTTTGGGGGCTCGTCCTAAACAAGAAAC
The DNA here is from genome assembly GCA_035041755.1 of Cacoxenus indagator. Taxonomy (NCBI): domain Eukaryota; kingdom Metazoa; phylum Arthropoda; class Insecta; order Diptera; family Drosophilidae; genus Cacoxenus; species Cacoxenus indagator. The sequence continues at coordinate 418,107 of JAWNKX010001059.1, forward strand.
ATAAGTGAAATTCAGTTTAACGTTGTTACACTTCGTTGTGAAATTCAGTTGAACATTATTGTAGGGCTCAGCCTTTGAACAATTACGAATTATCGCACCGGGGTCGAGACGAAATGTGAAACAAGTTAAAAGTTGTTCAAGTCGAACAAAATTAAAAGTTGTTAAAGTCGAAAGAGTTTAAAAAGTCGAAAGTTGTTAAAGTCGAAGAAACTAAAAACGCGACTAGTGGATTTCACAAGAATTCGCAATGCGTTGAGAAACAAGAAGAAGAAGAAAATTGTGTTATTACACAAACTGATTTTCGAAAGGGAAGGTGACCGCGAAAATAGGAAACGCTTGCGTGAATTTGAAGGCTTTGGATTTAATAAAGAAGACCAACGGCATAGTGAATACATGACAGAAAACCTATCCAAGGATGATCTGGTTGTAATATGCAATATATTAAACTTGCAACATAATAAAAATGATTTAACTGAACATATTCTTCACAATTTGCAAACAAAACATTTTTTGGTTGATTACATTGCCGAAGACGAACAAGAAGAGGATAGCGAATGCGAAAACGTGGGTCCCAACAGCGAATACAGCGACGACGGCAAAAACAACAACAGCAATATCGTCAAAAATTCGATAAAAAACAAAAAGCGGAACGAAGAGGGGGCACATTATTCAGTTACGGCAAGAGGTGACGACGCATGGTCGCTACAAAATGTGAAAATGATATCACCAAGATTCGCTTTAAGTTTCCGAGATATCGAAGACTCCATATGCTCGTTTAGTGGTAACGATGCGCTTCCAGTGGAGGTTTGGATCAGCGACTTTGAAGAGATGGCTGTCATTATGGAATGGGACGACTTGCAAAAACTAATCTTTGCTAAAAGATCGTTGGCCAAAATGTACATAATGAGTGAACGCGGTATCACAAGTTGGCAAATGTTGAAAGAGGCGCTCATCAGTGAATTTAAGACGGAAACTAATAGCGCCCAGTTGCACGCATTAATGGTTGAAAGGAAAATTAAAAAGAATGAAACTCTTTAAGAATATTTACTTAAAATGAAAGAATTAGCCTCACGTGGTAATATTGAAAACAGTGCGTTAATGCAGTACGTAATCGACGGGATAGATGATTTGAGCATAAACAAATCGATCATGTATAACGCAAAAAATCTAACAGAGTTTAAAGAAAAACTAAAATGCTACGAAAAAATGCGCGAGAAGTCAGAACGAGTAAAACAATATGAAAATAAAAACAGAAATGTGACAACTAAAAAAGAGACCAAAACGAATAAAGAAAATAAAGAGTTAAGATGTTTTAATTGCGGCTCGGCAGAGCATAAGCGTAAAGAATGTAAGGAGGAAACGAAATGATTCAAGTGTAAACAGTTCGGACACATTTCGAAAAGTTGCAAAGAAAATAAGGCGGTAGAGGATTCAAACATACGTCGAGTACGAGTGCAGAACAATTTAACCAACAAGGAAGTGAGCATTATGGGCAAGCGATTCATCGCATTATTTGACACTGGCAGTAAATTTAATATTGTCTCAATGCATGTGTATAAAGAGTTGTAAGAACCGAAACTTGTCAAAGATAATATAAAGCTAGTCGGGTTTGGAGAAAAGCATAATGACAACTAAATCAAACCGATAGGACGTTTTAAACATGAAATACTGATCGACGGAAATTCTTTTGAACTTCATTTTTACGTTGTACCATCTAGCTGTTTAGATTTGCAATTACTAATAGGTGAAGAATTATGCATGCACGCAGAAGTTACAATTAATCGCGACGGTATCCACATCGAGAAGGCGCAAGTAGACGAAGTTGAAGATGAATTAGCGATAATGAAAATCGATGCGATCGTAAGTGAAAGCGAACTACATGTCAACGAGAGTGCAAATGAGAATGCAAGGGAAAAAGTCTTAGAAGCAGTTGCGAACTACAAACCGATTAAAATAAAAACAACAAACGTGGAGATGAAAATAATTTTGAAAGATGAAACCAAAATATTTTCGAGACCGCGACGATTACCACATACAGAGACAACCATAGTTGATGCGCAAGCAGACGAATGGTTAAAAGAAGGTATAATTGAAGATTCCGTTTCAGAATTTACAAGTCCAGTTGTTTTAATAAAGAAAAGTGATGGGTCTCCTCGATTATGTATCGATTACCGGAGAATTAATAAAGTAATCATGAAAGACCAGTTCCCGATGCCGCTTATTGAAGACCAACTCGATCGCTTACAAGATGCGAAAGTGTTCAGCACAATTGACCTGAAAAATGGATTCTTTCATGTACCGGTCGCAGAAACGAGTAAGAAATACACATCTTTCGTCACACAGAATGGTCAATACCAGTTTCGCAGAGTGCCATTTGGGTTAACAAATTTACCAGGAGTTTTTCAGAGACACATAATAGCAATCTTTCGAGATTTGGCACGCAGGGGCATCGCTTTGCCATATGTAGATGACATAATAATTCCAGCCAAATCCGAAGACGAAGCTGTACTTAATCTGAGAGAAGTCCTCAAAGCATGTCAAGACTATGGTTTAGAGCTAAACCGGAAGAAGTGCCACTTTTCAGAAAGACGAGTTACATTTCTGAGTTATATTATTGAAGACCAAAAGATACGTTTATCACCCGAGAAAATAATAGCCGTTTCGAAATTTGGAACAGCTCAGACAACGAAGCAGCTAGAAAGTTTTCTAGGTTTAGCAGGTCATTTCAGAAAATTCATCGCAAATTATTCGATTATTGCCAAGCCATTGACAGACCTAACAAAACACAGACTAAAGTTCCAAATGGGGGTTCAGGAAGAGAAGGCGTTTGAGACCTTAAAGGAAATGTTAATAGAGAATACAGTGTTGCATATTTACAACCAGAAATATGAAACAGAAGTACATACAGATGCGTCTATCGACGGATTCGGAGCAGTATTGCTTCAAACATCACCCGACGACGGTCAAATACATCCCATTCACTATATGAGCAAGAAAACTACAGACGCACAGTGAAAGTTTACAAGCTACGAACTTGAAATTCTTGCAGTAATCGAGGCACTATCGAAATTCAGAGTATATTTGTTGGGAACACGTTTTAAATTGGTGACAGATTGTAATCCATTTACAAAAACGCTGGATAAGAAAGATCTTTGTACACGAGTAGCTCTTCTTACAAGAATACGACTACGTGGTTGAACATCGTTCAGGAACAAGATATCCTGTAATGACGATAAGTGAGGACAGCATAAACATTGGCATAAAAAATGCACAAGACCGCGATGAGAAACTAAAAGGTATTAAAGAAGCTCTTACCAAGGAAAACACGATGTACAACGACTATTTTCTAGAGGCAGGTATACTATACAAGCTTGAAAACGACACAGAGCTAGTAGTTGTCCCTAATGAAATGCAAAAAGGAGTTATTGGTCGTGCACATGACAGAGGTCATTTTGCGGTCAAGAAAACGAAAGAGTTGATTTGCAGGCAATATTATATGCCAAACGTTGAAGATAAAATCCGAAAGTATATTGAGTGCTGCATTCAGTGTATAGTAAGTAGCCGCAAAAAGGGTAAACAAGAAGTTTGGCTACACCCACTGCAGAAAGAAGACGTACCATTACACACCTACCATATCGACTTTTTAGGACCACTAGAATCAACGCATAAAGACTACAAGCATATTTTTGCTGTCATCGATTCATTTACGGAGTTTTGCTGGCTGTACGCGACCAAGTCCACAACGGCAACCGAAGTCATCATGAAGCTAAGCAGTCAAAGCATAACATTCGGCAACCCAGCACTTATCATTTCAGATAGGGGTCCAGATTTCACGGCCCAAGAATTTCTGAAGTACTGCGTTAAAGAAAAAATTAAACTGGTAAAGACAACCACGGGTCTACCGTGAGTTAACGGACAATTCGAAAGACTGAATGCAATTATTATTTTGCTTTCCAAACTTAGCATCGATGATCCATCTAAGTGGTACAAGCACGTTGCCAGAGTACAACAGGAGATTAACTCAACGTTTACGCGAAGCATTGACACGACACCGTTCGAGTTATTGGTTGGCGTGAAAATGCGAACAAATGAAGATCATCAGCTACGACAACTAATTAACAAACAATCAGTGGATATGTTTACCGATGAACCCAACGATTTGCGAGAAAAGGCAAAGTCACACATTTTGAGACTACAGAACGAAAATAAGAAAACGTATATTCTGCGACGTAAAGCAGCAAAGCAGTTTAATCTGGGCGACTTGGTAGCTGTGAAACGAAAACAATTTGGTAGTGGCCTTAAACTGAAGTCTAAGTTTTTGGGACCATACCAGGTTGTTAAGGTCAAACACAACAACACCTATGATGTGCAGAAAATAGGCAACAGTGAAGGACCGATAAACACAGCAACATGCGCAGAGTACATGAAGCCATGGCCCGTTAGCTATGATTACGATGACGATGACAACGATGGAACATTCGGGTCGAATGCTTATTCCGAATGGCCGAATGTGGGGAAAGAAGAGAGAATGACGACATCACCAACGACGGCAACGACGGCAACGACGGCAACGAGGGCAACGATGACGAAGACGGCAACGACGGCGAAGACGACAACGAACGCAACTTCGGGCATTCGAGTAGAAGCGCGTATTCAAGACGGGCGCAAAACGACGAGAAACGACGTAGAAGCGGATTTGTTTAAAATATTATACTTAACTTGTAATCTTTCCTAGACCTAAATCCTACACACTTATACGTATATACTTTTGTGCTTATGTTATTTGGTTGAAGTTACGCACAATTTGCAAATGCCAGATGTTCTGTCTAAACAATTCTGTTTGTGCGGAAAGCCAAAGGTGCCGATTGCGTCGGCGTGTCGGTATGCCACGTGTGCATTTTCGGCAATGTTACTTTACGTATTCTTTCCAGAAGGGAAGGTGGGGATAGCTGCACTGCAGCGGTAACTCCTCCCCCCATAGAATGGAGCCATGGTGACAATGATTGCGAATAGATGGTACAACTTATTTTATTTTTTTTTTTATACCAGTGTTGTTATGGTAACAAAAAAATGTAATTATCAAAATACATGTTTTATTTTATTACATATGTTAGTTAACACGGTGGCATAAGACGACAACAAAGCTATCGTTTCGACCACAGCAACAGTATGCTCAGCCCATGAGAAAACACTGAGTCGGCAAGAAGCGAAACGAAGTAGCTGCATGTGCGTATGGCGTACGTACGGCGAACCGAAACTGAACTTGACACCGCACATGCAGCAGCATTGCGGAAGACCAACGCCGGCACTCTTAAGGCTAACGGCAAACCGAGCCTCTTTTTTCATTTTGAGTATAATTATATAGATTTCTGTTAATGCTGAATGAAGTCACTCCACAGGGGAATTACTAGATGATTGTTGAAAGGATGTGACATGTACTGTGATATTGTATTGTTTGCCGAAATCTTTAAAAAAATTGGAGAAGAATTCGGTTCCTTGGTCAGGTATGATTTTTTTGGGGATACCGAAAGGAAGTTTTTTAATGCCTTGATGACATTTGGACTATCTCTAGCTAGTAATGTGTAGCCTGTTGCGAACTTTGAAAACTTATCTATAATTGGAAGGATATTTTCGTTGTTGATAGTATAGATATCTATGTGGGGAATAGCTAGCGATCTTTCGGGAGTTTGTGTTACCTGATATATTATGTTTTGTGGTTGTCTGTCATATTTGAGTGTTTGGCAGGTTGTACAATTATTTATTGTTTGTGCAATTTTATTTTCCATGTGTGGGAAAAAAAATTGTCTCGTTTTAAATGGAGCAGTGTATCGTCTATACCACGGTGGTTGTTATTCGAGCGATAGTTTCTTATTATTTAGTCTTGTTGGTCAGAGGCAAAAATGTCTTGTACTTAATTTGAATATTTTAGATCCGGCAAAAAATTGGGAAAGTTGTAGTTTTTGTTGGGGTGTGTTTATTAAGGACTGTCGTGATGGGTACGGGTGTTTTAAGTTCATATTGTAAAGTGAGTTCAACATATTCCGAGTTAACGAAAGAAGTAGTGGCACCTATGTCTATTAGAAATCGAAGGGGTCGACCGAGTGGAGAGTTAATGAAGATAAATGGTAGGGATGGGGCGAATTTATTGGGTTTTAAGTACCCTATTGGCTTTCCTAGGCTTGTGACTAAAAATTTACAGAATCGTCTATGTTGCAAATTTTGTTGACGTCTTGGCTTTCTTTAACCATGTTGTAAAATTCTTGGTTAGGACGCTGAGAAAAATTTGATTTTTGGGAGCTTTTGAAATTATTGCTCTGTCCGAATTTGTTGTATGATTCTTGTTTGGGAGGCATTATTGCCGGTCTTGAGGTAAATGGGAGTTGAGAGTTATTGGTGTTCGGGTTGTAAGTTTTCCCTTAATAACGAGGCTCAATTTTTTGGTTTGCATTGTGGTTATTGATTTCTTGTGAACGGTTTATTTGATAGAATGGGTCTATACTTGTAATTGTTTGTTGTCATCTTGTTTTGGTACTATAAATTCTGTTCTTGTTGACAGAATTCGAAAGCCGCTGGAAGCGTTGTTGGTCGCATAGCCTTAACAAGTGGCCCTAAAGGTCCTTTTATTTAAGTGACAAATTTTTTGAGGCACGTTTCGGTGTATGCCTTCTTTTTTGCCTTTGCTAAGTTTGAATCCTTTTCATTCATTTAAACATTGCTGAAAACGGCAGTCTGAAGTTCTACAACATCTATATAGAAATTCCGAATAGTTTTGTTTTCGTTATTGAGATTATGCAGATGTTGTATTAGAGATGCTTCCGTTTGTTTATCAGAGTAGTTGTCCACCAGGCTCTATTTAATATCTTCCCATATTAATGTTATTGATTAACAACTCATTAGGCTCTCCAACAATTCTATTGCGGATAGCTCGAAGCAGTATTCGACCGTAGGTGGTTTTATCGATGTCTTGAATGAAGGTCAGAATTTCTTCGACAGAGTCGATATACTATGTTCGATACTATGTTCGATACTATGTTCGAATATGTAGATGTATATAATTATTTTATTTAGTGTTGCTTTTTACTGTTCCTTTTAATAATTGTATATCTGTTTTTGTATATCATATGCGTGTGATGTGACATGCGTGGCTTATAAAGAGGGTTGCATTATGTTTATTATTATATTTTTGGAACGAAGTTTCTTTACGCGGCTTGTGGTAGGTGTGAAATGACAGATAATTCAAAAACCGTAACAATATTGTTATTGTATTTTGTAGTATTTTTTGCTGCTATTTGGTTCTGCTCTTCTGTTGTGCTCATGCAGTAACAACAAAGGTAATAACAGCAAGACACCTGCCCGCAATTTTAAGCGTTCACGTTAGCGAAGAGAGAAAGAGCGAGTATCATTTCGTTTGAGTGTGTACCCTACTCAACGCAGATCTTGAATATTCATTGGCATGCATGTCGCTGAGGCTTGGCCCTTATATTTTATTTAAACATATACGTTGCCTCAATTATGAATTATAATTTGATTCCAAAAATGAAACTGCTCATATATATATGTTGTTCGATTCGCACAGGCTTTCATATAAATTTTAAACTGCAATCTACAAGCTAAACTAAGGGAAGGTAAGCTATAAGATTTCATTTTCGAACATAATATTACTTGGTCAGCAAAGACACATTTTTTTTGTACAAGGGTAGCGAGGTAGTCGAGGTGACGACGTTTTGTTATGAAACATCTTTGGTTTCGATGGAATGATATTTTACATGAGCTCGTGAGTGCTAAGCACACTCACATATTGTTTTCCATATTATTTATATTTATATATATATATTATTTAACATTAAAAAACTCCACACCAAGCACCCTACCAAATCTTTTTCACTGGTCCAGGCGCTGGTAAAAATTTTGTCATTACTCATAATGGAAATTTATAACATATTTACTGACTCACACGACTATTGTAATGCTTTTATAACTTGGGCTACTGGTAAACTTCTTTGTCAATTGGAAGGGACAACAATTCATTCTGCAATTATAATTTCAATTTCAAAACTATTGCCTCTGTCATCTGAAATAGCGCATTTGTATAGATCTCTTTCTAGATATGTACAAGTATCAATCATCGATGAAATAAGTGTGATCCGCTCAGAGGTTTTAGTGAAAATTGACTTACATTTATAATAAATAACCAATAATCATAACGAAGAAAATGGTGGTATAGATATTATATTTATTGGAGATTTGCGGAAGCTACCACCGGTAGGAGGAACACTAATATATAACTCTTTGGCGAAAACTTAAATTTTATGCACTGATGAACCTTTAGAACAACAAGTAATCGAGTTGATAGAATCAAGGTTCTTTTTTTAAAAAGCCGATACTCAAAAACTGTGTCCTAATGGGATTCGCTTATTTTCAAAAAGGAGCATGTTTACGTTCTACAACAATTCGAAGACAAAATTATATCTACATCCACTGATTCAACTACAGGATGTAAAAATCATGCACAAAGTGCTAATTTTAGAGTAAAGTTACATAAAAAGTCAGTTATACCAAACGAAGTTATTTTCATATATCAGATGGGTTATGTAGTGGTACGACAGGAAAATTAGTACATTTAGATTTGGATACAAACAACATTGTAGTTAGAGTTTAGTTGGAGTTTTGTGGTTCAACAACGATTGGTTGGAAGGAAATCAAGAAAAGCTGCTCAGTTAGCTGTACAAGGTGGAGTTAGTAGTCTTGCTGTGCCTATTAAACTACGATCTGCGAATATTCCATTGGCATCACATAAGATAATTATTGCTATTCAAAAGAATTTTCCTTTAATTTCGACTATTACAATACATAAATCACAGGGTGGAAATTTAAGTGAAATAGTTTACGGGTACAGCAAATATTAATTGCAAGGGCTTGTTTACGTTGCGCTATGTAGAGTAACACATACGAAAACTTGTATATTGTAGCACCCCAAGATGATCCAACGAAATTTAAATTTTATGATAATCGAAAGCAGAGATCGAAAGCTAGATCAACAGAAATTGCTACAAGAATTTCAAAGATTATCGTTAATCACGTTGAAGACCAGAACATAATTATCCTGGATATGATTTGTAAAAAAAGGGGTCTTTTATTATTCATTTTTAACTGCCAAAGGATTTCGTGGATCCAGTTACTAAAAATTCGAACATACTATTACTTATGAAGAATAAATTGCCTTTCCTAATTTCAATTGCATTTCTTATTATAAACGACAAAATATTCGTTCAGGTGGAGTCGCAATATATCGTAGAAATGAAGACGCGGCTCATATTTGTACAGAAAGTATGGTAACACTTTTGTCAAACATTAATGATTTGAGTACTAAGCACTCATCAGTTGGTGATATTTGTGTTGATTTTCTTTTTCGCCTTTGCGTGTAAAGTGTGATAATTTTGAATGTGTTGTGTAGGTATAGTGCGTGTATAAGATTGTATTGGTTTCTTCTTGTGTGTATCACTGGGAATATTTTTTTATGGTTTTGCTTTGTTTTCATGCCTACTTTTTTGCCGCCTGGTATATTCATTTCGTTCGTTGAATATAGGCAAAATACCGGCAGCTATGGCTCGATTTCGTTTGTTAGAGAACGATTTCACAAATTAAAGAAAAATCAACACAACACATAGAAGGAAGACAGGTGTCTCTGATTTTTGTTTTTATTATGTCTTTCTTGTGTTTTTATAATTTTCTTTTCATTTAAAATATTCACCTTTTACGGCAGTCCGTCCATTAGTTTGTTTAGCTTAAGCAAACCAACAGAAAATTTAACATAAGCCAATCGTTTCTTAAAAATCTCTCTGGCGATTTTTTAAGAGAGGAGTGTAAGCTCTATATGAATTAATACTCTTTGGTCTAAAGTCTAGAAATTGTTGTTACGTGAGCGTAGGCAAATTTATTTTCTTGTCTCTTTTATATTCAGGTTAGCGCAGGTTAGCAAATAAGAAAGAAATATAATACACCCTTTGTTATTGCGTTGCGAAGGCACAATTTATTTCTTTATTTCCTCATATTGGCAAAAGAGCAGCTAGTCGGATTTCGTTTTCTCATTGGACACTTGCTGGTTCTTACTGTTGTTTCTGTTTGTCTGGTAGTAAAGGTAGCTTTATTCAACTTAAATTTTTCGACATACATAGCTCAAAAAATAGTATTTTATTATTTATTACATACTACATGCATATTTAATCATTATGCATTTGACTGAATGGGAGTTCCTGCTTGAAACGACAACGTACTAAACCTAAACCCTCCCATTGAAGGTGTATCTAATTATCACCTATCCATTTATACAAAAAAATAACAACAAAAAAAAAAACCTGACCTTACTTTACCCACCATGGAAAGAAATCCAAGTCAACGCAATTTGCACCTGCGCAGATTTCGTCTTCACTTTCTAACCTCTTGCTTTGGTAATGAGAAATGTTATCTAAATACTCCTTAATGGACGCCAAGCGATTGCCGTTTTCTTGTTTCTCAGTTTGCTTTTGGCAATAATGTAATCCTTTCTTTTTCAGCGGCTTTAATAACTTGTTGAAGTCGTGGTTATTTCATCATTGTCGGTATCGTGGGCAACAGATGCTTTGTTTATATTTTTGCCATTTTTACAATTTATATTAGGCGCTACCTCAAATGCCGACGACAGAATACGAATATTTCACAGTCGTTTTTCTACTCGTCGCAAGTTAGAGAATACGGAATAAAAATAAAATAAGCCTCTGACTTCTAGAAAACACCGTAAAAAACTTAAGAGAGAAATGTAAACCCTATATGAATAAGTTCTCTCTGCTGCGGCATTTTTGAGAACGTAAATCCAAACAGCAACAGCGTCATCTTCTGTACTTCACGGCAACTTTCTGCGATCAGTGCGACATTATTATTCGTAAGTTATATAATGACACACCAATTAACTTATCCTATTACATTTCAATTTAAAAAACCATAACTAATTTCAACGAATTCCAACTAATACTTTTGGAGTCCAAATTAACTCTTAATTAAGCTGATATTTACAATTCTGTTTTACATACACGAACAAAAATTATTGAAAAACAATTTAATTATAATAAAGTATAATAAGTATTAAGTAGAACAAAGCATAAAATTAAATTCGAACGTACCTTGCTTCAAAATTGTATTTTGGTCTATTTATAAATAGGAATTTTGGAAGAAAGTCAATAAACACTCTCTTTACCCATGGCGCCATTTTGTGTGTTTGTGGTGACCGAAAATGGACGTTAAGAACAACAACAGTCACGCAAATGCTGTAGACAGCTGAAATCCGTTAAATTTCATCAAAATTATAAATGCCAAACTTACCTTATGGAAACAAGTATCATTGCAAAAATTAAATATTTTCCCAAAAGTGGTACTACTAGAGATGTCGGTGGGATAATCTCAACCACTAACAGGAAGAACACATGAAGACTAATAAGAATCGAAATTGACAGAGTCACCTAGGTAGGTCAACGTAAATAATTAATGAATTTTAGGAAATTATTTTAATTACCTTTTCACCGCTATCTGAAGGGAGATAAAATGTCAGAACCGTCAAAAACGAAATTCCCATGCACGGAATTATAATATTTACAGTGTAAAAAAGAGTTTTTCTACGCATCGTGATATTAAAAGTTATATCCAAATAGGGTTCATCACAACATGTATAAAATTTTTCGTTCCTTGAAAAGAAAAGAATAAGTAAGTTGATAAAGAAGTTTGACAGTACATATTAACTAAAGTTATTTAAAATGTTTCTATAATGTGATTTATTTAAAATTTCACCAGGCAGTAATACACGTAAAAGTCATTGACTACGATGAAAGAAATATTTTATTGTAAACCTATAGATTTTATCAGTGATTTCCTTTAGGTACCATATGCTCTCCGATGTTCCCATTACATTGTTAAAAAGGTTATGAGTCATATACAATATACTCGCAATTCACATAATTTCACCTATACTTAATTCCACAATCAAGATAAATGCAGAACATTTTCTGTTTTTAAACGCTTTTTTAATCGCTTTTATTTAACCTAGACCTGTTTGGCACAAATCTTGTAATATAAATTTTGCCTACTTCCTGTTGATCGATTGATATGAAATTTGGTACACACGATTGGTTCTTTTTTGTTTCATAATTAAATTATAATATTTATCGCAGTAAACTGCATAACGCATTTGTTTGATTAAAAAAAATAATGACGTGAAAAAAAATTGACTTATACTAAATTAAAAACGATGCAAATTGCTCCGAAAAGTCAATGATATAGAAGGCTGAATCCTTCTTAGGGGGAGTTCATGCGGGTGTAGCCTCTTCAGTCTACGCTTTGTTGAGATACGAGTGAGGGAGGACGAAAGCGGATTTGGGTGCTATAAAAGTCTGTAGTGATAGCGGCAGCTGTGAGAATTAATCACCTCCATAACAGTTGGCACGGCAAGATCACTATGCAGCGTGGTATTGCGGACGTACCAAGGGGCGCCCGTGAATCTTCTGAGAGCCTTGTTCTGACACGCCTGCACTCTTCTGATGTTGTAGGCAGCAGTAGTGCCCCAAATTTGTATGGCGTAGCGCCAAGCAGGTGCCACTACTTGCAGATAAATCAGCCTTTTATTAGTTAAAGATAACTTATTCGATGGGCAAAGGAGCCACTTCAGTTTCTTGAGATTTTGGTAGCAGCGCGCTGTAACTACCTTAATGTGTGCACGCCAGGTAAGACGCTTATCCAGGATCAGACCGAGATACCGCATTTTCTCCATTTGCGGAATGATGCTTGTGTTGTAAGTCACAACCGGACAGACGCCTTGCCTTAATGTTAAGGTGCAGTGAGCTGATTTCTCAGAGTTTATGGCTATATTGCATCGACGATTGGTTCTGATGACAATACAATAATTTTTCAACTTTGTCCCAATAAGCTCACGAGGATCATCAAGATAAGATAATAACAATGTGATTGTAACTACTGCGCCCTGAAACGTTGAAATAACTGCAGACACATGTACTGTTTGTTGTTTGCATTATACTACGGCTACAGTATTTAATAACGCATTCGGTATGAATTTTAATTCGATTTTAATAAGGCAAAAATAGAGTAATGTAATCGTAGAAGAAATTGCGTCGTCGTAAATTCATTCGCGTTCGTCTTCCTCTTGTCCACGATGGCTACTGGAGATCGACCACCATCCGACAGCTTTTTATCGGTCGGTTGCTAACAAAGAGTATGAAATATATAGAGGTTACAATTTTTTCAAAAGCTTTTTGAGCTTTTTTCAAAAAAGGAGAATCCTCATTCTGCTAATTACTGAACGCAACCTTGGCGCGAAGTAGCGTGAAAAGGAATTTCTGTATATCACCATCATTTTGGTTTCGGTGGGACTTTTAATTAATAAAAAACATTATACGTAGTTTCTTGGCGCATGCCAAACGAGTGAATTAGTTGAAATTTTTTAAATAACTAAAATTAATTTAAAAATGCAATATTTTGCGCAGGATATATAAAAAATCGAAGTTGAATACAGCTAATTCTACCTTAACTACCAGGCAAACAGAAAAAACAGCAAGCAAATGCAAGTGTCGCATGTGAAAACGATATCAAACCGCCTGCGCTACTGCGAATACAGGAAAGAAAGAAATAAATTTTACCTTCGCCCAACAACAAAGCGTGTGACATTTGTTTTTTCCTTATTTGCCGAACATAAGGGAAGACAAAGAAAAGAGATATTCCTGCGTGAATGAATATGTATAATTTTTGCGTGCATGCAAATTTGAAGTCAACAACGAAACGCGCTCGGGGCCTGACGAGCAAAAATTGACTTGTTGGCTACGATGTAAAGTGGGGCGCGTGCGGGGATAAAAATTCCTCTTTTTTGCTACGCTCACGCAACAACAAAGTCTAGATCATTTGTTTTTTTCTTCATTGACGATCGAGGAAAGAACACAACACAAAGTAAGGGTGACGAAATTTGCTTTGCGCGATTGAGGCTCGAACTTCGAGGACTGTGCGTATTTCTCGTACAGTCAACTGCCAAATCTTGAATCACCATAATGCATAACAAAAGTTCGAGTTATGGGAATATTCGAGTTATGGTAGACATATTATATTAATTTTTCACTATAAACGGACTCAATTCGAGTCATTGAGATGTTCGACCTATAAAAGTTTGACCTATGGAAATTCGACGGTAGTTAGAAATTTCACTTGGTTTTCTTTGGCGGTTCAATAAAAGTGCATTCACTGTACTTGCTATTGAAATGGATATAGTTTTATGCCACAACCGAAAATTGTCTTCAAGAAGTTGAAGTCAAAAATCAAAACTTGCCATTGTGTGGGCGACCTTGTTGTGTAGGTGTAGTGCATGTATGAGATTGTGTTGGTTTTCTTTTTCGCCCTTGCGTGCAAAGTGTGATAATTTTGAGTGTGTTGTGTAGGTATAGTGCGTGTATAAGATTGTATTGGTTCTTATTGTGTGTATCACCCGGAATATTTTTTTACGATTTTGATTTGTGATCATGCCTACATTATTTGCTGGCCGAATGGTATTTTAATTTCGTTCATATAAATGAATATAGGCAAAATACAAGGCAGCCCTTGCTTGATATGGGCTCAATTTGGTTTGTAGTTTAAAATTAAAGAAAACTCCACACAATTTGCTTAATATTCTCGAACACCTTGCAAATAAAAAACTTTGAACAAAAAAATCAAAGAAAGAAGACAATGTCTCTGATTTTTGTTTTTATTATGTCTTTCTTGTGTTTTTATAATTTTCTTATCATTCAATATTTTCCCCTTTTGAGGCAGTCCGTCCATTTGCTTGTTTACCTTAAGCAAACCAACATAATATTTTACGCTACATAGTTGAACAGACAAGAAATCTGTACAACTGCTGAAAATTTAACATAAGCCAATCGTTTCTTAAAAGTCTCTCCTGCCATTTTTTAAGGGAGAAATGTGAACTCTATATGAATAAGTTCTCTCTGAGCCCTGCAGTTGACCACTGACCGAGAGAAAAGAAGAACAGATACACCGGTTTTCTAACCAACAACGCAGTAGAGTGTAAAATATAAATTCAGTATATAAAATCTTTAAATGCGCCAGTAAATAGTAATACCTACTAATACTACTATACTACTATACGACTATGGTTAACACAAACGAACATATAGTTGTAGTTAATAAACACGAATATTTATGTAGGATTTAGGCCTAGGAAAGATTACAAGTTAAGTATAATGTTTAAACAAATCTGCTTCTCCGTCGTTTCTCGTCGTTTCGCGTCCGTCGTGAATACGCGCTTCTAGTCGAATGCCCGAAGTTGCGTTCGGTGTCGTCTTCGCCGTCGTTGCCGTCTTCGCCGTCGTTGCCGTCTTCGTCATCGTTGCCGTCGTTGCCGTCGTTGCCGTCGTTGCCGTCGTTGCCGTCGTTGCCGTCGTTGCCGTCGTTGGTGATGTCGTCATTCTCTCTTCTTTCCCCAAATTCGACCATTCTGAATAAGCATTCGACCCGAATGTTCCATCGTTGTCATCGTCATCGTAATCATAGCTAACGGGCCATGGCTTCATGTACTCTGCGCATGTTGCTGTGTTTATCGGTCCTTCACTGTTGCCTATTTTCTGCACATCATAGGTGTTGTTGTGTTTGACCTTAAAAACTTAGACTTCAGTTTAAGGCCACTACCAAATTGTGTTCGTTTCACAGCTACCAAGTCGCCCAGATTATACTGCTTTGCTGCTTTACGTCGCAGATTATACGTTTTCTTATTTTCGTTCTGTAGTCTCAAAATGTGTGACTTTGCCTTTTCTCGCAAATCGTTGGGTTCATCGGTAAACATATCCACTGATTGTTTGTTAATTAGTTGTCGTAGCTGATGATCTTCATTTATTCGCATTTTCACGCCAACCAATAACTCGAACGGTGTCGTGTCAATGCTTCGCGTAAACGTTGAGTTAATCGCCTGTTGTACTCTGGCAACGTGCTTGTACCACTTTGATGGATCATCGATGCTAAGTTTGGAAAGCAAAATAATAATTGCATTCAGTCTTTCGAATTGTCCGTTAACTCACGGTAGACCCGTGGTTGTCTTTACCAGTTTAATTTTTTCTTTAACGCAGTACTTCAGAAATTCTTGGGCCGTGAAATCTGGACCCCTATCTGAAATGATAAGTGCTGGGTTGCCGAATGTTACGCTTTGACTGCTTAGCTTCATGATGACTTCGGTTGCCGTTGTGGACTTGGTCGCGTACAGCCAGCAAAACTCCGTAAATGAATCGATGACAGCAAAAATATGCTTGTAGTCTTTATGCGTTGATTCTAGTGGTCCTAAAAAGTCGATATGGTAGGTGTGTAATGGTACGTCTTCTTTCTGCAGTGGGTGTAGCCAAACTTCTTGTTTACCCTTTTTGCGGCTACTTACTATACACTGAATGCAGCACTCAATATACTTTCGGATTTTATCTTCAACGTTTGGCATATAATATTGCCTGCAAATCAACTCTTTCGTTTTCTTGACCGCAAAATGACCTCTGTCATGTGCACGACCAATAACTCCTTTTTGCATTTCATTAGGGACAACTACTAGCTCTGTGTCGTTTTCAAGCTTGTATAGTATACCTGCCTCTAGAAAATAGTCGTTGTACATCGTGTTTTCCTTGGTAAGAGCTTCTTTAATAGCTTTTAGTTTCTCATCGCGGTCTTGTGCATTTTTTATGCCAATGTTTATGCTGTCCTCACTTATCGTCATTACAGGATATCTTGTTCCTGAACGATGTTCAACCACGTAGTCGTATTCTTGTAAGAAGAGCTACTCGTGTACAAAGATCTTTCTTATCCAGCGTTTTTGTAAATGCATTACAATCTGTCACCAATTTAAAACGTGTTCCCAACAAATATACTCTGAATTTCGATAGTGCCTCGATTACTGCAAGAATTTCAAGTTCGTAGCTTGTAAACTTTCACTGTGCGTCTGTAGTTTTCTTGCTCATATAGTGAACGGGATGTATTTGACCGTCGTCGGGTGATGTTTGAAGCAATACTGCTCCGAATCCGTCGATAGACGCATCTGTATGTACTTCTGTTTCATATTTCTGGTTGTAAATATGCAACACTGTATTCTCTATTAACATTTCCTTTAAGGTCTCAAACGCCTTCTCTTCCTGAACCCCCATTTGGAACTTTATTCTGTGTTTTGTTAGGTCTGTCAATGGCTTGGCAATAATCGAATAATTTGCGATGAATTTTCTGAAATGACCTGCTAAACCTAGAAAACTTTCTAGCTGCTTCGTTGTCTGAGGTGTTTCAAATTTCGAAACGGCTATTCTTTTCTCGGGTGATAAACGTATCTTTTGGTCTTCAATAATATAACTCAGAAATGTAACTCGTCTTTCTGAAAAGTGGCACTTCTTCCGGTTTAGCTCTAAACCATAGTCTTGACATGCTTTGAGGACTTCTCTCAGATTAAGTACAGCTTCGTCTTCGGATTTGGCTGGAATTATTATGTCATCTACATATGGCAAAGCGATGCCCCTGCGTGCCAAATCTCGAAAGATTGCTATTATGTGTCTCTGAAAAACTCCTGGTGAATTTGTTAACCCAAATGGCACTCTGCGAAACTGGTATTGACCATTCTGTGTGACGAAAGATGTGTATTTCTTACTCGTTTCTGCGACCGGTACATGAAAGAATCCATTTTTCAGGTCAATTGTGCTGAACACTTTCGCATCTTGTAAGCGATCGAGTTGGTCTTCAATAAGCGGCATCGGGAACTGGTCTTTCATGATTACTTTATTAATTCTCCGGTAATCGATACATAATCGAGGAGACCCATCACTTTTCTTTATTAAAACAACTGGACTTGTAAATTCTGAAACGGAATCTTCAATTATACCTTCTTTTAACCATTCGTCTGCTTGCGCATCAACTATGGTTGTCTCTGTATGTGGTAATCGTCGCGGTCTCGAAAATATTTTGGTTTCATCTTTCAAAATTATTTTTATCTCCACGTTTGTTGTTTTTATTTTAATCGGTTTGTAGTTCGCAACTGCTTCTAAGACTTTTTCCCTTGCATTCTCATTTGCACTCTCGTTGACATGTAGTTCGCTTTCACTTACGATCGCATCGATTTTCATTATCGCTAATTCATCTTCAACTTCGTCTACTTGCGCCTTCTCGATGTGGATACCGTCGCGATTAATTGTAACTTCTGCGTGCATGCATAATTCTTCACCTATTAGTAATTGCAAATCTAAACAGCTAGATGGTACAACGTAAAAATTAAGTTCAAAAGAATTTCCGTCGATCAGTATTTCATGTTTAAAACGTCCTATCGGTTTGATTTAGTTGTCATTATGCTTTTCTCCAAACCCGACTAGCTTTATATTATCTTTGACAAGTTTCGGTTCTTACAACTCTTTATACACATGCATTGAGACAATATTAAATTTACTGCCAGTGTCAAATAATGCGATGAATCGCTTGCCCATAATGCTCACTTCCTTGTTGGTTAAATTGTTCTGCACTCGTACTCGACGTATGTTTGAATCCTCTACCGCCTTATTTTCTTTGCAACTTTTCGAAATGTGTCCGAACTGTTTACACTTGAATCATTTCGTTTCCTCCTTACATTCTTTACGCTTATGCTCTGCCGAGCCGCAATTAAAACATCTTAACTCTTTATTTTCTTTATTCGTTTTGGTCTCTTTTTTAGTTGTCACATTTCTGTTTTTATTTTCATATTGTTTTACTCGTTCTGACTTCTCGCGCATTTTTTCGTAGCATTTTAGTTTTTCTTTAAACTCTGTTAGATTTTTTGCGTTATACATGATCGATTTGTTTATGCTCAAATCATCTATCCCGTCGATTACGTACTGCATTAACGCACTGTTTTCAATATTACCACGTGAGGCTAATTCTTTCATTTTAAGTAAATATTCTTAAAGAGTTTCATTCTTTTTAATTTTCCTTTCAACCATTAATGCGTGCAACTGGGCGCTATTAGTTTCCGTCTTAAATTCACTGATGAGCGCCTCTTTCAACATTTGCCAACTTGTGATACCGCGTTCACTCATTATGTACATTTTGGCCAACGATCTTTTAGCAAAGATTAGTTTTTGCAAGTCGTCCCATTCCATAATGACAGCCATCTCTTCAAAGTCGCTGATCCAAACCTCCACTGGAAGCGCATCGTTACCACTAAACGAGCATATGGAGTCTTCGATATCTCGGAAACTTAAAGCGAATCTTGGTGATATCATTTTCACATTTTGTAGCGACCATGCGTCGTCACCTCTTGCCGTAACTGAATAATGTGCCCCCTCTTCGTTCCGCTTTTTGTTTTTTGTCGAATTTTTGACGATATTGCTGTTGTTGTTTTTGCCGTCGTCGCTGTATTCGCTGTTGGGACCCACGTTTTCGCATTCGCTATCCTCTTCTTGTTCGTCTTCGGCAATGTAATCAACCAAAAAATGTTTTGTTTGCAAATTGTGAAGAATATGTTCAGTTAAATCATTTTTATTATGTTGCAAGTTTAATATATTGCATATTACAACCAGATCATCCTTGGATAGGTTTTCTGTCATGTATTCACTATGCCGTTGGTCTTCTTTATTAAATCCAAAGCCTTCAAATTCACGCAAGCGTTTCCTATTTTCGCGGTCACCTTCCCTTTCGAAAATCAGTTTGTGTAATAACACAATTTTCTTCTTCTTCTTGTTTCTCAACGCATTGCGAATTCTTGTGAAATCCACTAGTCGCGTTTTTAGTTTCTTCGACTTTAACAACTTTCGACTTTTTAAACTCTTTCGACTTTAACAACTTTTAATTTTGTTCGACTTGAACAACTTTTAACTTGTTTCACATTTCGTCTCGACCCCGGTGCGATAATTCGTAATTGTTCAAAGGCTGAGCCCTACAATAATGTTCAACTGAATTTCACAACGAAGTGTAACAACGTTAAACTGAATTTCACTTATGTTTCTTGTTTAGGACGAGCCCCCAAAATGTAGGATTTAGGTCTAGGAAAGATTACAAGTTAAGTATAATGTTTTAAACAAATCTGCTTCTACGTCGTTTCTCTTCGTTTTGCGTCCGTCGTGAATACGCGCTTCTACTCGAATGCCCGAAGTCGCGTTCGGTGTCGTCTTCGCCGTCGTTGCCGTCTTCGCCGTCGTTGCCGTGTTCGCCGTCGTTGCCGTCGTTAATAATGTCGTAATTCTCTCTTCTTTCCCCACATTTATGTAATTATGTATATTTATTTTTATTCATAAACGTATGTACTTCTCCGGTGGTGTCACGAGATTATTCTTTAGCTCGGGAACAAACATCCGTCTCTAGCGTAGGAGATTGAGTGTGAAAGAGAATTAGAATAAATGACTGTGCTTGTGTCTTTGATGCTTTGTTGCTGTTGTTGTTGTATCTCCTGTTTGTGTTTATTTGGTATCATATATAAATACATATATAATAATTAAATACGTTATTTGCCCAATTATTTAGATTAGTAATTATATGTAATATGCTTTAAAAACTAAAATAAAATAACCAACAAAACTAAAACTAAAATAATAGGTGTTATAGAACACAACTTCACTTCAATAGTTGGGAACTTCACTTATGTATATAGGTGAGGAACATTAGTAGAGAATTCTGCCCCAGAGCCATTGCGTGTTATAGCAATCTATCGAGTGGTGTAATAAATTTTGGAAGTGCATAGATGACAGATATACAGTTACAACCAACAACAAGACGAACCATCGAACGCGAAAGCGTTAACCCTCTTTTGCCCTGGTACGTACTCGGGGGAACAGAATGGTAAAAAATAATAGCAAAACAAGAACAAACAAAAACTAAAACTTGGAAATAAAATAGAATAATTTCAAGTTAAACGATTTTATTGATGCAGATAATGTGTTTTTTTACTTATTTAATTTAATTTAATTGCATTGCAGATAACTACTTATTTAGCTTTATTGCTTTGATTTGGCTGATCAAATTGTTTTGTTTTCTATGTAAAATGTTGTTTGTTGCTCCACCTTCAGTCCAAGTTTGTAATGAAAATCATAATTTTGTATATAATGTAGAATGCCTTTTTTTTCTACCCTTTATCACTCCGCATGGGAGCATAGGGCATCTACGAGAACTCTCCATCTCACCCTGTTTGCGCAATTCGCTTGGCTTCTTCTCCATGGATACCTCTTTATTGATGGATCTGCGCCAAGTTTCATTTAGTAGCCCAACTCGCCTTTGGCCTTGCGGATTCCACTCCAGGGCCATTCTGGGGATGCTGTTAAGTGGTTTCCTTAGTGCGTGGCCGATCCACTTTTACTTGCGGCGGCGAATTTGGATGTATATGGGCTCCTTGCCACAGCGAGGATATACATCTCATATATCTATAGTTGGAGATTCTGTTGGGTCAGAATATCCCCACAATTACCCAGAGGCACCTGTTTATGAATGCCTTCAGGGTTCTATTGATCTGCTGGGTTGTGAGCCATATTTCGCTTCCGTATAGTAGGACAGTCAGAGTTGAAGATCATTAATTTCGTCGACCGTGGAACCTGGCGACTTTTCCAGATATTGTATAATCTGCCGAAAGTTGAGCGTGCCTTAGACAGCCGTGCATTGACGTCTTCTGTTATACCACCGCTGCTTGATATTATGGTGCCAAGGTAGGAGAAAAAGTGCCTCTATCGTTAATATATTTATTAGCTGAGAAAGTCACCAAGTACCGTTGGGAAAGTAGATGTTAACGCAAGCAAAAGACAAGAGGCAGCTATTACATCTAGTTCACAGCAGATGCGCCCGAGAGAGGGACAACTTGGTAATGTATAGGAGGCACTCTATCAATGGTTCAAGCTAAAGCGCTCCACCAATGTTTCATTGAATAGTCATGTTATTACCGAACCAGCTGAACAGTTTTTTGTAAAATTAAACGTTGATTTCGAACCTGGCTGTGGCGCTGGCGTAAGCGCCATAATAAAAAGTTTGACACAATGCATTTTCCATGCGGAAAATAATATGGGATGAGCAAATGATTAGGTACAAAATATATAGCTAGAGAACGTAAATGTGAGAAAGCTAAGCACAATTATAAACCGTTAAAAAAACGACAGACTATATGTAACTATCAAGGGCCCCGACGCTACTTGGGATTTGTGTTGGCGATATATAAATGGCGATATAAAGTGCAAGTGAAAACTTCTTTAGTTGCGTTGAGCAATTTTTGGTAGGCGACAATAATGCATGTGGTTATTAAGTGTATAAAGGCATACTACAAATCAATAGTATCACATATTGTTACAATTATCTTAACGTATGCGGTTACCAAATATATAATAACATACTCCAAACCAATAATGATACCGTCCACATGACTTTTTCTTTTTTCTCTGACAAAGCGATGAACCAGCTACAAAAACATATGTTGTCGTCCTACTCGCAGAACTGCACCATATTCTGTATCGAATGCGTTAGAGTGAGTTATGTTTGTATAAAAATAATAACACACAAAGGTCTTCAGAACAAAGGCATCCATTTCATTTCACTAACTTTATAAATCTTTCTTACTGACTAGAAAACTTGCGATGCCAAAATGCTTAACGACTAGGAAAATTACTGCTAGCTTAGGATAACAGCTAATGCGACATCTGTAGACAATAACCAACAAGGAACATACATAATATTAGTTCGGTGACAAACGGATAACCGTAAGGAGGTCGATGACCGACTGATTTGTCATTTGTTGTTTTCTGCACTGTTACATAATCCAGATGACCAATCTTGGATTCCATTTAAATGAGCATTTCGATGCAATTTTTTGGCGAATTGCCGGCGTTAGCGTTACCGGTATTCTTTGAGAATTGAAATGGTCTTTTAATGTTGCTTTCATGTATAACATTCAAGTTCCTCTTTATGAATTTAGGGGTTTCTTTGTGTCGAACGTTTTTGTAGTCCTACTTCCCTCTTTTCTCTTGCTTGGTTTGATTTTGCAATTGATGCTTTTTTCGTTTTGATTAGTTTGTTGAAGATTAAGTTGCGCTCTACTTGGCGCATAACAGTTAAGAAGGAAGCTCGGCAACTCGGAAAAAGTTGGGGAGAGCTGAGACACATTTCCAGAAATCGCACTCGATGACGCGTAGGCATTGTTGAGGCTCTAGGACCCACAAGGGGATATAGGACATAGTAAGTAGTGCATCACTGTGTCCTGTGTGGCTGTTTGGCTTAGTTTGGTGATATTCTATACCCTCCATTTCTAAAAATTCCCTGACGTTTGTAGAGTTGAACTCGTTGTCGAAGGCAAATTTCTTTGCCTTACCTTTGATTGCTATATATATTGAATATGGTCTACTTTTGTTCGGTTGTTTTCTATGAAGACAATGAAAGATTGTTTACTAATCACATAGGTATCTATATGTACAATCTCGTTCGTTGTCTTTGGTGTTTTTGTGCTAGCGAACTCCCTTTTAATTGGATTCCTATCGTAATTGCCCCCTGAACATATGTCGCAGTTGTTGAGGATTTTGTGTATGTATGCACCTTTAGTTTTGGGTTATAAATTTTCAATTTCAGTTTTGCAAACATTGTGACTATGCCACAGTGGCCGCTTTTGTTCTTATGAAAAGGGATATCTGTTTGTGGAGTTCGTCGTATTCGTTGACAAGGATTTTCTACGCTTTGTTTTACTCGTAGTCGTTGAGATATGACCATTTACCTATTTTTCATTTTACTAAGTAATAGTAAGTTATTTGTGTCAATGTCATTTTTGTCTATGTAGATTTGTTTGTTCCCAAATATATTCCTCGTATTTACTCGTTTCTCCCGGTTTACTACCGTATCAAAAAATTGTATAAGGTCGTTAAAATCTTCTTCTTGAGAATGAGCCATGGTCGTCATCTTCACCGATGTTGATGTCTATGTTTTTACAAATGTTTCTAAAATATAATATTTTTCTATTTCATCGATTGTGTTTATTGCATCGTATTTTATTCTACTTAAAAAGTTGGCTGTGGTATACGTTTCTCCTTTTGTGTATTCTAGGTTAAATGTGTACTCACCTAGATTGAGTAGCTATCTTTGTAATCTCAGGTTTTGCCCTTGCCAGCGTACTTTGACATGAGCCACATTAATGGCTGATGGTCGCTTTCTAGGTTAAACTCTGTGCCCATACAATTGCGAACAATTCTTTTTCGACCGTAACGTAGTTGGTTTTGTGCTTATTTAGAGTTCTCGATGCGAAAGCAATTTGGTGTTCTTCCTGAGAAAGAACGGCCCCAATTGCGAAGTTGCTTGAATCAGTTGTTATAGTGAATTCCTTCTCAAAATTTGGGTATCTCAATATGGGTGAACTCGTTATATCTTTTAATTTTGCAAAAGCTGCTATGAAATTTTTGTATTTTAAGTTGACCCTCAAAAGCATCTGCAAATAGTCTTTGATCTTCAAAAATCTTCGATCTTTAACCCTAGCAACTGCAAAGTCGGGCGACACGAAATTCCTGGGATAACAAATCAATGCACATCCTATTCAACTCCCCAAGGACAGAGTGGAGGTTAATTTCCCAACTCCGAACAACATCATTGATCTAAGACGATTCCTGGGAGCCCTGAATTTCTTCCGCAAATTTATTCCTAATGCCTAATGATACAAGCTCTATTAAACAGCCTTTGTTGAGAATGAAAAAAGAATGACCGTACACCAATCGCTAGCATCGTTCGCTCAAAGCAACACTAATATGTCATAAGCCAACACCATGGTTAGAGATCCTACCTATAGTTCTCCTTGGACTTCGCACTTGCTACAAGGAAGACATTAACAGAAATGTTATAGTGAACCGATATCCGTCTCCCGGGTGAATTCTTCACACACTAGGATGAAACGCCAGACCCGGTGCAATTCTCAGCCAAGTTTCGTGAACACATGAGACAAGTGCGACCCATACCGATTCGACATCACACAAATAAGACTACATTTATTCACAAATATCTACATGTAGCACTGATCTAGATCTAGCACTGATTCAGATCTGCATTTAGCACTGAAGATCCTGACATGCCGTCTAAACCTAACCGCACATATAGTGGCAAAAAGAAATACCATTCGACGAAATTTGATCTGTTCTGCAATCATCGGGAGGGGAGGGAGGAGAATAGCTGTACAGAATAAAAAATCACATAGCTAGAAGAAAGAAGCAAAGAAGGAGACGCTATTCTTTCTAGACCATCTCTAGATCGATCCTTTGGAAAAAAGATAATTGGTTAGATATTAATTATAATCACTTTTGTAACCATTTAAATATTTTATTAAATTCAGTTTATTCGATTCGGAGCAAGTGAAGTTTAAGACGATTTATAGTCTACTCTGGCATTCCGAATTTAACTAAACATAAAGTAAAAAAAAGCAAAATAACCAACAGCAAGAACATAAAAAAGTCAAGGTGGTTCTGCCCTCAAGAATGTTAAACGCAGTCCCTCGACAGCGCGCTGAACGCAAAATCAGCATCAGCCACCATTAAAAAACAGCATGAGCGTACTCCACGCTCTAACAGCTGTCACCACAAACAACAACAACGCATACCTTTACATTCCTCAATCCATTCAAACAACAGCAACAACACAGTGACTCTAACCAAGCTTCACTTCCCGCTAATTTCGAGAGAGCGCGTTCATTCTCTCCGGCAATACATCAAACAGTTCCATACTCACAAAAAGAGAACACTAACGCATCTTCAACAAAAACAAACCCAACCTCTCGCTCTACTGCTCAACTAACTGTCAGCTTTTCCATGGCTACAGGTAATATGGAACCTCTACCGTGGAATGCACAATGCGCTTCACCAAGGATACTACTCTCCTCTTTTCCACAAACAACCAAAAACTACAACCACAACGCAGACATCAGCTGCTATCTCACTCCTCAATGCCTTTCTCTGCTACAATGCCAGTTTGCTCCCTCTCTTCAGCAACATCATTGATCAGAGAAAGAACATCAAACAAGCAAGTACCAAATTCAACCAATCAAAACCCACAAGAGACAAAAATAAAACGTAACCGTAGTAAGCTCTTTCCAACAACACTTCCGAACAAAATAACAATAGTAAAAAAAGTAGGAGCAAAACACAAACGATAACACAAACAAAACTGCTGTACTGGCTGAGTGCGCCAATTACAAATAGGTTCGAACTTCTCTCAAAAGACGAAACGACTGAAAAAGACAATGGTACAGAAGCAACTTCTATGCGCCAAATCTACCTCGGCCATATACTAAAATTCACAAACCACCACCAATATACGTACAGGACGTAGAACAAATAACGTACTAAACAAAGCTCTGAAAAACACAATACAACAAAATTACATTTTAAAATCAAATAAAAACAACGAAGTATGCGTACAAACAAATGACTCGTCAAACTACTCGGTGGTGGTAAAGATGCTTAGTTATAACCATAATAAGTACTACACCTTTAAGCCCAAAGAGGAGAGGGGATTCAAGACAGTACTAAAGAATATGCACTACGCCACTGATCATGACGAACTAAAGAATGAACTATCGGCACTAGGCCACGATGTTATTATTATCCACAACGTACAACAAAGACGGACAAAGAAACCCGTGAGGCTTTCATCGAATTAAATGCCAACGCGAATAATAGAGAAATGTACAACACCACCTTCTCCGCAGCAAAGTCATCTTTGAGCCACCACACCACAAAAGCACGGTAGCCCGGTGCTCAAAATGCCAAAAATATGGTCATACAAGAAATTTTTGCACCAAAGACCGGATCTGTGTGAAATGCGCTGGCAAGCACAAGACTATTGCCTGCAAACTAATAAGTGCATATCAAATTAAATGCGCTGTTTGTGGCGGCTCACACACAGCCAACTATAAGGGAGGTGAAGTGTACAAACACCTAAAAATTAAAAGATTTCCCTCACTGAGAGAGAAAGACGTTAAAAAAGATAATCATCAGGCAGAAGAACAACCACTAAACAAAGTTAAAATTGGATTAACGTACGCCCAAACAGCAGCAAGTAACCATAAAAACCCCACAAATCAGGTACAACCTCAACAAAAAGATGAGAAACACAACAAAAATGAACCCAACAAAAATGAGACCAATAAAAGCGCAGAAAATAAGATTGAATTTGCAAACGATCTGGCGAAAATAAAAAACACATAATAAAACAACTAGCGCAGCAAATGAGTAACATGATGAACATCATGACAGTATTATTGACAAAACTCGACAACAAAATGGAAGATAAACTACAAATCATTGCATGGAATGCCAATGGAATCAATAACCATAAACTCGAATTCAATACATTCTTAAACAACAATCAAATTAACATCGCCCTAATATCTGAAACGCACCTAACACGTAAACATAACTTTCAGATAAATGGCTACGTTACTTATACTACAAATCACCCTGATGGAACGGGCTACGGAGGCACAGCGGTCATTATTAAAAATACACTCAAACATAAAGAAGTCGTAAATTATCATTTAGAGCACATACAATCAACTAATATACAAATCACGGATTTTTTGGGATCTCTAACTATAGCAGCTGCCTACAGTGTACCTAAACACATAACCACTTTGACACAATATAATGGCTCCTCCTCTGAACGGAGGTCGTTCAACTGTAGCATTAAAGAAGATCTATACGAAAGAAATAATTGCAACTATAAAATACGATATTAAATATAAAAAAGCCCCTGGCCACGAAAAAATAAACGGACTATTACTGACCCATAAGCTTGCTACCCGTGCTGCAAAAAATTTTTGAAAAACACCTACGTCAGAGACTTCTCGTTTTTATAAGACGTAATCAAATAGTATCCAACCACCAATTTGGATTCGGACTTAATCATTCTACAAATCAACAGATTCACGGCGTAACCCACAAAATACTTAAAAATATAGATGACAACAAATTTTGTATTGGACTATTCCTAGATGTCGAGAAAGCCTTTGGTAATGTTTGGTACATAGGCCTAATACATAAGATCGACACTCGATTTTCCTGACCAATGCAACTCAAAATCTGTCAAGAATATAGAAGACAAATATATAGAATACAAATAATTTTATGTTAAGTATAAGAACGAGTACTCAACACTATGCTCGGTAAGCACAATAATTACCCAAATAATCGTTCGCGGGCACTCTACGCTATTTTCACCGCAGACCTACCTCAATCAATCCAGGACTCTACCATGATAGCTGCATTTGCGGACGACACTATACTTCTTTCCGCCCACAAAGGCATAAATGCAGCAACATCCACTCTATATAAAACCATAGAATGGTTTGTCAAATGGGGAATAAAAATTAACAACAACAAAAGAGTTCAAGCTATTTTCACTACTAAAACAAAATATACTTCATCTAAAAATTGACCTAAAATATATAACAATCGAAAAAGAATCTAAGTACCTCGGAATCTACCTTGACAGCAAACTGACATTAAAACACCCTTATAAAATAAGAGACCGAATGAAACTTAAAACAAGTGAATTGTACTGGTTGTTAAACAAAAAATCGAAATTCTCACTGAATAACAAACTATAAATATATAAAACAATCATCAAACCTATCTGGACGTACGGAGCGCAAACATGGGGATCTGCGAAGAGACCCAATCTATAGTTAATAGAAAGACAATAATCAAAAATCCTATGTATAATTACAAACGCTGACATCACAAATTTCGACATAGACAGAGACATGCAGATTTCCACAGTGGCTGAAGAAATAACTAGTTTAAGTCGGAGATACCAAACAAAAATATGCCAACACATTAATAGCGAGGTGAACAGACTGCCTCTTCGCGACTAGAATCTAGTAAGAAACTTAAATCATTGTAGCAGAAGTATAAGCAGGCTTATATATGTATATATTTAGTATAAGTTCTACTCAGAAATTAGCATAACAGCGAAACACATATCTAGTGTCACCTTCATATACCTCTGTTTATATGAACTAACCATACAAGCATTACTGTCACCCCTCTTTACATTGGGCAAACTTAGTACTAAGAGTCGAAATTGTGTTGACAAGTACCTTTCGAGGGGAATAAAAACAAGGTGATATACAAAAATTCCTTTTCATGCTAACTCCCGCCAAGAATTCAGTGATTAGCAGAATGCCGTTGCTAAAGAGCGGCCTGCGCTGCTACTTCAATGTTTTTTTTTTTTTCCCCCAAAAGTAGAGTACATTGTCTATTTTAGAAAAATAAATCGACTATTGTACAGATTAATATTTAGGACAAGTGGGTGAATTTCAATTTTACAATTAGTTTGTAAAGTCGTGTTGTGACTGGAATTTAACAATACATGTATTTTAACAATAAATAAACAATTAAAGATAACACCAATTAAC
The DNA here is from genome assembly GCA_035041755.1 of Cacoxenus indagator. Taxonomy (NCBI): domain Eukaryota; kingdom Metazoa; phylum Arthropoda; class Insecta; order Diptera; family Drosophilidae; genus Cacoxenus; species Cacoxenus indagator. The sequence continues at coordinate 447,514 of JAWNKX010001059.1, forward strand.
AATGAGTAAGTAATGTAATGAAGTAATGTGTTATGCGAGGTCCACTGGTCTCACCCTTTTTAGTCTACGTTGCCGAGTTAGTTTATCTAATGGTAATGTATTCACACCATCGTTCGAATGCTGGGAAAGTTTGGTTTGGTATTTTCTGCTTAAATTGATTATTTCCTCATCTACTGTCGCAATTCTTAGGTCTCGATGAAGGTCCGTGTTGGTGATATACCATTGGGCTTTTGTGATGGTGCGAATAATTTTTGATTGTTGCCTCTGGATTAATTTTATATTTGATTTTTTGGCAACTCCCCATATTTCGGCTCCATATGTCCAAATTGGTTTAATAATTGTCTTATAGATTAGGAGCTTGTTTTCAAGTGAAATGTTTGTATTTGGTTTGAGCAGCCAGTGCAGTTGTCTTACTTCCATTTTGATTTGGTCACGCTTTTTTTGTATATGGTGTTTCCAGTTTAGTTTACTGTCAATATATAATCCTAAGTACTTGGATTCTTTTTGAATGGTTACGTCGTCTCCGTCAATATTTATATGGATTGGTGTGAATCTAGTCTTAGTAGTGTATATAACTTGTACTGTTTTATTTTTGTTTATTTTAATATGCCATTTTCTAAGCCAGTCAAGTGTCTATTAAAGTCTACTTGCAACATGGATGTTGCAGTATTTATGTTTTTTATGAGCACTTAGGAGTATTGTGTCATCGGCGAAAGTTGCAATCATCGACGAATTGTGAGTGGGATGTGTTATGTCTGCTGTGTATAGGGTATATAATAAAGGTCCTAGCACACTTCCCTGTGGAACTCCTGAATTTATTTCTCTAAGAGTTGAGTATTCGTCTGAGTATTTAACTAAGAAGTATCTACCTGTGATATATGATGTTAATAGATGTGCTATGTTTTGAGGGAATATATTGTTAAGTTTCTCTTTGAGTATTTTATGCCAAACTTTGTCCTTGTTCCAAGTCCAAGAAGAGTCCAATACAAAATTTATTATCCTCAATGTCATTTAGAATTTTGTGCATAACTCTGTGCACTTGTTGTATCGACCAGTATAAGGTCGTTCAACGCCAACCCCTTGGTTGACTTTTACGAGGCATCTAAAACTACTCTCAACTTAGTCGTAGCGCTATCAGGCCGGATCACTGGATGATGAGGAATAAAATATTTTATTTCATTCCTACACTTCGACTCCACTACTTCTAAATGACCCAGATCTCTATAGCTCTCTATGAACTCTACATATTGATCCTTGAGAAAGTTGTCCCTATTAAATCTCTTTTCCAAATTTAGAAACCTACGCAAGGCATTTTGATATGAGTCACCTAACTCACCCATTGATTCCCTGAACGGCAGACTCACAACATATCGCCCCGAGAAAGAGTCTTTAACGTTCTTCAGGAACTTGGTTTCACAATTCTTCTCATCCAAGGTATATGCTTTCGACGTTATTATCGCTTCCTCACATTCCCAAAATGTTTGCACTAATGCTAGCAACTTTTTAGTTGATTCCCAGAATCCAGCACGCAAATACACTCGCAAAAGTGTCCCAAATTGTCTTGCACCTGAACCAATGCGGTCGCTAGAAAACTTTGATCTGTTTAGTTAGTAGTGCGCTACGATGAACCATCCCTTGACTTTCCCTAGAATAGTAGACCATATCACGTTTTTCTACGCCCGTCGCCAAAGACCCTGGGTCATTTTTAAACTCTCTATGCAGTAAGGTGTGTTGGCGTTTGCTACAGACACTGTAATGGGCACCTGAACAATCTGTCGTGCTGTGACGTTTGCTGAAACACACTAAACAAAATTAGCGTTTCTTAAATTCTTCTTGCAAGAGAGTAAACCGTTTGAATAAACGATAGGACGGTAGTTTATGCTCCGTAGAGACAGGTAACACATAATGGTACTCTTATTAAAAGCGGTAGCCACCTAATTTTCTCTGGCTCCTTCTTTTCGACATCTAGCCCTTGGTTCCTTTCTAGCAGTGCCTAGTCTCAGTTCTCGATTGGATAAGTTCATGTGACGAATAGCCAAAAATTTCGAAAGCTGATTCCAGGATGACAAGGTAGCTCCATCCCATTCCTTATTCCACTTATCTGGGGTTTCAACGTCCAGTTTTTCACGAAACAAATGAAAATACCACACTTCCACCTTGTCACTACCCAACGATTTCAATGCAACTAGCTATGAATTCACATGATCCGCCACGGAGCGTAGAGAATCTGACTCCACCTGGTTCACTCGCTTAATTTCAAACAGCTCGCAAACTGATTGCTCTATTTTCAAACCTGCCCTTAAGCAGCTTAACTGCTTTGATTGTTCACTCAAGACATTCAATTGTACTAAGTGCAACATCGCTTAAACAAGGTCTTAAATGTATGAACTTGTATAAATGGTCCAGTTCGGAATCGCTATCGATAAACGAATCAATGTGTTAAGCCAAATTGTCCACTCATTCAACACAGAGGTCTGTAAACAAAAAAAAAAAAAGGAGAGGTCTGCACCGTCTGCTTTAACACTTCAGAATGACACCTCATATTGGACAGACAAATTAATATTTTTGCCTTAACCTCACAATAGATGTCTTCGAATTTATGTCTACCATTAAAAGCATTCGCACCATCGCTGACCTGCTCAACTTCAGTTTAAATTTCATTAAGTTGCTTCAAATTTGCTTCAATCAAACTCAATCTAGCTTCAAATTCTGCCTGAGGCATTGAACTTAAATTCTTAAAAACATATTCCTTATTGCGAACAAGCGATTTTAACATGTCTTCCGTGCCCTGATTAAATCAACGTTTCCCTTTTTTGGAGCCATCGCACTACTATCCATCTATGTAGCACTTGCTAGCCCAAAGTACCGTATCACAACATCCAAATATGTTTTCTATAAAGCACCAACAACAAGACGAGTCACAAAACCGCAATCACATAAACTTGCCGTCCAAGTCAAGCAGAGCGCCTACATATCACAAAACTGTAGTGTGACTGCAAGTTGAATTATGTATTAGAGCTTGCATGTTGCACTTTTGCCAACACAATTACCGAAATTAAACAACAATATATCGAGTTAAGTCTCAATGTGCAAACCACTATAAACCAAATAAATGCAAGAAATATTGCTTTGAATTCACAAATTTCACAATCAATTATCACCATTTTTAATTATTTTTTTCTTTTCACTTTTTTTTTTTAAGTGAAACTTCATGGCAACCGCATTGGCAGTAAAAATTTACAATATTTCGGCGCCGTGACGGCTACTTCTACGACAGAGATGGAAGAAAAATATGTAAGTGAAACAGAGATGGAATACACTGCAGACGCATAATTTTTTTTTGTGTGCACGCTGCTCTGCGCGGGAAAGAGAGAAAAAGACGAAAGAAAACGAAAAACCGAGATAAGCTGTGCTGTGCTCGCAGTTGTTGGCTCGCTCATGACTCATGACACATGAGGTTCGGTCTACTCGAGTATGCACAAAATTTGCGACTGTTGCAAAGAAGAATCGACGATAGTTTCGGCCGCAAGGCTGTGTCAAAATAATTTAAATCAAGCAAGCGGCAAGCGCACGACTCAGTCGAATTGTGACCTCAAGACAGAGGGGATGTATTTTGCTATTTTAATTTTCTCTTGTTCTTTGGTTTTCTTGGCAGTTAGCTTCGATAGTTTATTGTTAGTATAATTATTTTTTGTATTATTATTGTTAGTATTATTATAGTTCTTGGTATTATACTCCATATTATTCTTAGTATTATATTTTCTCTTTATAATTTTGAAGCTTTTCTCTAGGCAACTTCGTTTATTTATTAGTTTTATACTACATACTGTATCTCACTCAGGCATATTGAAGTTTCATTTCTAGCACGCGCACTTAGTTGCACGCGGAATTTTTTTATTTTATTATAAGAGGTTATATTAGTTGCGATCACAGTTGCCCAGAAACACGTTGGACACATGACGCGTCAGTGCAAGAATTGGTAATGAATCTGTATATGGACAGATATCAAGATTATCTCAGGCGGTTATGACTCTTTTTTCCATGCTTGCAAAAATAAAATTGAGAGAGGTGAGATTAGAAAAGTAAAATTTGCGAATAAATAGTAGTAGACATACAGAATCTTCCATAGGATAGTCAACGCCTTTCCGTAAGACGAAACTCGTACGGATGAAACTCGTACGGACATTGTGTTGATAAAAAATGGTCACACGAATCAAATAGTCTTCGTTGCGCTAATGGGAAATTCTGCCTTCCATCTCTTAAATCAGAACCTCAAAAAAGCCTTATTTTAGGAAATAATGAACTCACCGAACAAGTCTTGAATACATCCTTTGATGCCAATCAAGTAAGAGAGAGAAACTTCATGTCAGTATTTAAAGTGCACGGCCAAATTTACCATCTAATAGGTACATTGCTTCCTTAATCCGACAGAAATGCTCAGTACCTACATATATACTTTCTCGGAGTTTCCGATGCCATAAACATCAGATGCTAGCCGATTTAAATAGAAGAGATTCTTCAGAAAATTCTTCCTGAACGTAACAATTTTCAGATTTTCCTTCTCATTAACCTCCACATTTTCTGCTACTTCCCAACCTTTAACCACTTACTCATCTGTAATTTTTTCTATACCTATATAATCGTCTCATCACGCCCAAAATTCAGGAGCTCCTCCTACCTTTGTTACATCTACTATTTCTTCATCTATCTCTTTCAATATTCCATTCACTACCTGTGCGTCTTCCCTTATTTCCTGTTCAACTATTGTAACTTCAGCTTTATCTTCTACAAAAGTCTCTACTTTCCCCTGTACGGTGTCACCCCTAGAAACTCGTCGCATACTAATACTGCCTCCAATCCAGCGCCGCGTAGTTTGATTTTTTTTTATTGGGTTGTTAAATGTTATGTTTATAGTTATATATATTATGAAGTTTGCTCTGCTCCATTGAAAATTCAATCATGTCCATATCTGGCTGGTCTTTTGCTAATTTCTTTGGTCGTCATGCGATACCAAAACTAATGTCTAACTTCAACATGGCTACAGACATAATATCATCAGCCTTTTACATCTAAACAGGCAAAAATATTTACTATAGCTAAGACTTAACTTCTTTCCAATAAGAGGAGGCAACTAAGAAATAATACATCTAGCCTTATACTATAAAGCCTTAAATAAGAAATGCAAATGCAATTACTAAGAGAGTGATAGACGAGATATTTGTTAGAATTTAGATAAGATAAAACGTTAGATTTTAAGTTATCAGATGATGAAGAAATAAAGCCTATGTTTTAATAAAGTTGTAAGATTCACACACGACACGAAATGGATCATTTTGCTGGATACGTAGTTTTACAGAGACCTTGTTTTAGCCCGAGAGGGTACAATAAAATGTATGATATGGAAAGTGGAATATATATTGCCAACAATTAATTTATTATATATATGTTATATCCCTTATTATTCTTAGTATTATATTTTCTCTTTGTATTTTGGCTGTTTTCTCTAGGCAGCTTCATTTATTTGTTAGGTGTATACTATATGCTGTGTCTCACTCAGGCCTATTGAAGTTTCACTTCTAGCACGCGCACTTAGTTGCACGCGAGATTTTTTGTTTTTACACACACATCAAATTAATAAATACTGTGCACGAAGCTTCAGTTACTAAAAACAATGACATGTACTCAAAGTAACAGCTTCGTAATATGTAAGGTTTCCCTTGTCCACCAGATCCAAATTGCAGTTTTCCAAATCTTTAGTGGCAGCCAGCTCCAATGTGGTTTCAGAATGCGCCCAAAAGTGATTAACTGCGTTGCTTGAATTTTCGTTTCAGAGTGAAGTTATTCATTACTTAAAACTAAGTTTAAGGCTACATATTTTAATCTTTTTTGGTACATAGGTGAAAGAGAGAAAGATAAGAAAGCACTCAAATGAGAGAGATGAATTTACTCAATTACAATTTCGGTGTATTGTACACTCGAAACTATCAAATGCTAACATATAATTATAAACGGCAGTAACAGATCCTGTTTATGTGACCCACAGTTCAGAAGGTACAGCGATTGCCTACAATCAGTTTAAAAGCAATTCTGACTCTTTGCACTGCGTAACTTACATTGGGATCCTAACATCAACTTTCCATACTATCGATGTCTCCTAAGGCTTATCCTACTATCTATATTGTCCAGTCGTAAAATGACTCTCGGTGTAATGCTTGTGAATAAATTAATTGTTGACAATATATATTCCACTTTCCATATCATACATTTTATTGTACCTTCTCGGGCTTAAACAAGGTCTCTGTAAAACTACGTATCCAGCAAAATGATCCATTTCGTGTCGTGTGTGAATCTTACAACTTTATTATAACCTAGGCTTTATTTCTTCATCATCTGATAACTTAAAATCTAACGTTTTATCTTATCTAAATTCTAACAAATATCTCGTCTATCACTCTCTTAGTAATTGCATTTGCATTTCTTATTTAAGGCTTTATAGTATAAGGCTAGATGTATTATTTCTTAGTTGCCTCCTCTTATTGGAAAGAAGTTAAGTCTTAGCTATAGTAAATATTTTTGCCTGTTTAGATGTAAAAGGCTGATGATATTATGTCTGTAGCCATGTTGAAGTTAGACATTAATTTTGGTATCGCAGGACGACCAAAGAAATTAGCAAAACACCAGCCAGATATGGACATGATTGAATTTTCAATGGAGCAGAGCAAACTTCATAATATATATAACTATAAACATAACATTTAACAACCCAATAAAAAAAAATCAAACTACGCGGCGCTGGATTGGAGGCAGTATTAGTATGCGACGAGTTTCTAGGGGTGACACCGTACAGGGGAAAGTAGAGACTTTTGTAGAAGATAAAGCTGAAGTTACAATAGTTGAACAGGAAATAAGGGAAGACGCACAGGTAGTGGATGGAATATTGAAAGAGATAGATGAAGAAGTAGTAGATGTAACGAAGGTAGGAGGAGCTCCTGAATTTTGGGCGTGATGAGACGATTATATAGGTATAGAAAAAATTACAGATGAGTAAGTGGTTAAAGGTTGGGAAGTAGCAGAAAATGTGGAGGTTAATGAGAAGGAAAATCTGAAAATTGTTACGTTCAGGAAGAATTTTCTGAAGAATCTCTTCTATTTAAATCGGCTAGCATCTGATGTTTATGGCATCGGAAACTCCGAGAAAGTATATATGTAGGTACTGAGCATTTCTGTCGGATTAAGGAAGCAATGTACCTATTAGATGGTAAATTTGGCCCTGCACTTTAAATACTGACATGAAGTTTCTCTCTCTTACTTGATTGGCATCAAAGGATGTATTCAAGACTTGTTCGGTGAGTTCATTATTTCCTAAAATAAGGCTTTTTTGAAGTTCTGATTTAAGAGATGGAAGGCAGAATTTCCCATTAGCGCAACGAAGACTATTTGATTAGTGTGACCATTTTTTATCAACACAATGTCCGTACGAGTTTCGTCCGTACGAGTTTCGTTGTACGGAAAGGCGTTGACTATCCTATGGAAGATTCTGTATGTCTACTACTATTTATTCGCAAATTTTACTTTTCTAATCTCACCTCTCTCAATTTTATTTTTGCAAGCATGGAAAAAAGAGTCATAACCGCCTGAGATAATCTTGATATCTGTCCATATACAGATTCATTACCAATTCTTGCACTGACGCGTCATGTGTCCAACGTGTTTCTGGGCAACTGTGATCGCAACTAATTTAACCTCTTATAATAAAATAAAAAAAATCCGCGTGCAACTAAGTGCGCGTGCTAGAAATGAAACTTCAATATGCCTGAGTGAGATACAGTATGTAGTATAAAACTAATAAATAAACGAAGTTGCCTAGAGAAAAGAATCAAAATTATAAAGAGAAAATATAATACTAAGAATAATATGGAGTATAATACCAAGAACTATAATAATACTAACAATAATAATACAAACAATAATTATAAATATAATAATAAATACTAACAATAAACTCTCGAAGCTAACTGCCAAGAGAACCAAAGAACAAGAGACCATTAAAACAGCAAAATAATATCCCCTTTGCCATGAGGTTACAATTCGACTGAGTCGTGCGCTTGCGCTTGCTTGGTTATATTTATTTTGACACAGCCTTCCAGCCGAAGCTATCGTCTATTCTTCTTTGCAACAGTCGCAAATTTTGTGCATACTCGAGTATACCAAACCTCTTGTGTCATGACTCATGAGCGAGCCAACATACCAACAACTGCGAGAACAGCACAGCTTATCTCTGTTTTTCGTTTTTTTTTCGTCTTTTTCTCTCTTTCCATCGCTGAACAGCGCGCACATCTTTCATCTCTTCAATAGAACGCACCATCACGGCGCCGAAATATTGAAATTTTTACTGCCAATGCAGAACTTTTGCTTAAAAAAATAAAGATAAGTATCAAATTATCCAAGCTGAAACAGATGTGGAGTAAGCGACCGTTTCGGCTTGTATTTTAGACATAGGATATCCATGAATATTGCCACCGCTTACTTTTTGTGTTCCATGGCTTCTAGAGCGAATTTGACCCAACGGCGGAGGTGCTCTGGAGTACCGTGACTATTATGGAATCCGAACTGCCATTTTGGATTCAGGTATGCCACTATAGTAAGCTGCAGAATTCGATTTAATATTACCTTTTCCAACATCTTGCCGAGGGCAGCTAAGAGACTGATGGCCCTATATGTGTCCACTTCTGATGGCTGTTTGCTAGGTTTCAGGATCATCGTAGTTAGAGCCGACTTCCAGACCTCTGGGAAATGACCTATCTTCATAATGAAATTGAACAGCTATACAATGAAGAACACCGCCCTGGTGGGAAGCGATTTATTGGCCTTGTTATCAAGGAGATTCTTTCCAGGTGATTTTTTAACTGCTTGATTTGTAGCCTGATCTCTTGAAACGTCACTGTACTTACAAGCATCGATATTTGGAATAGTGTCTCAAGTAATATTTCTGTGTGTCATTTCATGAAATCTAACGTCAGATCTAGAGGTGCAAATATCTTCTCTAAACTATCCGCAAAGGCCTCGGGCTTTTGCTGACTGGAGAAACACCAGATACCTCCTGAATCCCTGATGGGGGCCTTCGGGATGTCTTGCCTCTGGAATCGGCTTGTTAACTACCACAGGGCATAGTTGATGGTTTCATTTGGGCTTAGGTTATCCAGCATGGTGTCAGTTTGTGCTTGCCTATCTCTAGCAAGCACCTTTTCCTATCGATTATAAAGTCTCTTAAATTTGGAGCACACGTTCTTCTCCCGTTCTGGCATATTATTTCATTTTAAATGTAGTAGGGCATTTGTTGTTGGAGGCAGACTTAGGAAAAAAGTCTTAAGCTTTAAATCCATAAGTGAGCGCCTCATAACAATCTACATCAAAACTAAAATCGGCAACATTTGCCTGATTTGCGCTTACTCACCGACAGAGGAAATGGATGACAATAGTAAGGATGATTTATATGATTTCCGAGAAAGAACAAGATGATGGTTCTAGGAGATTCTAACGCACAGCTGGGGAAAGAAGAAATCTTTGCTAAAGCACGACAATACACCCGGAAACGGACTGAGACTGGTGGACTTCGCCTCGGGGCAGAACTTCTATATAGCGAGTACGCGGTTCCCTCACCTCAAAATTCATAAAAGGACCTGGAAATCCCCTGATCAAACAACCGTTAACCAGATTGATCACATTGCGATTAACGTCAGACACCACTCTAGTATCCTCGTTGTCCCAGCCTTCTTATTAGGAGGATTATTTACTTGTTGTAGCCAAGGAAAAAACGCGGATATTGAAAGAACGATGGAGCCGAGAGAAAACACCATGGTTCGACGTCGGAAAGCTACAATCGCAACCCACCGCCATGAACTTTGCCAACAGAGTCTCCCTGAAAGTTTGACGCTGCCTGCATTAATGGATGGATAGGATAATGGAAGCGTTGTCAAGAAGCCATCAAAAGCTGCCACTGATTTGCTGTTCGTGAGCTCTTCGAACAGAAAAGGTGGGAAGGGAAACGGCTCAGAAAGAAAAAGAAAGACCATTAGAACCGCGCTGTCGAGGAGGGGTTTTTAGCAGGAATGAAGTCCAAAAGTTTTTTGAAGTGACGCAAGTAGCGGCTTGATTGATATTGCACGTAAAGATAGATACACCATCTTTTATATCTTATGGACTGTTTATTTCTAAATTCAGATTCATTATTGCTATTACAATTCTATATTTAGCACAAAATAGATAATACTATACTTTTGTTCTGGTTATACAAATTTTTTATTTAGTATTAACTAAGTTACTAACTTTACACATAAAAAATTATTTCGAATTATTAATAATATTGACCTTAACCAACACGATTTTTTCATCAATCACGCAAAATTTAATAACTTATTCTGAGCTCTTTGGAGTTTACCACGGTGACTGGCTGCACAATCATCCCAGACTTCGGAACAGTATAGCATTATTGGTGCAAATATAAATTTAAATATTATTAGTTTATTATTTATTGACAGTTGTCATTTCCTATTAATGAATGGATATAATAATCTGGTTATTTTGTTAATTTTATCAATTGTCCGCTAATATGTAATTTGAATATAAGTTTATGGTCGGTGTGTAATACGAGGTATTTTATACAGTTCGTCTAGGGTATGGATTAAGAACTACGCTGTAGATTTAAATTAGGTGGATTTCAGGGCTTTCGCTTCCTGGGGAAATATATGGCATTTGTTTGATATGCATTTAATCTGATTTTCCACTTGTGGATGAATCTAGCAAGGGTATTTAAGGCGTCTTCTAGGGTTCTTTGAATCTCGTTTTAATTGTTTCCAGAGCAATATATAGCAATATCGCCAGCGAAGACTAAGGTATTCCAATGAATAAGTGATGGAATATCGTGGGTGTAGATGTTGTAGAGGGTAGGTCCTAAAACCGATCCCTGTGCGACCCCAGCGGCAATTAATTTTTTTTAGACTTAACACCATCCATATCGACCCAGAAATGTCTGTCAGATTGGAAGCTGTTGATAATTTTAATGAGGTATAAGGGAGTACTAATGTTATGAAGTCTGAGTATGATTTTATGCCACACGGTGTCAAAAGCAGCTTGCACATCCAGTTTAACCATACTTACTGATTTTTGGAGTTAAGTTCGTTTTTCACGAAATCCTTGAGTTTGTTAAGTGTATGAGAACAGCTGAACTTTGCCCTAAAACCGTATTGTGGAGGTAGAAGGATATTATTTTATTTGATATGCGTGTTAAGTCTGAATTTGAGAATACGTTCGAAGAGTTTAGAAAAGCTCACGTTTACTTAGTATTTCTTTAACAGCTTCGGTGCTCGCCTTGTGCAATCCGTAAAGTTGTGAGACACGTTAATAATGAGAACTGAATTAGCGCATTTGGTTGGTTTATTTTGTTGTTGTTTTTTTGTGTTTTGTCGCTTTTTTTTCCGCTAATGCCATTGCACAATGGGTAAATTGACTGCTTTTTGTGTAATAAATTAATAACTCAAAGACGAAGTGAGATTCTTCGGTATGGTTTTTTGCGTTGGCTTCTACATACCACTAGGCAATGTTCTGAAAAAAATGGGGCTGCAACCCAACCCCGGCCTTAAAAGATATGGGTAGAAATATCTATAAATTTCCTTTTTTGCCCGAAAATCTTAAAATAGATTTTCTTTGTTCAAAACTTTGTTATTTAAAGCTGTTTGTTATTTTGTATAAAGTGATAGATATTTTAATAAAAATTTAATGCATACTCCTTAGGGATACAATTTTCCATTTTGCAATAGTATAGCAAAGGTTTCCATTTGGAGCCATTATTATCAAAATAAGAATTTTATATACAACTTTTAAGGTAAATTATTTAAATTATTGCAATATACCTAAAAGGTAATCAAGCTATCAAAATAAGCAAATCAACTAGTCGGGCTGCGGTAAACTGCTTCTTTTGCTCTGAGCGATAAGGTGCTTTTTGTGTTGATCAGCCACCGCAATTGCTACATCTTTCGGCCACACTTTTTGGCCGTAGCTTTCAAGTGTGTTCCAAAAGTGAGGCGTTTATCCATTGTGATACCAAGGTATTTTCCCTGCAACGGCTGCTCCAGGGTAATTGCCAGCTGTTTAGACGGAGTGCGATCGGCTAGTGTTTTTAGAGTGAAGCCGGGGTTGATAGTTTTCTACGGGTTAACCTATAGATTCCACCTCCTGCACCAAACTGCCAGCTTGACCAGATAAAACTGGAGTCCATCTGTTCCCTCAGAGCGGTTTTTGGTGCTGTAGAGGACTGTGATACCATCGGCCGTGTATGTTGAATAGATAGGTCCAAGACCGCTACCATGTGAAACTCCAGCTTTCATGGGGAAATGGATCGAATAAGTGTTCCTAACCCTAACCATAAACTCCAGTCCTTCCAGGTATGATCATAGGATACCGTTGTAAAACTCTACTAGAAGCATTTTAATTTTACTCAGAAGACCAATATGACAGATCCTATCAAATTCTGATGATCCGGCAAGATGTAGCACTCACTGTTGATTGTATCAAGACGATTGGAAATAAGCCTCTTCCATTCATTAGATAGGGAACAGAGGAGAATTATTTTTCGATATGACTCGGGTTCCTTCCGCTTTGCCAGTCTTATGAATCATCAGGATTGCTGCTATCTTTCACTGCTTTGAGAAGAACTGCACCCTTAGCAGCGTTAAAAACCAACACTATATAGAGGGTCGCCTTAGATGGCACGGCCTTCAGTGTGGCATGACACACCCTGTTGATGCTTGGGGGCTTGTACTTCAGAAGGAATTTGATAACTTCAGAAATCCCGTCAGCCCTGGCAGGTTTAATGGGTCGCGGCATTTGCCGAGATGCCTTTACTCTGTCTTGGGTCTCTCTGACCTGCTCTATTGTATAGACATCGTAAGGGGTGTCTCTAACTACCAATGGACGAGGAAGTGCTCGGCTCTTCCTAGCAAGATCTCCGCCACTAAAACGAAAGGGCACCTGCCTACACGGTTGTCTCTTAAGGGACTTGGTGCATTTCCAAAGCGAATAGTTGGCATCCACGTTATAATCCATGGAAGCTAGCTTCCGCACCAAAAAATTACTTCTAAAATTATTTAAGAGATTTCGTAGCTCTTTAGCTGCCCGATTTCATAGAATTCGGTCCTAGGATTCTTGAGATCGCATTGCACCTCTTCGCAGTCTTCTTTTTGTTACTAAGAGCTCTCTGGCCCCCTTGTGAAAATGATGCCATAGCTGATGGTCAGTGTCGACGGTTTAGGAGGTGTTGAGGCAGCCTCAGCCATGTGAATGTTTTCTATGAGGATATCTACTACCGTCTCCATATTTTCCCCAGAGTCCCGTGTCGCATCCAATTAAATCGAGTTCTCGAAGGGTTGCTTAAAGGCGGGCAGGTCATTGCGCTTGGTTACCAGGCAAGGGATCGGGCTGGCATTAACGCCATCTGTCTATATACTAATGACTAGAGCCAGATGGTCGGAGTCTAGATTCCAGCTCTCATTTATACTTGCTTGACAACCTTATATTCCATAATGCACTGCGAAGTCTGTCTACCTGCACAGAAGTCTGACGGGGCACATGAGGGTATCTGTTTGGGGATCCCGTAGCAAGGATACTAGCCCCATTACAGAAATGGCTTCTGCTAGCTGTCGCTCCCTAGGTGAGTTGTATATATCTCGCTCATTGCAAACACCACCAACCAAATACCTTTGTCCGCAAGCACGGAGGATATCAATTATGCGACTTTCTTCGATCCTGTTCCTTGGAGGTCAGTAAATGGCGCTGAACTTCATGCCACCTATACTGAAGACATTTGGATGCTGCGCGTCTCAATTACCCTGTGTAGGAGTTGGCCAAGCGAACTTTTCACCAACACCACTGCTCCGATGTGATTATTACGTGATGGCTTGATGGCTGGATAGTGGGTGTGCACGAACCGCCCAGACCTGAATAGACGCATGCTCCTACGGAGCCAACAGATTCACTCACAAATGGATAGGAATGGACGGTTCCCTTTAAAAGTGAAAGTTTTTACAGAGCTTTCGCCTGCAGTCTCACCGATCAAGGCAAGTTCTCATAGAACCTGCAACCGCATTGTGACAAAGCTAGACATAATAGAAGCGAATGCATTCAGCGGCTTCTCACCTACCTTGTTGAGTGCGTGACGGCAAAAAGTTCCTACGGCACTTTCGCCTTGCTTCTTGATCGACAGCCTGAAGAGAGCTTCAGAAAAAAAAACAGGGAGTCTGTTCTGTCCTAGTTACCGAAGACAAAACACGCGATACGCGCCATTTAAACTCGAGCAACCCACGCTACGCGCTCTAGTTCAAATGTATTAAAGTTAGATTAAAATAAATATCGTTGAATATAGAACTAGGTGCAACTTTTTAATTAACTTAATAGCGCCAATCTAGTGTGTGTGACTTTTTTGAATTTTCGGCGGCAGTATATGCATGGCCCGCCCGATGAATTGTTCCGCCTCCAAGAACCAATCCAACCCGCCGTCCAACGTCAGCAGCTTTACCACCACACCCACTAATATGAAGACTTACTACTTCATATAGAGTCCACCTCATAATCAGACGGTATATACATATATTCTTACAGCATCCCCTCCCCATCCAGCTCAACTTCTTTAGCATTTCCTGTAATGCTGTTGACATTCCATATAACAACCCGTAATGAATTCACTGCAAGGCTAAAGCGTTGTTCTTTAAATAGAGACTAGATCTATCCGTAGCCCATTTCTTTAAAATGTTGCCCACTTTAAATATTATTTGTAGTTTTAGTTTGTGCTTTGTGTTAGTTGCATGTGAATTTGTGCTCTGTGATTAAAACTGATTTTACGCTTTAAATTGTGATCCTTCATAGTTATTCTTATTACAACAGGTGTGTAAATATATTTTTAGCTCTGAATTTCTTCATTTCGGTTTTGCAAACAACCCGTATTACACTTGGCAAATCAACTCAATTTTGGTCTCTCTCAACAGGTGCTCGTTGAGAAGGGAAGTGCGGGGCTACGGGTACGAAGTGTTAATTGTTATTGACGGTGTACAATCAATAATTTTTCATCATTTTAGTATTTATTTTTGTGTTCGTTCGGTTTTTTCTCCGTTACTTCCTTACGACAAGACCTTATGATAAGACTTTAAAAGATCTAAAATTAATCCAATTGTCGCCCAAGCGAAAACGGCGAAATTCGCCCAAATCACTTCGTTGGCATCTGCGAATCCAATAAACCCTTCAACTATTAACGATGCAGTGTTGCCAGATTCGGCTAAGTTTGCTCTATATGGGCTGCCACATCTACTCCCCCTTCAGTAAAATCATCGGTATGCGAGGGTAACGGAATATGCTCATGGAGCTGTGAAGGCGGTGTTGTTACTGGCGGCATTGGCTCTGAAACTTCCCTGTCTAATGATGGACAAATTCATACATGTTCGTCGTCGTAAGATTATTATGTATTTTTACTTTAATTTCGTACAAAATTCTATTGGTGCTTTCTCTTGTTCTTTTTCGAGAACAACAAAAAATAAGCATAAGCTAGCCGAACGGCAAGTTCAAACCGTTCCCCGCACTGCAAGCTTAAACCGCTTAACTAGTGGACGAAAAGCAACACATCAATATATGTGCTAATGATCGTTACTCCCATGCAGTAACTGATTATATACTTAACTAATTGTCATTAAAACATATGTATATATACACATGGTATATATATATATATTGTTGAGTTTTTTATCAATATATAATCCTAGGTATTTGACTACATTTTCAATTTTTACGTCAGCTCCGTCAATCGTTATACGAGGTGGTGTGAATTTAGTTTTAGTTGTATATGTAACATGTACTGTTTTGGTATTATTTACTTTTATTGTCCACTTTTCAAACCACCTTAGGGTAGTATCCAGATGCTGTTGCAGTTTGGATGTTGCTATGTTTACTTGTCTATGTGCGCTAAGTATTATAGTGTCATCAGCAAATGTGGCTATCATTGAAGCGTCGTCATTTGGTGTTGGTATGTCCGCTGTAAAGATAGTGTATAATAACGGTCCTAGTACACTTCCTTGTGGTACGCCAGTTTTGATTTTTCTTAGAGTGGAATATTCATCTGACTACTTAACGAAAAAATGTCTTTCTGTGATATAGTATACTAATATCTGTAGTACCTTATGTGGAAATATATTGCGCAATTTGCTGATTTGCCAAACTTTGTCGAATGCCTTTTCACCATCTAGAAAAACTCCTATGCACAACTTTTTGTTGTCAAGATCGTTTAAAATTCTATGAGTCACACGATGGATTTGTTGTATGGTCGAGTGTTTTCGTCGAAAGCCAAATTGGTGGTCAGGTATTATATGTATGCTTTCTATAATAGGTAACAGTCGCTGGCACAGGAGCTTCTCGAATATTCTTGACAGCACTGGAAGTAAGCTAATTGGTCTATATGATGCTGGATTATATATTTCTTTACCAAGTTTTGGAATTGCAATGACTTCAGCCACTTTCCATACTTTAGGAAAGTAATTTAATCTAATTATCGCGTTGAAAATATTACCTATGTGTACCACTGCTTGAAGTGTTAGCTCCCTTAAAAGTTTTCCGTCAATTTTGTCATATCCGGGTGCTTTTTTGGGCTTTATGTCGTGCTGTATACATTTGAGTATTTCATTTGTACATGCTTTTTAAGGCGAGTTGGCTGGGGAGTGACTGTCGAGTTTATATGACAATCATCTTCATTGAGTGTTTCATCAGCAACTGTCGCCTTGTCTATGTTCGTTACTGCCCATGATGCATTGTCCATTTTTATAGGTGCCTGGTGTATTGTTTTATTTGACAGTTTTTTTATAGCCTTCCACAGGGAGTAGTCGGTAAAGCTTGTCGGAGTTAGCCTCTGTAAATACTTCGTGATTTCATAATTTTTCTGATTTTGGAGATATTTTTTAATTTCTTTAGTTGCCTTGTTATATTTATTTTTCGCATCGGGGGATCTGCAAATGGTCCATGCTTTTTTCAGTTTCCGTTTTGAACATATCAATTTGCGAAGCGTAGGGTGTGTGTATCGCTTTACATGGTGTATTATCTTGTCCGGAGTTGCTTGCAATACTGCCTTCTCAATGGTATCGTTTAGGTGAACTATAGCTGATTCTACGTTGTCGGGTGATCTCAGTGGAATGCTTGTATTTAAGTTTGTGTTAATGTAGTCTCGATAGGTATCCCAGTCAGTTTTATTGTTGTGCCATAGTTTGGACTTGGTTGTGTTCACTTCAGTTGAATTAAGTTCGAGTAGTATAGGTGTATGGTCTGACGATAGTTCCAGTCTTGATGTTATGACACATTTATTTAAGTCTATGTCTTTGAGTATATAAAAGTCAATGAGGTCTGGCTTTTTATTTTTGTCTGTTGGCCAATACGTGGGTTCGCCAGTACTAAGATGTTTAGCTTTTGCTAACAGCAGTGCACCCTGTTGGTTTTTACCTTTCTTGTTTGATATTCTGGAGCCCCAGTCTGTATGCTTCGCATTGTAGTCGCCTGCAGCTATAAAGCGTTGTCCGAGAGTTTTTAAGAAGTCAAGGTATTGCGACTGTGAGATAATGTGCTTTGGTGGGTTGTTACTTAGTTATACTTAGTGGTCCGGATGAGTCTAAGATTTGTGTGTTTGTCGACTGGATATAGGTATCTTGGAATGGAAGCAGTACGTTATGTTTAATGTTTTGTTTAATAATGATAGTAGTCCCACCGTGTCCTGTACCGTCGGGATGGATTTGTGGTACATCTTGTATCCACGAATGTTCATGTGCTGGCTATTTGTATAGTGTGTTTCCGATATCAAAGCAATGTCAGTGTAGTTGTTGTGTAGGGAAAGCTAAAATTCATTCAAGTGATTTTTTAATCCATTTGCATTCCAAGTTAAAATCTTTATTTTAGTGTCCATCCTTGTTGTCGAGTTCTGTCAACAGTACTTTCATGATGTTCATCATATTACTCATTTGTTGCGCTAGTTGTTTTATTATATCTTTCATTTCCGCAAAATTTTTGGAAAATGCAGTCTTTTTTCTGTGTTTTTATTAGTCTCGTTTTTGTTGCTTTCGTTTTTGTTGGGTTCCCCATCTTTCTGTTGAGGTTGTACCTGATTTGTGGGGATTCTATGGTTACTGGCTGTTGTTTGGGCATACGTTATTCTAATTTTAACTTTGTTTGATGTCTGTTCTACTTCCTGATGGTCATCATTTTTAGCGTCTTTCTCTTTTAGTGAGGGAAATCTTTTAATTTGTAGGGTTTTGTATACGTTACATCCCTTATAGTTGGCTATGTGTGAGCCGCCACAAAGAGCGTATTTAATTTGATCTGCACTTATTAGTTTGCAGTCAATAGTCTTGTGCTTGCCAGCGCATTTCACACAGATCTGGTCTTTGGTGCAAAAATTTCTTGTATGACCATATTTTGGGCATTTTGAGCACTGAGTTACCGTGCGTTTGTGGTGTGGTAGCTCAAAGATGACTTTGGTAAATAGGAGTGTGGTGATATTAACGTTTCACTATTATTTGCTTTGGCTTTTAGTTCAATTAAAAACAACGGAAGGGGTTTCTTTATCAGTTTTTGTTGTACGTTGTGTATTAATAATGTCGTGGCCTAGTTCAGATAGTTCATTCTTTAGTTCGTCAAGAACAGTGGCGTAGTTTATATTCCTTAGTACAATATGGAATCCCCTCTCCTCTTTGGCCGTAAAAGTGTATTATTTAAAATGGTTATCTCTAAGCATCTTAACCACCGCCGAGTCATTTGTTTGTATGCATACTTCGTTGTTTTTATGTGTTTTTAAAATGTAGTTTTGTTGTATTTTTTTTTTTCAGAGCTTTGTTTAGTACGTTAATTTGTTCTACAGGAGTACTAATATTGGAGGTGGTTTGTGAATTTTAGTAGATGGTCGAGGTTGATTTGGCGCATTAGAATTTGCTTCTGTACCACTGCCGTCTTCAGCCGTTTCGTCTTGTGAGAGGAGTTCGAACCTGTTATTAGTATTAGGCGCGCTCAGCCAGTACTTTTACAGTGTTGTTTGTGTTGTCGTTTGTGTTTGAGTTTTTTTCCTACGTTTTTTACTATTATATTTTGTTCGGAAGTGTTGTTGGGAGAGAGCTTACTACGGTTGCGGTTTATTTTTGACTCTTGTTGGTTTTGATTGGCTGAAGTTTGTACTTGCGTGTTTGATGTCTTTTCTCTGATCAATGCTGTTGCCGAAGAGGGGGAGCAAATTTTCATTGTAGCTGAGAAAGATGACGTGGTGGTTGTTGTAATTAGTGAGATAGCAGCTGATGTCTGAGTTGTGATTGTTGTTGTTGTTGTTGGTTGGAACGAGGAGAGTGGCGTCGTTGGTGAAGCGCATTGTGCACTCCTCGGCAGAGGCTGCATATTACCTGCTGTCATGGAACAGCTGACAGTTAGTTGAGTGGTAGAGCGAGAGTTTGCGTTTGTTTGGATTGATGATCCGTTATTGTTTTCACTTTGTGAGTGTGTAGCTGTTTGATGTATTGCGGGAGAGCAAGAAGGCGCTCCCCCCAAATTAGCGTTAAGTGAGGCTTGGTGAGAGTCAGTGATGTTTTTGCTGTTGTTTGAACAGCTTGTTAATGTGCCAAGGTATTCATTGTTGTTATTTATGAGGACAGGTGTTTGAGCGTGGGGTACGCTCATGCTGTTTTTTGATGGATGATTTTGTTTTTTCGAGCTGCACTCAGTCGGGGAACTGCGTTCAAGAGGCATCTTTGAGATAAGAACTATTGATTATCTTGTCCCTTGATTTACTTTTTGTATTGTTAAGTTTGGAGAGCGAAAGGAGACGACTAGTCGACTTGACAGTGCAATTGCGAATAAATAAATAAGTAAATAGATACATTAAATCTTCTCGTCGTCTTCTTCGCTCACATGGTATTCCCTGTTGTGTGCTCAACATTGTGCTGGCTCTGTAACTATTCTATCACTTAAACTCTTCAATTTATCTCTCCTATCTTTTATCTTCCCTCCTATGTGGAAAGTTTCATTTATATTTTTTTTATTTTTTTTTTAATTTTTTTTTTTACATCGACTTAGTAGGTACGCAATGACCACACACTGATCTCACATGGGGCAATACCAGGTGGCATCAAAATTCACCCAGTCACATAGACTGGGCTCAGCTGGTCTTAATTGCTAATATCTTTGGTGATCCTGCGATACCAAAGCTAATGTCTACGTAATAAATATTTGGCTACAGACAAAACATCATCAGCCATTAACATAATCAGCATGCAAGATTAAAGTAAAGATAATATTAAATTTAGAATTCAATACCTACAATAACATATCTATTTAATCAAGGACGAAATTTAGGTTACAAGTACAGAAATAAGTTATGCATTAATTCAATGATGCCAACAATTTAGTTTTTATAACATAAGAAGAGGTGGGAGGAGCAGCACACGCAAAGTGGGTATTAAAAGATTTGCATAAGACATAGAATGGATCATGTTGCAAATAAGAAGCTCTACAAAAGGGAAGAATAATAGGAGAATAGTTTCTAGTTGGACGTGCTGGTACACTAAAGTTAATAATTCTAAGTAAGAAAGTTGAGTTAATACTACCATAAATGAGGTTATACATAAAAGTTACACCAATGACCATTCGAAGACTAGACAAGGTAGGGAGGTTGATCAATTTGAGACGACACCGATAAGATGGTAGGCAAGCATTAGGATCCCAGTGCAAGTTTTTGAGAGCAAAAAGTAGAAATTGCTTTTGCACCGACTCAATACGATCAATATACATCTGATATTGAGGATCCCAGACACAAGACGCATACTCCAGAATAGGTCTTACTAGTGAAGTGTATAGTACTTTGGTAGTATACGGATCATCAAATTCCTTAGACCAGCGTTTAATATAGCCAAGGATACCTCTAGCTTTAGAGACCGAAGTGGAAATGTGGGTACCGAAATGCAACTTCGAGTCCATCAAAATACCAAGGTCGTTAAACTGGGAAATACGATCTAAACTATTTGAGTCAATGTAATAAGAATTTGAAATAAGGGCTCCGCGAGAAAAGGACATAACTTTGCATTTATTGGTATTGAGGATTAAATAGTTTTTGGAACACCAATGAGATAAAGAGTCAATGTCACTCTGAAGGAAAATCCCGTGAGAAGGGTTATTAAGGAGGAAACATAGTTTTACATCATCTGCGTACATTAAAATCTGAGAGTGTTTGATGACGGTAGGTAGATCATTAATAAATATGTTGAAAAGCAAAGGCCCCAAATGACTGCCTTGGGGAACACCTGATGTTACCTTTAAAGACTTAGATATTGAAGACTTAAAAAGTACCCTTTGAGAGCGATGATCTAGGTAAGATGCCAGCCATCGGATCAATGGAGAAGGGAAACCAAAAGCTTTGAGTTTGGTTATGAGCAACTCATGCGATACAGTATCGAAAGCATTACTGAAGTCGGTGTAGATAACATCAGTTTGGCTACCTACCGAAAAGTTGTGATTGACAATAGAGGTAAATTCCAACAGATTGGTTATCGTTGGACGGTTCTTTACAAAACCATGCTGAGACATACTCAACAATGGGCGAATATGAAACTGTAATTGATCAGTGATAATCTGCTCAAACAACTTAGGAATTGCACACAGCTTGGCAATACCTCTGTAGTTCGATATATCTGACTTACTACCCTTTTTGAATAAGAGAAATATATAGGATTCTTTCCAACCACTTGGCATAGATGAAGTAATAAGGAATAAATTAAATAAGGTATAATTTGATTTATTGTCACAAAAAGACAATAAATCAAATATCTCAAATAGAGAGGTATTGCGAAACTTTCTGATATTCCTAAATTATTTTAAAAGATTGCAGCTTTTCATCTTCAACATCTTTGCATATTGATAATTTCGCCTTCATAACATTGTTTCGAAAAATTATTCACGTGAGCTCAACACTTCCGTGAATAAACGCATCACTTATAAACTATAGACGGATGTGATTTGTACTGATTTTTGCAAAGCATTCGACTAAGTAAACTATGATCGCCTTATTTCAACCTTTCTTGTACATTTCTATCACTAGAAAGACAAGCTTATAGTTTATACTTCTTTATCGTCAGCAGACAGTCTTAGAATGTTTAATGAATTAGTTTTCTAATTTGATAATTGCAGTTAGTTGGTGGTGGTTGTTTTTGCTATGCAAGTTTTTTAATTTCTGGGATGTTAGCACATGGTACGCCTACGAGATGTGTCGTTACCTTTTGTGTTACTTTTGCAACTTTTTCTTTAAAGTTAGTCGATTTTCTCTTAAGTTGTAAATGTAATTAAAACACATTAGCATCGTTATTCTATTAGGAAGACTTTAAGACGACTCAAATTCATGGGATAATGCGAGCGAGTTTGACGATGACTTAGAAACCGATGTTGTTAAAATGTGACTTGGAAGTTAAACTTACTGATAATCACGAGTATTTCACAAATTTAAGCATCCGTTGATTTAGAAAGATCGTTTGAACTTCGCGCTATAACGCTATATCAACCAATTATCAGAAGCAAAAGCTGGTACTATTAGAAAACATTGAAAGAGCAAAACACTGGCTTTTTTATTTTTAATTTATTATTGTAATTTTTTATTACATTATTATTGTAATTTTTTATTACAAGTATAATTGATGTTCTGTTCAAGAAAACCAACAGATGGCATGCGGAATTATTTTATTGAATGTTAAATATAGCGTTTATTATTGAGCATTAAAAGGGATCATCCAATTAAGAGGTTTTAAATCGCATGGAATTTTAGACGACGGCTTCGACATCTCCAAGAGAATTGAAATTACCTCGTTCCATAGAAATTGTGAAACAACTTGTGATGAGATCTAGAAGAAGTCTATTGTCTGAACATTACATTGTAAGTCATACAGAATATAGTTGTTAACTTATAAATTTCAGAAAAACGTACAGGAGTCCATGGTCTGAACATAACGTCGTAAATCATAATACACTTGTAGTCATCACTCGGAATAATCATTGAACTGACTCAATTGCTTGAATGACGTTAGAGTCTTAAACGAATGAATTTAAAACGGCAAACAAGATGCTCATTACGCTATGAGCGAAGCAAGCATCAGGTAGTCGGTCGACCATATAGAATGACTGGTGTTTCATGCTGCATATCAAAATAACAAATACCTGCTCACACAACAGAAATGTTCGGACTGGAATACGGACCAAAAACACAAGAAACAAGCACAAAACCAATTAACTACTTTGAAGTCGCTGTTCAGCAGATATTTATGCAATAAGGGTTGGCTCACGACTTATTATGCGCACACAACAAAAACAGCGACGGAGACCGCCTCTTTCGCACTCACTTGTTTGTGAACCTTCTTTCTCCCTCGAGCATGCCGATTGCGTCATTCGTAGTGATTGCCATTGACAACGTGTATTCGTCATATCAGTTCTTTTTTCACATTGTCTCAGCCGAAGTGGTCGCCGAAACAGAACATAAACAAATAGTTCGAAGTAACCCAAATTCTTGAAAGTACCACAAATGAACCGAATGCCAGGCACCTCTTTTCATTTGTGCGGTTTTGTTTTTATTTTATTCCTTTATATCTACTATTCCATTGCAACGAAGTGAGCATGATATACAAATACCTGCCATAAGTTTGATTTGTTTACCCTTTTTGTACCAAATGAAAGAATGGATTTTCAAATTTTTATGTGCTAATCATTCGTGCAAGACTCTAATTGACGTACGTTACCATTTACAAACTACATGCCCTAAGTCAATTCTGACAATACATGATATGGTAAATTTGGAAACACCTGCCAAACGGCTTTCAAAGATAGCGATGTTTAAAAAACATGGTAACATATTCAACGTATGGAATCCTCTCCATGCTGACTTGCAATTAGTTGTCCATTTATTTAAAATTTAATTTAGTATATATATGGATGGGTGGAAGTCATAAGGAATAAAGAGAGGAGCAGGATAGAGCCATTAGGAATAGGTTAATTCAGATATGAATTACGAATAATGGTTAATAATATACGGAACTTAACCCTCACGCACGAGATCCAAACATCAGGATATCTAAGTAGTGGTTCATCCTTCTGAAAGTTACAAAGAATCTTCCGACTGTTCCGAGCTGTTCCATATCTGACTCTTACATAGGGCCGTTCCAAGAACGGGTCAGTTCATAATGTAATTGAAGCAAACTTATATCCTCAAATAGTGCAAAGAGAATGTATGAAGAAGGGAGCAGGAACACTTTTGAAACAAGAGACTGTCTTTGGTTGGATGTTGACAGGTGTCGTCAAATCCCCATCAATCGTGGACCTCCGGCGCGAAGTTAGCTTTTTTCGTCCGCATAGGCGGAAGAGAGTATACTAATCAAAAAAGATACAGACGTAGAAAGAAGCAGTGTGCGGAGCCCAAGCAATATAGTTAGATAGGCAGATAACCTTTACACGGAGCTTCTCTGGTCGGATAGGATATGTATAAATTCCGATTCAGTCAATGATAAACACTGGAAAGGGACCATAGGCAGTTGTTGACGTACGTTAATGGCACGTTTCGTCTGTTTATAATTTTGCAACAAGTAGGCATACAAGCTATGCCAAGAAGCGACATTGACAAACTCAGGACAGTGTTGATCATCCAAAGTTAATACTCGTGAGAAAAGAACTACCTAACGGCTAACAAGAAGTATCCAGCAATTCTTCCCTATCTATGCAGATTCGCTCGACTACTAGTGGAGTTCCCGAATATGGCATTGAAATATAATCGGCTTCTTTTCAATTCGAATCGATATCTAAATACTTTAACCGCCTACTCATAATTATATCTGCAAATATCAAGAGAACCAAAGGTAAGTACTGCGGTTTCACATACACTCGATACCAATTGTTCGAAATTGTATACAGCCTGGGGTTCCAAAAAGTTATCAACCAGCGCATCAAAGTTATTGAACCAGTTCATCAAATTTGGCCAAAAATTTGAGTAACTGTAATTTGGGTAAATTTGATTCTCAAAATCAGAAGAATTCTCACTAGTCTGCTCTAAGCGATATTAGAAAAGCGCAGATCTGCTTTAACTTACCTTCAATTTGGCTTAACAGCGTTTTTAAATCTGTTTGATTCGTTGGTTTTTCATTTTTGAAAAAGTACGAACAAGAGGTTTAATCACGCTTTCCTCTACTTTTTGTAAATTAATATTTGCATTTTTTGTTGGCGTCATCCCAAAGCATTTAATAGTACAATCATCAAAAACTGCACCACCGCCTCTGAATATATGTACACAGCATATTTCACCCAAACGCAAAGAAAAAAAAATGAAAAGTCATTTTTAGGACACGGTTTATATTACTACAGAACAAAAAGCCAACAGTATGAGTGAAATATTCGAGTAAAAGCACCACCTTATCGAGTCACTTTTAGATGCCACCACTATTGCGGTAGTGAATAGTTCCCTAACGATCAACAAATCAGAATTTCCCACACATATCTCCTTATGAAAAAAAAAGTTTCCAGGTCCAGATAATAAAAATTCCACCAACATTAAGCATCTTCCAAAAGGTACTCTTAAATTATTTATCATACTTTTTAAGAACTGTATAAGCATTGGATACTTTCTATACAAATGGTAGTTAGCTAAAATTGTGCAGACAAAGACAGGTAAACCTACCGAATCTATAAAAAATAGTATTCTTAAGTTCAGGCTAATCACGTTTATAGAATATAATTTCGATTTCTGAGCATATTTCAGTTGTATCTATCAACTCATCAAACTTAAGGATTTTGTGAAAACGTAACTTAACCCCAAAAAAAAAGTGGGTATAGTTACTTTAGACGTTCAACCTGCTTTTGACACAGTGTGGCATAAAGGTCTTATACACAAACTTCCAAACCTTGGTGCCCTTTTTATCTTATAACAATTATTTACACTTTTTTATCTGCCAGATGCTTTTGAGTTGGAATAGATGGAGTTAAATCTAAAAAATATCAATTGTCGCGGGTGTACCTCGGGGATCCGTTATAGGACATACCCTGCCCATTATTACACCTATCATATTCCTATTCCTATAATATATTAGTCTTCCCTGATGATACTGCCCTATACTCCTGTAAGAAGACTTATATAGCTTCTTTGGTTTCTGTCACAAGTGGAAAATCAAATTAATTACTCACAAAACCAATGATAAATTTTTAACCGGAGGCGGAAGGTCCGCTATTTATCAAACTCTAACCTAAATATATGAATCCATACCCGTGGTAAACCGCAAACCCACCTTTTACTATTCCACTTCTCTAATACAAGAAAGCACTGATATTCGATTGCTATATAACAAAATCGTACAATCGTAGATATTAATACAAGATTTAATACAAGATTTTTGTCGTACCATTTTACCCTATTTAACATCAATATATTTTAATGAAAATAGGATAATTCTTATGCCTATATATTGATGTAAAAGTGGGACAAAACAGGTGAGAAAACTTAACGTTTATATCAATTGCTTTCTCTACTGCGAACTGTATTATCATTCGCACTTGTGATTTCTGATTGAGCCTACGGGTTCTTTGGAAAGCGCAAATAGAGACAATGCGCGTGGCGCGTTCAGCAGAAGTCATCACTCATCATTTCCTCCAACTTAATAATCGATTACTGATTTGTTTCTACCGAACGCAGTGATGCTAGATTTGTAAAATTACGGCCCTCAGCTACTTCGCAAATAGCCTTTTTCATTTCTACGTTAAATATTTTGCTAACAATTAACGAATTCTCCATTCCACTCATCTGTTAAATACATATTAAGAAAATAAATACATATAAGCAAAACTAAAATAAATAAATAAATATCATTACAATTAACTTTTAAAGCAACTAATAACAACAATTAAATTATTTACTTTTATTATTTTGTATCTTTATTACTTTGTTTACAAACGGAAAACATCTGATGGAAATGTGATGACTTGGTTATCAAAGAGTTTTTGTGATGAATTTTCAGTAATCGCAATCAGTAAATTTTCAAGGAATTTGTGAATTTGGCATTCACAATGAGCGAAAAGCATCAAAAAAGGTCATCAAAGATTTCTGCTGAACGTACCCAATGGCACTCAATACTGGTATTCAACCGTTTTGTAACCTGCATCTAACGGGATTGCTGTCGGTCTGATATTTTCACATCCATGACGACGTAGTAGATCCTTGATGTACCCCGTCTGTCCCAATGTGATTGCACCGCCTTCTCGCCACCCCCTCGTTGGATCCCAATGCAAAGTAACTGTTCCAATGGCCGCTTGACACTTTTGAATGCATCCGAAATTATTGTTTTTATCCCAAATAAGTCTTCTTTCACTTGACACGCTAAAATCAACGTAAACCAGGATTAGTGATAGATCACCTCCATTACAGTACTTGTACAGACGTGGTTCATTGTGACATGAAATGAACCCCATTTCTCGCAGAACTCCGTCAAACTTAGCATTCTTCTCCCTTCCTGCTTATTTTAAACCATATATTGCCTTTTTCAACGACAGGACTTTTATGATTGGCCTTCGAGCACATATCCTGATGGCTACTTCATGAAGACTTCATCTGTCAGATCACTATTGAGGTATGCCGTGCATACATACATCTGATACAAGTATAGTTTAAACTTTGCAGCCATTACCAGAATTAAACCTTTACTCTCTAGTCGACATACCGGTGAGAACGTTTCGTCATAGTTCATACCATAAAGTTGCGAGCACCCTTTCGCAACTAAACGCGCCTTAAATCGTTTCATGTCGCCGTCAACACCACGCTTCACGCTATAAGCGCACTTGCAGCCTATTGCTCGCTGACCTCTCAGTAAGTCTGCAGTTTTCCAAGTTTGATTTGTTAGCAAGGCTTCGTACACCATGGCATCACGCCAATATGCAGAATGTACGCTGGTTATAGCCTCCTCATAGGATGACGGAATCTGAACATCACTGGCGACCAATGCTCTGAGCACATTGCACTATTTTCTTGGACGACCTGTCTTTCTCGTACGAACTAACTTCGGTATACCGCGACAGCGTATTAAAGACCTATTAATAGACCCTTCGTATTCTGCTTCATTCTCGCTTTCATCAATATTGTTGTCGCCACTCGTATCAATTATTATGTCTTTGTCTTCTGCACCCGCTGGAAGGTTCTCTGCTAGTTCATTTTCGTTTTCATCGTGGCTGATGCCATCACTTACAGGGATAACAAAGTCTTCGCCTTCTGCACTTGAAGAACGTTATCTTCCGATTCAACTTCGTATTCATCGTGATCACTTGTACCGATATTGATGTCCTTACTTTCTACACTCACTGGATCCGTACCTTGATCTGAATCTGCTGACAGATCGAATGTAATAACTTCGTCTTTTGTTTGTTGCTTACTGCCAATCTCGTGAAACAGTATATCACGTTTTTCAACAACTTGCCGCGTCTTTGGGTCGTTCGGTTCGATAACCTCAGGCTTGTCGTGAATACCCAACCATACAGTATTTCTCGCCTTTTAGCTTAAACTTGCATTTGTGTCGATCCTTGTCAAGCGTTACTGCAATTGAACCAAAAACTCTTAGATGGCTTACTTATGGTTTCTTACCATAAGAAATGGTGTCACTTTGATCAGTGCTCTAGTCGACGAACGATTGCGCGAGTAGACTGCCGTGTAAATCGGTTCAGCCCACAATAGCTCACTCAACCCAAACTGTCCCAACAGACAACGCGACATCTCTACTAAAGTCCGATTCTGCTACCCGATTCTATTGTGTTGTATATGGTATTGTGAGCTGCCGTGTGATGCCATTACACTTCAAAAATTCATCAAACGTTTTGTTGATATATTTTCGTCCATTATCTCTGCCAAGGAATTTAACTTTTATGATTCTCTTTTGTTCTTCAGAAAATAGACAAACATACGTCTAGATTTGTCATCAATAAAAGTCAAGAAGAATCTGGAACCACCAAACGATTTCGTATCAAATGGACCGAATACATCTGTGTTCCACCAACTCCAGCAATTCACTCGCTCTGTTTTCAGTTGATTTCGAAAATGGTTGTACATGTATTTTACTAATCATACATCAATTGCATTCATGCGGCGCACCAACCCGTCGTTGCAAGCTTCTCTTGTGCCACAACACAATGTTCCATATGGGTGGAACATTCACTGAAACTCTCCATCGTCAGTACCTTCAAATTTGTTATGCTTCCTAAAGCTATTTGGGAAATACACGCATTCGCTGATGCAAGCACAGTTGCATACGGCACTTGCGTTCATTTACGTTCCGAGGCCCAAGGAACTTTCTTTTCATATTTACTTTGCTCAAAGTCTAGAGCTGCCCCGCTGAAAACCCACATGATCCCGAAACTGTAGCTTTGTGCAGCGCACATGTTGTCTGAGATCATCGCCAATATAGCACAATGCGTGCCTTTCGAATGAACATTCATTGCTGGTCTGATTCAACCATAGTACTTGCTTGGATACGTGAATCACCATCAAAATTTAACACCTTTGTGTCAAACATAGTAGCACAGATCCAAGAGTAAATCACAGGGATGAGTTGGCATCATGTGGCCACCCATTTTAAGCTGGGTGATATCTTATCGCGCGGTTGCACGGCGCTTGAGCTTTTGGAATCCAGTCTCTGGTGCGAAGTGCCACCCTTTCCGCGTTCCAGCAATTTTGATTGGCAAGAAGACACACTGACTCTCGTAAAGCTACCAGAATAGCACCGGAAATTGTTCACTTTAACGTTACAAATGGACATATCGTTCAGCTGTAAATACCAAAATTTCTTTGGAAAATTGCAGGGTGTCTTTTCATACATCAATCGGTTTTTACTGTGCAAACATAAGAAACTGCCTCATCTAAAGGGAGCTCTGAATATCGACGACATCAAGGCTGGGAAGCAGCTGCTCATCAAAGGGATCCAGAGCGTTCATTTTGCTAAGGAGCACAGAATACCAAGCTCCGGGAAGCAACTATTTTCCAAAAGCAAAATTCTATAACCTCACCCGACAATCGACTCTAACTGATTGATTTGTGTGGGTGGTCGGCTCCATAACTCACAATGGGACTACGACGCCAAGCATCCGATGCTGCTGCCAATGGCCATCCAGTCACCTATCATAATATTCTTTCACCACAAATTTCTGCAAGCTTGGCCACATAGTCTTCTTGCTGCTCTGCGTAAAAGATTTTGGCCAGTCGGAGGACGCTAAGTCGTCGCAAGAGTAGTCAACAAATGCATTCGTTGTTTCCATTTGAGGCGAAAGATCTACGAGCACTTCATGGCCCCATAGCCAGATGATCGTGTTCAGCCTATCCGCCCGTTCTACACATCTGGAGTGGAATTTTGTGGGCCCTTTTACTATAAGTCAGAAGCTAGAAACAGGCCACCTGTAAAGATTTACATCGCCATCTTCATCTGATTCGCCACTAAAGCAGCGCATCTAGAGGTCATTGAGGATCTGCCTACTCCCTCGTTTATTGCCGCTCTTAAGCATTTTATTAGCACTAGGGCCAAGCCAAATGAAATTTGGTGTGACAGTGCTACAATCTTCGTTGGTGCCAAGCACGAGCTGGACGAGCTGAAGAAATTTTTCTTAAGCGATCCGCAAAACAACCAATTCTCCGACGAATGTTTGTCTCTGGGTATTAGTTGGAAATTCATTCCACCACGTTACAATAATAATAATAATACTAATAATAATAGTAATAATAATAATAATAATAAGAATAATAATAATGATAATAATAATAATAATAATAATAATAATAATAATAATAATAATAATAATTATAATAGTAACAATAATAATAATAATAATAATAATAATAATAATAATAATAATAATAATAATAATAATAATAATAATAATAATAATAATAATAATAATAATAATAGTAATAATAATAATAATAATAATAATAATAATAATAATAATAATAATAATAATAATAATAATAATAATAATAATAATAATAATAATAATAGTAATAATAATAATAATAATAATAATAATAATAAAAATAATAATAATAATAATAATAATAATAATAATAATAATAATAATAATAATAATAATAATAATAATAATAATAATAATAATAATAATAATAATAATAATAATAATAATAATAATAATAATAGTAATTTGTTGTAGGTGTGAAGGGGGGATGCCTACCGCATCTCACGCCGTCTTGTGGTATGTGGGGCTCGCACCCACTAAAATCCCCTCCCCATCAGGCCAATTAACACGTCGGACCAGCGTTCGCATTACTTC
The DNA here is from genome assembly GCA_035041755.1 of Cacoxenus indagator. NCBI lineage: Eukaryota > Metazoa > Arthropoda > Insecta > Diptera > Drosophilidae > Cacoxenus > Cacoxenus indagator. The sequence continues at coordinate 478,897 of JAWNKX010001059.1, forward strand.
AAAGTGGAGCCTCTTTCCGCGCTCAGCCCGTCTATGGACGGTCTGCGTCCAGACCTCCCTGTTGTGTCCTTATGTCAAGGTTCTTCTTCTTCAGTCGATGAATTTCGTTTACAAAAACAGCCACTTGTTTCCAGTTCTCTTCAATACTGGTCATTTTGCCTACGATGTTATCGGGTGTGATATGTCCGATCGATTGTGTTAATCGATTTCGTTTTTCTGCAAATCTTTTACAGAGAAAGACTGTGTGTTCTGCTTTGTCCATTTCGGATTTAAGTGGTCCGCCTATATTTGCCATGAGCCTGCTGAGTGATTTGATTGTATCTGCAGCCCTGCATCTCGATAATGGACTTGCGCCCCGACCGTCAGCTTTGTATGAAGCCTAACACCTGGTTGAGCTTGCGTTGAGCATGCGTGGTGTTGCGTGCCGAGATTAAAGCGACTATATCATCTGCTTATCCTACTAAGAAGGAGTCATCACGCATATCTATGTTGCGGATTTCGTTGTAGATTATATTCCAGAGTTCTGGCCTTAGGATTGATACTTGAGCTGCTCCTGACGTTATTTTAACACACTTCTCGCCTGTTTTGGTCATGTATATCAGCTTCCGAACTTCAAAGTATCTTTCTATTAGCCTCGTCAAGTAATTGGGGATACGGAATTATTTTTCCAGAGCTTCTGTTATGTTTTCCCATTTGACGCTGTTGAATGCGTTCTTGATGTCCAATGTTGCAAGTAGTATGACAGACCGCGAGAGATGATTCCCCTGTTGGGTTGTGAGTGCCACCTCAACGACTTCTTCAATTGCTCCGATTGTAGACCATCCGGGCCTGAAGTCGTGCTGTCGCGAGGAGAGCCCGCCGACGCTTTCGATCACTGGAGCTAATCGGGGCTTGATCAGCTTCTCCAGCAACACACCTGTTGTATTTAGCATACAGACTGGTTGGAACGCTGGGGATTTTCACTGCGTAGGTTGTCGGGATTTGCATGTTGTTGTATGAGATGTTGCACATGCAATTGTTTTTGCGGCATATATGTAGGTGTTGGTATTTTTGCAATGATAGGGATGCACCCGAGTAGGTGCACCAGCTTTGTATGTTTTGGAAAAGGGTGCCTAAGTTGAAGCTGATATATTTGTTTCTATTGAAATTGATAATTAGAAAGAAGTCGTTTGCAAACGCACTGAAGTTGGTTTCTATGTGTAAGCCAATTATAGTGGCTAATTTGTTATAGGCTATAAGAAACAGTATAACGGATATTGGTGATCCCTGCGGGATGCCGTTTTCAAGGGGGTAGGCCTTGGGATTTGATTCCAAACTCGTAATAATAATAATGAATAATAATAATAATAATAATAATAATAATAATAATAATAATAATAATAATAATAATAATAATAATAATAATAATAATAATAATAATAATAATAATAATAATAATAATAATAATAATAATAATAATAATAATAATAATAATAATAATAATAATAATAATAATAATAATAATAATAATAATAATAATAATAATAATAATAATAATAATAATAATAATAATAATAATAATAATAATAATAATAATATTAATAATAATATTAATAATAATAATAACAATAAGATTAGGTACATAACTAGTAATAATATTTATATACAGAATTTATATTTTATTTACATGTCTATATCTTAAGATTATGATAGTAGTTGTCCGAAATGCCGTCTTTTTAGCCGATGTATAGGAGTGGAATGGACATGTTTCCTATCCAATCTGTTTGCATGATTTCTTAATCTGTTGTTATATCTACTTGTGTGTAGATTTATTTCGTCCTCAACTAGGGCAATGGTGAGATCATGGTGTATACGGCTAATCCTGACGTACCAAGGACAGCCGGTGATTGTGCGTAGAGCATAATTCTGAAACCTTTGAAGTTTTGTACGGTGAGTCCTAGACGCCGTTCCCCATATTTGTATGCCGTATCGCCAATCGTCACGCCAACTTGGTTGTAGACCGTTCTTTTGCTCTGCAAGGAGAGTCGGCTTCTACTACCTAATAACCAATGGAGGCGCCGTAGCCTGCTTCAACTGGTGGCTGCTATGTCTTGTGTGTGTCGAAATGTGAGTCGTTTGTCCAGGATTAGCCCCAAGTACTTTGCTTCAGTTTTGAGTTCCAACATCACACCGTTGACCGAAGTGGGAGGAGGTATACTCCTTCTGAGAGTGAAGAAAACGTTGGTACTTTTGCTCGGGTTGAGTTGGACATTCCACCTCCGTGCCCAGGATGTCAGATTGTCCAAATAATTCTGTAGGACAAGAGCGCTGGTAGCGCTGGAAGAGCTGTTCACCATGACGCAAACATCATCCGCTTATGACGCCAATAGCAGGGACCTGGGCGGTAGTCCGAGGGCTGTATCATCAGGCATTGGTATGTCAGCAGCAAATAGTGAGTATAGGAAAGGTCCCAGCACACTTCCCTGAGGAACACCTGACCCCACAGGTTGAGGGCGAGACAGCGTCGCCCGCACTTTGACCCTGAAGAATCGATACTCCAAGTAGGATCGTATGAGAGCAAAGAACGGCGAAGGGAGGGATTTGATTTTCAGCAGCAGCCCCTGGTACCATACGCGATCAAATGCCTGAGCAGCTCTCCAGGTGCTCCACGGTACCATATCTCGCTCGAAATCCGAATTGGTGGTTGGGAATAAGATTTCTTTCTTTGGCTATTTCAGCTAATCTGATACCAACCAGTCGTTCCCATACCTTCGATAAGGATGGCAGGAAGCTGATATTCCGATCGGATTCGGGGTCATCCTCCGGTTCCTCAAGCTTATGGACCATGGAGACAATTGCTGACTTCCAGGCTGTGGGGTAATACTGTGTACACATTATGGCACCTTGAGGGTGCGATTGCACACAATATCATGAACTGGAGCTTTATTAGGTGTCAGACGTCGAATGACAGCCTTAACTTCATCGGCCGTGAATGGCCTCTCAGGTGGGTCTAACTGTGTGGGCGTGGACAGGAAGCCTTAACTTTGTCTTCATGAAACAAAATTCCCATTTTCGACAAATGCGCTCGTTTTTTCTTAGGGTCATCTTTTGAACGCTGTAATATACTAACAAGGTACAGTCCGTTGATAGTTTTCCCTATTTCAATATAATAAATGAAAGTTACCCGCGAGAATGCTGGCATTCATATGGAAATATGTTTTCCTTCTTTGGCGTTGAATCCCCTGTGGGTCCTGTGCATTGATTGCTCGTTTGTCTCATGAGTGACAAACAGTTTCACCCATAGTTATGAATCGGCGCATAAACTCATCCTTATTCTTATAAAACCACGCCAAACATCCTGTCGAAACGTTCTCATGGTGCAGTTTTCGTTCAATTGTTAGCAAACGCGGCAAAACCAGAGCTTGTCCATATTCACATCTGCAGCCAATGCGATGTGCTTCACTTTTTGCAATGCGCACAATGTTTGCTATCTACATCAACTTTAATGAGCGGTTAACCCCTATAATTTGGAAGGTGCTGCGTCCACGTTTGAATTTCGTCATCCAAAATTTTATGGTTGAAAACGAAGGTGTAGGCTTTCAAGAATGGACGTAGATCTCTTAAGTTTAAATATTGAATTACCATTGATGACAATTTTTTCCAATTTTTAAAAATGCTCTGAGATCGTTAGCTGTTAGCGGCCGTCACAAAACTACAAATCATATCGGTAAAAATTTCTCAACTTCAGCTTATAAGACATTATTCTCAATATTGGATAAAAAATATAGCCAAAAATAGTATTAAACACCCTTGTAATTGTGGCAAAATAATTTGAAGGTTTCGTATAGCAAATATTTTTATTAGTTCTTACTTAAATTTACCTCACCGCAGGTACCTCAAGAATGTCCCATTCCACCGACATGTAAAACTCCGATAAGTCCACACCTACGTCAACGACATTGCTGCCTTGCTGCTCATCCATGTGCCTGAGATCCACCTTGTGTATGTGAAAAATGAATGGGAAATTAAAATATTAGAAACAAAGTTCGAACGCAGATATTAAAAAACATAGCACAATATAAAATAATATATAACACTATAAAAATTGTCATATTGATTAGGAGCCGACAGGCTAATCCTTAAATAAAAACCTTAAAATCAATTACGAAAATAAAGACATGTCTGTAGCTGTTGTCGCCAATCCGGATATTTATTATTCCGCTCATCATTCTGTTACATTTAACAAAATGAGTACAATTTGCCCTCATTACAAAGCATTAAAATCCAAACATGAAACACCAGGTTTATGTTATGTTAATGGAAATGTGAAATTACCGGTATAAAATCCACTACCAGTGCCATTGTATTCTTTGGTGTTAGGATTGACTCCCGAATCGAAGAACTTTTTGGAAAATATCCAATCATGTAATCAATGTTACCAAATGGATTTATTCGGTGCTACGAATATTATTCGTGATGATTTTATGCGCACCCTCAAGGTAATTTTCCAGCACGATATATTTAACAACGGTTTCGTTGAAAGTAAATTTGATATTATTTGCAATAATTTGGTTTCTGTATTTGGATTTAAATCTTCCATTCAAATTCAGGGACAGATTTGCCATAGAGTAGGCTCATTGCCGCCATTTCCTTATTCTGAATACCAATTTTTACATCGTCGTCGTTCTATTCGTCGCTGTTCTATTGGTTCAAATTTGAGAAAAAGCATTGTTGAGAGTCTACAACATTTTTTCCACAATTCCACGAATTTAGACTGTTTAAAACTGCTCTCGATCATATGCCGTCGGATAATCATACCATCATTATTCGTGCTGATAAAGTTGCTGTTCGCCAACACGAAAGGAGATTTAATGCACCTACTATCAATGAGATTGCCATTGTAATTGTTGGAGAAGAATTTCGGCCGCGTGACATTGTGTTGCATCGAAGAAATTCAGGACTTGTACGTGTTTCGGAAACGCATCGTTGCTACGATGCCTTACAGTATCCCACTTTGTTCTGCCGTGGTGAAGATGGATATAATTTCAACATTAAAATTATGAATTAAATGGAAATTAAATACAATATTAAATTTTTTATGTGAAAACTTGTTCTCAAGATTTCATTTATTTCTCATAGGATCTGAATCTGACAAAAAGGTTATTTCAATGA